>CM055752.1:8311853-8806853 GCA_029465975.1 Dallia pectoralis | reverse complement strand
ATATGGTGCTGGTTCATTGATGTTGTGTGGCGTTTTGCTTCCAGGTCCTGGGGTCAGAATTACTGTCATGTTGAATTTGACCCTGAACCAAGTTACTTTCGCCTCATACCTAGTTGCCCCTCATCTGCTGGGTTTCAGGAATGGCAATAAAAAAAAGAAAACCGTAACATCCTCAAATGGTTACTGGGACACAAAATCAGCGTTTCACAATGGACACTCGATTTCGGGACTTCCCAACTTTTTGGAATTATGCGGAGGGCAGTGCACGAGGAAATATAAGGAATGCCAGAGATCTGGCCGATTCGTTATTGGGGAACGGTCTAAGATCCTTTCTTATTTTTTCTAATATTTCATGAAATATTACAGAAACAGCTCAGTATTGTTTTCCTGGAAGCTGAGGTAGCAAAGAGAACAGAACACAGGGGTAGCACTCCCTTTGAGACACAAGTATCACACGGTTAACCAAATTATTTTTCTAAACAATTGTATGACTGCAAAATAACACAATGTTCATGGTTTTGTAGCATATATCATACAGGATATTTATTTGAATAATTCATGAGATATTTTATCAACACTGAATGGGGTTTTATGGTAAAAGCTACCAAATAACAGGAACAAGAAAATGTCTTGCACCATCTAGCCACAACTAAAAAAACATTCCTTGTTCCAGGGGTCGAAACATCAATAAAAAACAAAAATATATGTACACAATAACAAAAAGACATAATACAAGACACACTAAAAACCTGCATAATGACTAATATTGTGTGTCTCTTAGTACTTCGTTACACACTGAGATGCTTGACTTATTCAGCGGTGTGCTGAGCTTTTCTTTTTCTCTTTCTTTGAGACCCGCACGTGATTGCGTTTCTACTGACCCTTTGTTCTTTTCTCTCCAGGGACCCCCGGGAGCTTCCGGAGAACCAGGCCCTCCAGGGGCCCCCGGGCGAAGGGTGAGTGTTGATCTGTGTGTTGTTCTCCATGTGTAGGTGAAGGCATGCCTTTCGGTGCATTTGATTGTGCCTGTATGTCTACACATTTGAATATCTTCCTGGGATTTTATTGACCTCTGTCCGTAACATGAGAACAAAAGAAGTGTAAGGCTTTGTACCACCAGCAGCCCAAACTCTGTTTTTATCTTCCTCTGTCCTCCTTTATTCTTCATCCTTCTATCATTCTCCCTTCCTCTCTCACACACATCTCTTATCTTACATTTCATTTCTCTCTCACTACCTCCCCCCGTCTGTCACTACCTCCCCCCCGTCTGTCACTACCTCCCCCCCGTCTGTCTCTACCTCCCCGCGTCTGTCTCTACCCCCCCCCCGTCTGTCACTACCTCCCCCGTCTGTCACTACCTCCCCCGGTCTGTCACTACCTCCCCCGTCTGTCACTACCTCCCCCTGTCTGTCTCTACCTCCCCCGTCGGTCTCTACCTCCCCCGTCTGTCTCTACCTCCCCCTGTCTGTCTCTACCTCCCCCGTCGGTCTCTACCTCCCCCGTCTGTCTCTACCTCCCTCCTGTCTGTCTCTACCTCCCCCGTCTGTCTCTACCTCCCCCCGTCTGTCTCTACCTCCCCCGTCTGTCTCTACCTCCCCCGTCTGTCTCTACCTCCCCCGTCTGTCTCTACCTCCCCCGTCTGTCACTACCTCCCCCTCTCTGTCTCTACCTCCCCCCCGTCTGTCACTAACTCCCCCTTGTCTGTCACTACCTCCCCCTGTCTGTCTCTACCTCCGCCCCGTCTGTCTCTACCTCCCCCCGTCTGTCTCTACCTCCCCCCGTCTGTCTCTACCTCCCCCGTCTGTCTCTACCTCCCCCGTCTGTCTCTACCTCCCCCGTCTGTCTCTACCTCCCCCTGTCTGTCTCTACCTCCCCCCTGTCTGTCACTACCTCCCCCTCTCTGTCTCTACCTCCCCCGTCTGTCACTAACTCCCCTTGTCTGTCACTACCTCCCCCTGTCTGTCTCTACCTCCGCCCCGTCTGTCTCTACCTCCCCCGTCTGTCTCTACCTCCCCCGTCTGTCTCTACCTCCCCCGTCTGTCTCTACCTCCCCCGTCTGTCTCTACCTCCCCCGTCTGTCTCTACCTCCCCCTGTCTGTCTCTACCTCCCCCTGTCTGTCTCTACATTCCCCCATCTGTCTCTACCTCCCCACTCTCTACCTCCCCCTCTCCCTCTATCTCTCTCTCTCTCTCTCTCTCTCCCTCTCTCTCTCTCTCTCACTACTCTCTCTCCCTCTCCCTCTCCCTCTCTCTCTCTCTCTCTCTCTCTCTCATCCATCCAGGGTCACTTGGGAGTAGCAGGAAAAGAAGGGAAACAAGGAATGAAGGGATCAAAGGTATAGATGTGTGAAACACCCAGCCTCACGAAACATCCTTCAATATCTCTTCAAATCAGTCAATATTCCTCACCTAACCCTTTTTCCGTCTGATTGAGCTGTAGCTGTTGGCTGTATTCAAGGACAGTGCCGTGCCTCATCTGTCAGTTGTTCTCAGCGTTATTCACCCGTTCTGTCTCTACTTCCTGTAGGGGTCCAATGGTGCCGAAGGGGTACTGGGAAAAACGGGCCCAGTAGGGCCACAGGGACATCCAGGCAAGCCCGGCCCAGAAGGCCTCAGAGGGATCCCAGGCCCCGGGGTGAGTCCCCGTTTCCGTCCCGTTACTCTGAATCAAACTGACACAGTTCCGTTGTCGCCTCGCTGATCGTCCAGCTCCCGCCGGTTTGTCATCAACGCGTGACCGCTAACGCTGAACTACGCCGCCCGGGGTACACGCTGTTGTCATGTGACTTTCGGTGACGCGGTTAAGGACTTCTGAAGGACACGCTCTCGGTCAGCTGCGTTTGTGTGGCTGGAGGTCTTCACACGTTCATTATCCCCGTGTCTGTGTTTTCATTTCCAGGGTGAGCACGGGTTAAACGGTCCCCCGGGTCAGACTGGACCTCCTGGACCCATGGTAGGACTCTGATACTTGTCACACTTTCAAATGTCAACATTCCACTGTTGTCCGCCTTTCACGTTAGAGATGCATTCGTAAAAAACTTGTCGATTCCTCCGTTGACGTTTCACCCATGTGCTGACGTGTTGCGTACGTCCGGTGCCTTTTTGGGTTCCAGGGCCCCCCGGGACTACCGGGCCTGAAAGGAGAGCCGGGTTATAAGGGGGATAAGGGCCACGGCGGCCTGATCGGTCTGATCGGACCTCCGGGAGAGGTGGGAGAGAAGGGAGACAGAGGCCTGCCCGGAAATCAGGGAACGCCAGGAACCAAAGGAGACGGTGGTACAGGCGGCCCCCCTGGTCCAACCGGCCCCCCAGGGCCCCCTGGACTTTCTGTAAGGGCCCCATGTCACCTCTGTTGTCCCCTGTCCTACTGGACCCAGATATAGCTTCTACTATCACCTGTTCACATTGACTTGTATTGACATGCTTGTTTACCTGTGATGCTGTGCACTCTTTTTGGAACTCTTTTAACCCTTCATTTCCCTGGCAGGGCGTCGTTGGTGAGAAAGGATCCAAGGGAGAATTGGTGAGTCCAGTAATCTGACTGAGTGTCCATATTGTCTGTATCCGTGTCCTCGTGCTCCAGTCTAATAGCTAGCAGCTGTCAGGAGCATGTGCTGCCTAGGCAGGCCTGTGTCTGGCTCTGCCCTTTACCAATGTTCTACATAATGTTCTACATAATGTTCTACCTAATGTTTTTACAGTGTGCTGTAGGTCTCATGGCTTCGTAAGTGCTCCATACAGGCGCGCTAGCGTCTGTGTCGTCGCTGTGGGCACACTTTCTTATAATGGGATTTGGTGGTGCGTTGTGATGTTCTGTGAAGTGTCACAGTGTGTCGTCTGCGGAGCACGGGGGTTCTGCTTCTGATGCCGATAATCCCATAAAGCGTAGAACCATATCTGCCTGGATAAAGGAGGCATTTGGCTAACAGTTGTAAGAGTCCCTGCTGGTGACTGGATGTTTTTTGTCTGTCTGTTCTTCAGGGTGCTGTTGGACCTCAAGGAGACACGGGACCAGTTGGACACCCTGGGCCCCCAGTAAGTCCATCACATAGAGACACACATACCCCCCGTAAAACACATTCACTCCATCTTCCTTTGGTTTATCCTCACACCGCCACACCTCTCTACCTCCACACCCCTCTACCTCCACACCTCTCTACCTCCACACCCCTCTACCTCCACACCCCTCGATCTCCACACCCCTCTACCTCCACACCCCTCTACCTCCACACCCCTCTATCTCCACACCCCTCTATCTCCACACCCCTCTACCTCCACACCCCTCTACCTCCACACCCCTCTACCTCCACACCCCTCTACCTCCACACCCCTCTACCTCCACACCCCTCTACCTCCACACCTCTCTACCTCCACACCTCTCTACCTCCACACCTCTCTACCTCCACACCTCTCTACCTCCACACCTCTCTACCTCCACACCTCTCTACCTCCACACCTCTCTACCTCCACACCTCTCTACCTCCACATCTCTCTACCTCCACACCTCTCTACCACACACCTCTATATCTCCACACTGCTCTCACAACCTCTCCTCTAATTTTGCTCTGCTCTTTTATCTTTCTCTTCTCCTTTCTCCTCTCTCGTTCCTCATCACCTTGGTATCCTTCTGTAAGGGTCCTCCTGCCGCTGTGTTTGAGCCGTTGCCCATCCGTGAGAGGGAGGGCAAGAGAAAGAAGAGGAGGCACACTGAAAAAGTGGAAGGAGGCGCAGTCACATTTGTGAAGGCGGAGGCAAAGATGGATCAGAATCGGGAGGAACTCATGCAGGGAGACCAGCCCATGCTGGAGGAGGCAGAGGGCATGGAGGAGGTGTTTGCCACCCTCACCTCCATGAAGACGGAGGTGGAGCTGATGAGGAAACCCCTAGGCACCTTTGAAAGCCCCGCCCGCACCTGCAAGGAACTCATGATGATCCAGCCGGATTACAAAAATGGTCACTTGCTTTATCACACCTCTGATATACGACTGCATGTACCCACAGCCTGGACATTCATATCCAGATCTGTTGTCGTGTGAATGAGACAGGATCCAGATCTGTTGTCGTATGAATGAGACAGGATCCAGATCTGCTGTCATATTGATTAGACAGGATCCAGATCTGCTGTCGTATGAATGAGACAGGATCCAGATCTGCTGTCGTATGAATGAGACAGGATCCAGATCTGCTGTCATATTGATTAGACAGGATCCAGATCTGCTGTCGTATGAATGAGACAGGATCCAGATCTGCTGTCATATTGATTAGACAGGATCCAGATCTGCTGTCGTATGAATGAGACAGGATCCAGATCTGCTGTCATATTGATTAGACAGGATCCAGATCTGCTGTCGTATGAATGAGACAGGATCCAGATCTGCTGTCGTATGAATGAGACAGGATCCAGATCTGCTGTCGTATGAATGAGACAGGATCCAGATCTGCTGTCGTATGAATGAGACAGGATCCAGATCTGCTGTCGTATGAATGAGACAGGATCCAGATCTGCTGTCGTATGAATGAGACAGGATCCAGATCTGCTGTCGTATGAATGAGACAGGATCCAGATCTGCTGTCGTACGGATATATAAGATATAAGATATCTGCTGTTCTATGTTGAAATGACCTCCTGTCTCTGTCTGATCTGCTGTCCTTAATTGGAATGACACCCCTGTCTCCTCGCAGGTGACTACTGGATCGACCCCAACCAGGGCTGTCACAGGGACTCTATCAAGGTCTTCTGTAACTTCACCGCTGAGGGAGAGACCTGCCTTTACCCTGACAAGAGGATCGAAACTGTGAGTCTCAAACCAGCCTGCTGTCTGCTCAAATGAGTGTCACTTAAAACCCAGAAGTGCATGTCCGCTAGCCTACGCGAGTCCACCGGTCTCTTGCCAACTCAGCGGTCTGTCTAACAGAGACGTCATGTTCTGTCTTCTGGCGAACAGGTGAAGCCAGCAGCCTGGAACAAGGAGAAGCCGGGAAGTTGGTTCGGCCAATACAGGAAGGGCAGACAGGTACTGAACACAGTCATCTGCTGCCATTTGTCTAATCCTTTGCAAAGGCTACATGCGTCGTTCTCTTCATGGAAATGGTAGTACGTAAGTCGCGTAGCATTCGTTAGAATAACACATTGACTATTCGACTGCGGTGTTTGTTGGTGTTTACCACAGAAACCTGGCATTTACGCAATAACCGGCCAGACGACGTGTGTTCCCTTGTTACCGCGTTTATTCAGACGTCATTCATTTTTATTACGATCCCGTGTCGGACGGAGCGGATGCGGTTGAGCCCAGTTTGTAATTGTCCGTGCCCGTATTCGCGGCATAACATCTGTGTTCTCGGACAACGACGACGAGTGAGTCACGTAGCCGCTGGCAGCGCTGAGCACTCACTAAAGAGCATTCAGGGCTTGGCGCTTTGATCGCTGGCCCTTCATGAGCACCTGGGCTGACATGCTTTAAAGGGACACTGGGAGACTTTCAGACAGGTGTTCTACACAACCCAAGCGAAAGAAATATTGCCGTCTTCCGGCTATCGATAACGCGGTAACATGGCCGAAAAAAAACCTTGATTGTCGTGAGCAACTTTACAAGAACGTGGTGACCAACCGGTTTTTCGGAGTGGCCAAAAGGCCTTTTTTCGTGTCACTGAGATGTTCCGATGACTCTGACTTGCCTTCGGGCTTTCGTGAACTATGCTAAGCTAACGATATGCTAATTGGAATTATCCTCAAACTCCATGCAGGGACATAGACATTTTATCCCTAAATTTGTCTCAGTCAAACACCTACCAGCTCTGTGCAATTCGACAGTATCCCTTTAACGCGAGGAGATAATCAGTGATTCGCCGTGCTTTTCGCTGTCTTTCACAGCCAGGCCATTCTTTCTTTCAATTTTCCCCTCTTTTTATCTCTCTCTTTCAGTCTCTTTCTTTGTCCATATCTTTTATTCTCTTTCGCGCGCACTCTCTTGTTCAGATTCTGTAGGCAAATTGCAGTCGCCATGCTCCTCTCTCCTCTTACATTTATTCATGAGAACTGGATTGTGAGATTTCTAAGGGGAACGGTTTATGGGAACACTCTTGGCCCTGGCCTTTCTCGGTGCACCAGAGTGTGTAAAGTGCTGTGTTCCCAGTATTAACTCTGTCAGCTTGGGTTACCAGCGGCAACCTGGATAACAGTTGTGACTGGAGGTCCATCTGGGATTCTGTGGTCTCTAATGTCTTCTGTGTCCGGCAGCTGACTGGGGGAAACTGTGTCATCATAGGCTCTAACTAATAGCTTGGGGGTCTTCCGCTCTGCTTATTTTGTCATTGAAATTCCTACAGGGTTAGTTTTTGGTCTTGTTCAAATAGAGTGACTCCAAAATAGTTCTAATAAGGTGACTATAATGTTGTGTGTGTCTGGTCTAGTTCCAGTACAGTGACTCTAATATTGTGTGTGTCTGGCCTAGTTCCAGTACAGTGACTCTAATATTGTCTGTGTCTGGCCTAGTTCCAGTACAGTGACTCTAATATTGTGTGTGTCTGGCCTAGTTCCAGTACAGTGACTCTAATATTGTCTGTGTCTGGTCTAGTTCCAGTACAGTGACTCTAATATTGTGTGTGTCTGGCTTAGTTCCAGTACAGTGACTCTAGTATTGTGTGTGTCTGGCCTAGTTCCAGTACAGTGACTCTAATATTGTGTGTGTCTGGCCTAGTTCCAGTACAGTGACTCTAATATTGTGTGTGTCTGGCCTAGTTCCACTACAGTGACTCTAATATTGTGTGTGTCTGGCCTAGTTCCAGTACAGTGACTCTAATATTGTGTGTGTCTGGCCTAGTTCCAGTACAGTGACTCTAATATTGTGTGTGTCTGGCCTAGTTCCAGTACAGTGACTCTAATATTGTGTGTGTCTGGCCTAGTTCCAGTACAGTGACTCTAATATTGTGTGTGTCTGGCCTAGTTCCAGTACAGTGACTCTAATATTGTTTGTGTCTGGCCTAGTTCCAGTACAGTGACTCTAATATTGTCTGTGTCTGGCCTAGTTCCAGTACAGTGACTCTGATGGAAACCCAGTGCACGTTGTCCAGTTGACCTTCCTGAAGCTGCTAAGTGCCACGGCTAGACAGACCTTCACCTACACCTGCCAGAACTCTGTGGGCTGGTTCGACAGTGCCGCCCTTAGCCACCAGCACGCCTTGCGCTTCCGGGCCAGCAATGACGAGGAGATGACCCAGGCCAGAAGCCCCTTCATCCGGGCAACACACGATGGATGCCAGGTTGGTGCCATGCCAAGGACAGTAAAAAATGTTTTGTGAATGAACGTGTTATTCATGCTAATGTCATGACCAATGTTAGTTTTTCAGACCTCTGTCACATTTAGATTAGATGCCCAGAATGAATCTCGAGTTTGAATAAAATCTAGCGGATTAGCAGGCAAAGTGGATCCTCAGTGCGTATTTTCTGTTTTGTCCCGCTCCGCTTTAGTTCCGTAAGGGCCAGGAACGGACGGTCCTGGAGATTGATTCCCCGAGATCAGAGCTGCTGCCAATTATAGACATTGCCCCTTCAGACATTGGAAAAAACCACCAGAAGTTTGGCTTCCATCTGGGACCGGTATGTTATAACGGTTAAATATGGTCGTCACGGCGACCCAGGAACCACCGGACCCGGAGTTGCACAACCACTTATCGACGAAATGAACTGGATCTCAACGTTGTTTCCACAAGCGATATTTATTCCTACATGTTTGTGTATGTGGCGGGTTTGTGATGATTAAGACTCGAAAACAGCCAGTGGGACGCCAGGTTCCATGGTTCCCATGACGATAGCAACACGTGGCCAATAATAGACAAGCCAAGGCGAGGAGGAACAAAGCACGTTTATCAAAGGGAATTCCTCTAATCGGATGCATTTAAGTTCATGTGTTTTTTTTCCGGCTCTCTTCTTTCCTTCCGTCACCTTTCGGGTGCCGCTGAAACTAGATCTACACGAATCGGTCTCTCGTTCCGCACAACGAACAGACCACGTAGACCCCACCTGGTTGAGTCGTTTGGCTCACCGGTCATCTGTGATGTGAACCAGGGTACCAGCTCCCTGTTCGTTCGACCCGACCCGACCCGTCGGCGATGATGATGGGAATGGAGCAGAACTAGCAGGAGTCACTCTCTGTCCTCTTCGCTCGCACACTCGGATCGCCGAAGGGCAATATCGTGTTCCGGTTGAAACAACGCCGGCGCGGTTGTCGTTGCACGGCGGTGAACGGTGGCGTCTAGCGTGCCAATTCTACACAAGTGTGTTATCTGTCAACGTGTATGTTAACTAGAAGGCAAAACTTCCGATCGGTATGATAGCTTTGCATGGCTCTTCTTTTAACCGCTGATGACGAACTGAATGTCCTTGGTTGGCGTACGGCAGCTTGTTACTAGCGATCTCCTGTACCCAACGGTTACTTGAATGGACCAGGTTACGTTTTCTAGTTTGACTTGTTTAACCTGCATGCTCGACAATAATCAGACTTTCCAGCCCTCCAAGATTTCACATGTCAATCTGGCGTCCATTTTGCTCCGGGTAACTAAATGCCAAGTCACAATGGCTGAGCTGATGCCGTTTCAGCCCGATAATTAGTTTCAGAGCATGTTGTTCTTAAAGAGGAGATATAAATTGTTTTTTTTTACACAAATGAGCATTTGATGTGTTTTTATTTCAAAGAATCCTTTTAAAAAGTATCAGTCTTTTTCTGCACCTCAGTCATGTATTTACTTGTTTTAAGTTGTTCTCTTTTTTGTTCATACTGTACGTGGTAATGTTCACGATTTATTTAGTCCGTTTTGATGTATGTTCTTTGTTCTACAGTGGTGCTTAAAAAAACGTTTTGATGTCGTGTCATCTTTGTGTGTGTGTGTTTGCGTGCATGTTTGCGCGTGTGTTTGCGCGTGTGTTTGCGCGTGTGTTTGCGTGTGTGTTTGCGTGTGTGTAGTTGTTAGTCTTTCTCCCTCAAGGCAGGATGAGGGAGAAGGTGGAACTTATTGGTGCTCCAGCAGTTATTCATCTGGGCAAATGAGGAGAATACAGTACTGTATGGTAAAGCACAGTCCACATTAGCCTGCTAGTACAGTAGCCGGGCTGCAAGTACCAGTATTAGCTTACGGATAGCTAAACACGCGCTAAATCTCCACAGACAATTGATTTTCCAATGTAGCGCCTCACAGGATGCTCCTTTAGCCTGTATGCTAAACTGTAGCTGCTAGCTCATTAGCATCCTCCTCACGCCGTCTTCCAGCAGAATCAGTACATTAAGAATAGGTCATTATTACCATCTCTGTCCTGACCTTCACTCTGTGCGGCGTCTGTTGTCTTCACTTTATGTACTGTACAGTTATCCTGAGGACATTGAGTTTGAGTGCTAGCCTGTTGCCCGAATGAAAAGTGACGAGCAAATAATAATAATAAAAAAAACTGTTTGGGAAAAGACTGGGCTGTCTCTCTCGAGGGGGGTGAGACAATGAGGAAGTGTGTTGTGGGTTTGGTCCGTTCACCGCTCAGAGTGGATTAGATTAACAAGTCTCTTCATTACCTCCTGGTTCTGCAACATTTACTCAATGAGCCCACAATCACCATCCCACCACCGCAGATGTAATCAACTCTGATTCGCTCCCCAGTTCGTTTATTTCAATTAGCTCGTGTTTCATTCCCGCAGAGGGGAACGGAGTGGAAGACACGAGCGACGGAGGGGGAGCGGGAGGAGAGCGCTAATGAAATGGTTTTGGTTGAGATTTGCACACAAACACACATACACACACATAGGATAGTTCTCAGTAGAAAGTGGCTGTAAAGGGGGACACACAGACCAGTCACTGATGTATTGTCGCTAACGATACCAATGTCTGGTTATGTGACAAAAACACTGCCTCATCTTTCTCCTGCTCTGGCAAGCTCTCTCCCCTCACTTTAATTCAGATAACAGATGACATAGCTCAGTGTCTCTCTATCTCTGTCTCACACATACACACATACACACATTGTCACATATCCAAGGAACAATGTCACTAATCCCCAATGGGATCTGGTCCTCAGGTTCAGCATTGATTGCAGAACAAAGTTTAAAGTACATTTCTCTCCTTACTGGTCTGGTCAGCTATATAGATTTTTAACCACAGTATAACTACAGTCTAACCACTGTCTAACCACAGTATAACCACAGTATAACCACAGTCTAACCACAGTCTAACTACAGTCTAACTACAGTCTAACCACCATCTAACTACAGTCTAACCACAGTATAACCACCGTCTAACTACAGTCTAACCACAGTATAACCACAGTCTAACCACAATCTAAACACGGTCTAACCACGGTCTAAGACCCTGCTCAGAAAAGTTCACACTGAGCTGCTATCTCAATGTTCCAGATCTGACACAGTTTTTTTGGTCTTCCACTGTAGATGTCGATAGCCATTGCTGAGCTTATCTGTTCTAATTTACTTCTAAATGTACAAAACAGTTTTGAGATGCTCGAAGTTTCAGCAGGGTCTACGGTTGATTTATTCCTATTATTTATCGCAGTGCAGGAAATAAAACAATTTGTCTAGTGCTACTGTAACAAGATTTCCTGCATCTCTTTTACCTTCTCTCAATTTCTTTTTTATAGCACAATTTCCCCCTTCAGCTGTGTCTATGGGTGATTCATTCTGATTTACAATACCAAGCTTTAGGATTGTCACCTTGATGTGGCTCAAACACCAGCAGAAGACTCCAAATGCGAACGCAAAGCCTGGAATCAAGACTAGATAGAAGTTCTTGCAATGACACGCCACATAACATTTTCGCCAATGCAACAACAATCGCAACTTGCTCAGACACGTTTTTTATTTCATTTCACAACTTTATTTGATTAGGTTTAAATAAATATAACTTAGAGCAGCGTGATTTTAACCAGGCAACATTTTCACCACATGCGAGTGATAAGCAAATTAAACAGATTGCTGTGCTGCTAATCAGAGAGTACAAACACAGGAATATCTACACTTCCTGTTGAATAGAAAACCATCCTGTTGACTTCTGGCTTCACCCATATGATCCGTCACAATCGATACCTGTTATCATTCTTTCAGATCAGGATTCATGAAACGTTGTTTTGCTTTATAATAATAATAATTAATTACATTTATATAGCGTGCTTTTTCCTGGGAACTCAAAGTGCTTTTACATGGAAGGGGGAATCTCCTCAACCACCACCAATGTGCAGCATCCAGCTGGATGACGCAACGGCAGCCATATTGTGCCAGAACGCACACCACACACCAGCTTGCTTACAAATGTACAAAACTGCAAAATATCTACAAAGACTGTGTGTACATTCTGTCTGTGTGTGTGTGTGTGTTCATATGCAAAACATAATTTATCTGTGCATTGCCATGAGTTTGTGTTTAGAGAACTGAGGCATGTGTTGTTATCTCAGCTGTATGTTTCGCTTTATGTGAATAATTTAAACTATTCATTACGGGCGTATTTTTCATAAGAAATATAACTGAAGTAGTCAATCCATCAGTAGCCCTCAACGGAGAACGAGAAGCAGGAATTGTGCCGATGCTAACTCTGTGTGTCCAGTCAGGGCAATGTCTTAGTTTTGAGACAGTTCTAGCTTTGGTGTTTCCTATCAGAGCCACACAGGTAGAGTGCATGCTCTGTATGTATGATGTCCTGGGTTCCTATTGGAGGAGTTGGTATCTCAGTGGTAGAGTGCATGCTCTGTATGTATGATGTCCTGGGTTCCTATTGGAGGAGTTGGTATCTCAGTGGTAGAGTGCATGCTCTGTATGTATGATGTCCTGGGTTCCTATTGGAGGAGTTGGTATCTCAGTGGTAGAGTGCATGCTCTGTATGTATGATGTCCTGGGTTCCTATTGGAGGAGTTGGTATCTCAGTGGTAGAGTGCATGCTCTGTATGTATGATGTCCTGGGTTCCTATTGATGGAGTTGGTATCTCAGTGGTAGAATGCATGCTCTGTATGTATGATGTCCTGGGTTCCTATTGGAGGAGTTGGTATCTCAGTGGTAGAGTGCATGCTCTGTATGTATGATGTCCTGGGTTCCTATTGGAGGAGTTGGTATCTCAGTGGTAGAGTGCATGCTCTGTATGCATGATGTCCTGGGTTCCTATTGGAGGAGTTGGTATCTCAGTGGTAGAGTGCATGCTCTGTATGTATGATATCCTGGGTTCCTATTGGAGGAGTTGGTATCTCAGTGGTAGAGTGCATGCTCTGTATGTATGATATCCTGGGTTCCTATTGGAGGAGTTGGTATCTCAGTGGTAGAGTGCATGCTCTGTATGCATGATGTCCTGGGTTCCTATTAGAGGAGTTGGTATCTCAGTGGTAGAGTGCATGTTCTGTATGTATGATGTCCTGGGTTCCTATTGGAGGAGTTGGTATGTCAGTAGTAGAGTGCATGCTCTGTATGTATGACGTCCTGGGTTCCTATTGGAGGAGTTGGTATCTCAGTGGTAGAGTGCATGCTCTGTATGTATGATGTCCTGGGTTCCTATTGGAGGAGTTGGTATCTCAGTGGTAGAGTGCATGCTCTGTATGTATGATGTCCTGGGTTCCTATTGGAGGAGTTGGTATCTCAGTGGTAGAGTGCATGCTCTGTATGTATGATGTCCTGGGTTCCTATTGGAGGAGTTGGTATCTCAGTGGTAGAGTGCATGCTCTGTATGTATGATGTACTGGGTTCCTATTGGAGGAGTTGGTATCTCAGTGGTAGAGTGCATGCTCTGTATGTATGATGTCCTGGGTTCCTATTGGAGGAGTTGGTAACTCAGTGGTAGAGTGCATGTTCTGTATGTATGATGCCCTGGGTTCCTATTGGAGGATGTTGGTATCTCAGTGGTAGAGTGCATGTTCTGTATGTATGATGTCCTGGGTTCCTATTGGAGGAGTTGGTAACTCAGTGGTAGAGTACATGCTCTGTATGTATGATGTCCTGGGTTCCTATTGGAGGAGTTGGTATCTCAGTGGTAGAGTACATGCTCTGTATGTATGATGTACTGGGTTCCTATTGGATGAGTTGGTATCTCAGTGGTAGAGTACATGCTCTGTATGTATGATGTCCTGGGTTCCTATTGGAGGAGTTGGTATCTCAGTGGTAGAGTGCATGCTCTGTATGCATGATGTCCTGGGTTCCTATTAGAGGAGTTGGTATCTCAGTGGTAGAGTGCATGCTCTGTATGTATGATGTCCTGGGTTCCTATTGGAGGAGTTGGTATCTCAGTGGTAGAGTGCATGCTCTGTATGTATGATGTCCTGGGTTCCTATTGGAGGAGTTGGTATCTCAGTAGTCGAGTGCATGCTCTGTATGCATGATATCCAGGGTTCCTATTGGAGGAGTTGGTATCTCAGTGGTAGAGTGCATGCTCTGTATGTATGATATCCTGGGTTCCTATTAGAGGAGTTGGTATCTCAGTGGTAGAGTGCATGCTCTGTATGTATGATGTCCTGGGTTCCTATTGGAGGAGTTGGTATCTCAGTGGTAGAGTACATGCTCTGTATGTATGATGTACTGGGTTCCTATTGGATGAGTTGGTATCTCAGTGGTAGAGTGCATGCTCTGTATGTATGATGTCCTGGGTTCCTATTGGAGGAGTTGGTATCTCAGTGGTAGAGTGCATGCTCTGTATGTATGATGTCCTGGGTTCCTATTGGATGAGTTGGTATCTCAGTGGTAGAGTGCATGCTCTGTATGTATGATGTCCTGGGTTCCTATTGGAGGAGTTAGTATCTCAGTGGTAGAGTGCATGCTCTGTATGTATGATGTCCTGGGTTCCTATTGGATGAGTTGGTATCTCAGTGGTAGAGTGCATGCTCTGTATGTATGATGTCCTGGGTTCCTATTGGAGGAGTTGGTATCTCAGTGGTAGAGTGCATGCTCTGTATGTATAAAGTCCTATTAGAGGAGTTGGTATCCCAGTGGTAGAGTGCATGCTCTGTATGTATGATGTCCTGGGTTCTAATCCCCCGCTTCTGCCCAGGTCGCCGTTGCAAATGAGAATTTGTTCCCAATCGGCAAACCTGGATATTTAATAACGGTTAAATAAATAAAAAAATCTCTAACTTCGTAACAGGGCAGATTATTTCCACAGATCTGAGTTTACCATCCAAGTGGGTTATTGACAAAGTGATTTGGCTGTTAGGTGAGGCAGGCAGTTACTGCGATTCCCAAGGCGAAGGCGTACGCGAATGTCAAGGACAAGAGGGAGAGAGTCCTGTGTCCTGTGGCTGTCAGGGCGAGTGTCAAATGGTTATCTGAGAAGCAGAACTGAGGGCAGACGTTCTTGGTGCATCTGTCCTATCTCTGCCCCCTCCTGTCCTCCTCCTGCCCCCCGTTTCTTCTTTTTCAGCTCTCTTCGCCCGTCTTTGCCGGTCGCTCTCAGTTAATTCAGCATCGGTTGTCCCAGCAGCACTGGGCGCCACGCACAGCCTAGGTAATCAGCGGACTCATATTAATATTAACCACAGAGAGAGCTGGGAGAATCACTCAGGCCAATCCAAGTGTGGACGCAGCCTTTTCATAAAGGCAAAACGTTAATTCGCCGCTAATGAAGAAACCGCGGCCGTGTCAGTAGCAAAGAGAAACTGTCAGAAAAGGCAGTGAGGATTAATGTGCGAGCACGTACAGTCGTTGCTGGAAATACGATTTGTTCATAATCGACTCGCCCAGTAAAATAGAAGTAAAGGTTTTTCTTCATAATGTTACAGTGAAACTGAACCTGGTACAGTATATTGCCACTGACATGTCAATGATTCCCAGCAGGGCAGGACATTAGAAGATGTATTGTGTCATAACCATGTGTTTACCATGGGGTAAGAAAGCAACAATGCTGTTGATAAAAAAGCAGTTAAACAGTTAAAAGTGTCAACCCGGGGAAATGTTGTAATTGCTCAGAAAAACACTATATAAAACGTACAAATATACCAATAAATACCAATAGAATACGGCAGGAAATAAGAAACACTTATTCTGCTGTCTATAATGTCATGACAACAACAAACCGGAGAAATTCAATTATAGACAAAATATCAAGTGAAAGATAGACACAACAAGCTCTCGGTATCAGATGAACAGTATGTACAAGTCCCATCCATAACAGACAGAAGGGTCTCTAGTGTGGTGGTTCCTCAGCTTCTGGTTCCATCCATAAAGGACAGAAGGGTCTCTAGTGTGGTGCTCCCTCAGCTTCTGGTTCCATCCATAACAGACAGAAGGGTCTCTAGTGTGGTGGCCCTCAGCTTCTGGTTCCAAACTACATACCTTGACTCATTGTAAGAGTTGTGGCACAAAAAAACAAGCTGAAGAGATTGCAAGTCATTGCTGCTGCTGATGTCACACTGCTGCTGCTGATGTCACACTGCTGCTGCTGATGTCACACTGCTGCTGCTGCTGATGTCACACTGCTGCTGCTGATGTCACACTGCTGCTGCTGCTGATGTCACACTGCTGCTGCTGATGTCACACTGCTGCTGCTGATGATGTCACACTGCTGCTGCTGATGTCACACTGCTGCTGCTGATGATGTCACACTGCTGCTGCTGATATCACACTGCTACTGCTGCTGATGTCACACTGCTGCTGATGTTGATGTCACACTGCTGCTGCTGCTGCTCATGTCACACTGCTGCTGCTGATGTCATACTGCTGCTGCTGCTGATGTCATACTGCTGCTGCTGATGTCACACTGCTGCTGCTGCTGATGTCATACTGCTGCTGCTGATGTCATACTGCTGCTGCTGCTGATGTCATACTGCTGCTGCTGATGTCACACTGCTGCTGCTGCTGATGTCATACTGCTGCTGCTGATGTCATACTGCTGCTGCTGATGTCACACTGCTGCTTCTGCTGATGTCATACTGCTGCTGCTGATGTCATACTGCTGCTGCTGATGTCACACTGCTGCTGCTGCTGATGTCACACTGCTGCTGCTGATGATGTCACACTGCTGCTGCTGATGTCACACTGCTGCTGCTGATGATGTCACACTGCTGCTGCTGATATCACACTGCTACTGCTGCTGATGTCACACTGCTGCTGATGTTGATGTCACACTGCTGCTGCTGCTGCTCATGTCACACTGCTGCTGCTGATGTCATACTGCTGCTGCTGCTGATGTCATACTGCTGCTGCTGATGTCACACTGCTGCTGCTGCTGATGTCATACTGCTGCTGCTGATGTCATACTGCTGCTGCTGCTGATGTCATACTGCTGCTGCTGATGTCACACTGCTGCTGCTGCTGATGTCATACTGCTGCTGCTGATGTCATACTGCTGCTGCTGATGTCACACTGCTGCTTCTGCTGATGTCATACTGCTGCTGCTGATGTCATACTGCTGCTGCTGATGTCACACTGCTGCTGCTGCTGATGTCATACTGCTGCTGCTGATGTCACACTGCTGTTGCTGCTGATGTCACACTGCTGCTGCTGCTGATGTCATACTGCTGCTGCTGATGTCACACTGCTGCTGCTGCTGCTGATGTCATACTGCTGCTGCTGATGTCACACTGCTGCTGCTGTTGATGTCACACTGCTGCTGCGTAATTTATGATGTCTAATACATGATTGTAATTGACAATGTGTATTGGAAACTGTGGGTGGAGAAGTCACCTCCACGGCTCTGGCTGTTTTAGGGTCAGTTTTTGCCGCACTAGACCAGCAGCTTCTCCTTCATGGAGCAGCTGAATTGTTCTTTCTACACCTTAATCTTTTACTTACCAATTTCCCTTCCCCCGCACCTGTCTCTTCCTCCCACTCACTCTCAGTGTCATCTCACCTCGCTCTTTACCACCTTTTCTCTTCTGTTCCATCCCGAACCTGGAAAAATGTTCCTTCCTCCGTACCGCCCAGCAGAATGATCAAAGCCCCCGTCCCGGGTTATTGGCTGGCGTACAAACGCTGACACGGTTGTTATTCTATCAGGATGAATCCGACAGAGCCTCATCTCTTATTTCTTGAACCTCAGCTGCTCTGGCTGACGTCCCGAGGTGATCTGCCGAGGAATCAGAACCTGTGTGTGAGCAGAAAAGAGCCGGGCCGTCTGTCTGTTGATGTCTGACTCACTGACTACAGTGAGCTTTACCTAGCATAGGTAGTAAATTACACCCGGCTTGCTTTTGTGGGCACTCTATTTATATATATATATTTATTGCTGTGCGTTTTGCTCTGTTTGCAATGTTTCGTGTCTTAAAATGTGTGTTCTTACGCTGCAGCTATTGGTCAGAAAGAAATCCCTGTGTGTGTAAACAGACTTGGCAAATAAACGAGATTCTGATCCTGAAAAGCACCGATCTGCTGAGAACTTGGGCCCTGTTCTTATGACAGGGAGTGTTGGGTATTCAAGAGATATAGCACTGGGTTGTTTGTGAGGTTAAATAAATGTATTAAATTAAATGTATCTTGAATATATACAGATGCAGTGATCTGTCCTGTGTTGTAGGGACCTATAGTGACATGGTGATGCAGGAGTCCTTATTTCCCACAACTCCTCCTCCTGTATTAAAGGGACCTATAGTGACATGGTGAGGCAGGAGTCCTTATTTCCCACACGGTGCCCCTGGACATTTACAATGGCCGTTTGTCCAACTACGCTACGACCCCGACGCCTGGTTTTGGCCAGATTGAAGCCTGCCTCATCCAATTAGATGAACTCATTAGGCAGTTCGGTGGCATCAAAATCCAGAACTCTGTACATAGAATATTGAATAGTGTTCCTAAAAACACATACAGTGACTACAATGTCTATATATTCACATACGTAGATGCTGGGTTGGGTCAGTATTGGGTCAGTATAACTACAAGCCACAGGCGGAACAGGTGCCAGCAAACACCCTCATTACATATACTGTATATATATAGTATGTAAAGTAAGGTGAAACACACCTGCACATGATCATGGAGCAGATCCTTGACCCTCTCATATGGCCTCCTGTATACAGCTGTTACATTCCGACACTGTTCCTCTCATATGGCCTCCTGTATACAGCTGTTACATTCCGACACTGTTCCTCTCATATGGCCTCCTGTATACAGCTGTTACATTCCGACACTGTTCCTCTCATATGGCCTCCTGTATACAGCTGTTACATTCCGACACTGTTCCTCTCATATGGCCTCCTGTATACAGCTGTTACATTCCGACACTGTTCCTCTCATATGGCCTCCTGTATACAGCTGTTACATTCTGACACTGTTCCTCTCATATGGCCTCCTGTATACAGCTGTTACATTCTGACACTGTTCCTCTCATATGGCCTCCTGTATACAGCTGTTTCATTCTGACACTGTTCCTCTCATATGGCCTCCTGTATACAGCTGTTTCATTCTGACACTGTTCCTCTCATATGGCCTCCTGTATACAGCTGTTTCATTCTGACACTGTTCCTCTCATATGGCCTCCTGTATACAGCTGTTTCATTCTGACACTGTTCCTCTCATATGGCCTCCTGTATACAGCTGTTTCATTCTGACACTGTTCCTCTCATATGGCCTCCTGTATACAGCTGTTTCATTCTGACACTGTTCCTCTCATATGGCCTCCTGTATACAGCTGTTTCATTCTGACACTGTTCCTCTCATATGGCCTCCTGTATACAGCTGTTTCATTCTGACACTGTTCCTCTCATATGGAACCCTGTACAGCTGTTACATTCCGACACTGTTCCTCTCATATGGAACCCTGTACAGCTGTTACATTCCGACACTGTTCCTCTCATATGGAACCCTGTACAGCTGTTACATTCCGACACTGTTCCTCTCATATGGAACCCTGTACAGCTGTTACATTCTGACACTGTTCCTCTCATATGGAACCCTATACAGCTGTTACATTCCGACACTGTTCCTCTCATATGGAACCCTGTACAGCTGTTACATTCTGACACTGTTCCTCTCATATGGAACCCTGTACAGCTGTTACATTCCGACACTGTTCCTCTCATATGGAACCCTATACAGCTGTTACATTCCGACACTGTTCCTCTCATATGGAACCCTGTACAGCTGTTACATTCTGACACTGTTCCTCTCATATGGAACCCTATACAGCTGTTACATTCCGACACTGTTCCTCTCATATGGAACCCTATACAGCTGTTACATTCTGACACTGTTCCTCTCATATGGAACCCTGTACAGCTGTTACATTCCGACACTGTTCCTCTCATATGGAACCCTGTACAGCTGTTACATTCTGACACTGTTCCTCTGGGGGGGGGATCCCTCTGCTGGGTATGAGATCTAGCCTGGTAAATGGGTTCTGGTCACAAGAGATACAACCTCTCCTATTGGGTTTAGGAAAGTACTGTTTGATGCACGGCCAACATTTATGAATCGCTGGTTAAATAAATGTAAGAAGATGTTCAGTGTTATCTGGAGAAGAAGACCACCCAGAAATGTCAGAAGATGTTCAGTGTTTTGGGGAGAATGTGCTTTAGTGTTCTAGCAATTCAGAAAAGTGTCAACTGGCTGCTCTGTGTCAGCGTTGATTTCATAGTTTCTAAAGTAATCGGCAACGAGCATTATGTAAGAATATTGTGCATTAGAACTGAAATGTTGGAAATAACCTGTTCAGGTGGCGAGATCTTTTGATCCCGATGGACCTCTACTGCCGTCTGACCTCCGCTTGTCACAGATGCCAGTCAGTGGTTGATGCCCGCCCTGTTCTGGGGGTTACAGAGGGCAGATGGCAGCCGATTAACTCTCTTCCACTGAAGGCTGTGCGTTTTTCATTCTAATTCCACATTTCTGCCCCTACAACAGATGCTCCGAACCAGAGAGAACTCAATGCTTCTAAGAGAATCACTGAGGACTTTGCTCTGCTTGCTAAATAAACCACAACCTGTGTCCTGGTGGCTGCGCCTGGTCAGCTGAGATGTTCAATATGTTGTGGCGTAAACGTGTGTTGGTTGTGTTTTCAAGGTTGTTGTCCATAAAGTTAGGGATGTGTGTGTGTGCGACATGCTGAGTGTGTGTGAGACATGCTGAGTGTGTGTGTGACATGCTGAGTTTGTCTGTGACATGCTGAGTGTGTGTGTGTGTGTGTGTAACATGCTAAGTGTGTGTGTGTGTGTGTGTGTGACATGCTGAGTGTGTGTGTGTGTGTGTGTGTGTGTGTGTGTGTGTGTGTGTGTGTGTGTGTGTGTGTGTGTGTGTGTGAAATGCTGTGTGTGTGACATGCCAAGTGAGTGTGTGTGTGTTTGACATGCTGAGTGTGTGTGACATGCTGAGTGAGTGTGGGTGTGTGACTGCTTGTCTGGATCTGACTGATGTGGGACCCGTGTGTGTTTTGTTTTCCAATGTCGAACAGGGCATGTGTGTGATACCTGCTGGGGTGCATTAGGTTGTGGAAACATGCGTTGGGTACGCTTTCATGTTGCCCTCTGTAGAGGCTTGTGGAGAGAACTGCTGGCCACTTCATCATGATGTGGGCTTCAGATGCGAGGTGAGCAGATAGAAGAGGAGAGAAGGAAATAGGAGAGGGAATAGGAGAGGGGAGAAGGGAATAGGAGAGGAGGGGAGGGAATAGGAGAGGAGGGGAGGGAATAGGAGAGGAGATAAGAGAATAGGAGAGATGGGAATAGGTGAGGAGAGAAGGGAATAGGAGAGGAAGGGAGGGAATAGGAGAGGAGGGGAGGGAATAGGAGAGGAGGGAGGGAATAGGAGAGGGAATAGGAGAGGAGAGAAGGGAATAGGAGAGGGAATAGGAAAGGAGAGAAGGGAATAGGAGAGGAGGGGAGGGAATAGGAGAGGAGGGGAGGAAATAGGAGAGGAGATAAGAGAATAGGAGAGGAGGGAGGGAATAGGAGAGGAGGGAATAGGAGAGGAGGGAGGGAATAGGAGAGGAGGGGAGGGAATAGGAGAGGAGGGAGGGAATAGGAGAGGAGGGAGGGAATAGGAGAGGAGGGGAGGGAATAGGAGAGGAGGGGAGGGAATAGGAGAGGAGGGGAGGGAATAGGAGAGGAGGGAAGGAATAGGAGAGGAGGGGAGGGAATAGGAGAGGAGGGGAGGGAATAGGAGAGGAGGGAAGGGAATAGGAGAGGAAGGGGGAATAGGAGAGGAGGGAGGGATTAGGAGAGGAGGGAAGGAATAGGAGAGGAGGGGAGGGAATAGGAGAGGAGGGGAGGGAATAGGAGAGGAGGGGAGGGGATAGGAGAGGAGGGGTGGGAATAGGAGAGGAGGGGAGGGAATAGGAGAGGAGGGAGGGAATAGGAGAGAAGGGGAGAGATCTGACAGGTCTCATGAATAGTGATGTTTAACATCTGTTCATTAACCAGCAGGCTGTCAGCTGGCAGACTGGTTGAGCAAACCTGCCCCTCTGTACACACGCACGCACGCACGCACACACGCACACACACTCACACTCACACTCATACTCACACTCACACACACACACACACACACACACACACACACACACACACACACACACACACACCTGGCCATATTCTCATCATCTCTGTCTTGTATAACTGCTTCACAGCATTGCTTATAAAGCACCTCCCTAGATGATAAAACACCACCTGTGCACGGGGGCAGTCATTGAAGTTGGAGCAGCATATCATCATGCCAGGTGTACATTTATGATGAAACGCACGGTGGGTACGGTATGTGAGTACGGTATGTGAGTACGGTATGTGAGTACGGTATGTGAGTACGATATGTGAGTACGGTATGTGAGTACGGTATGTGAATACGGTATGTGAGTACGGTATGTGAGTACGGTATGTGAGTACGGTATGTGAGTACGGTATGTGAGTTCGGTATGTGAGTTCGGTATGTGAGTACGGTATGTGAGTACGGTATGTGAGTACGGTATGTGAGTACGGTATGTGAGTACGATATGTGAGTGTCAATAATGTCACTCCATTATGCCTGGAAACCACTTCCTCCCCTGTTAGGAATACAATACGCCGGGCAAGCTGGCTGCTAGAGAACCATGCGTACAGAGAGCAATGTCTGTTCTCTGGTTAACCAGCCCTGCTGGAATTCACCTTTTGTTTGTAGTCAGTGAAGAAGATGAGGCATCCAGCATGTAATTACAGAACTGTTAGATTTCTAATAAAGCATAAAGCATGCCGTCTGTCCCACTCCCACACAGAACAGAGAAGAACCAAGGGTTGTCATGTGTTCAGTATGACACAGTGATCTCTGACACGGAGGACAGAGGACTCATGAGGTCCTGTCTTAATGTCTTTCTTTTACAAACACAAAGTTACGCCGGTCCACAGCTATCAATACCCCCATAAACCTGCACGCACACACACACACGCACGCACACAGGCGCACACACACACGCACACACACGCGCACACACACACACGCACATACACGCGCACACGCACACACGCACGCACAGACAGACAGGCACAGACAGACAGACAGACACAGACAGACAGGCACAGACAGACAGACAGACAGACAGGCACGCACGCACGCACGCAAACACACACACACACACACACAGAGACACACACACACGCATACATATGCACAAAATGCACCCCCACACACTAAGAGAGAGACCTGATTGATTTTAGTCACACAGAGCTCTGCTGAGATGTGCAATCGCTCAGAATATGCCTGACCATCAAATAATACAGATATGAACATCACAGGAAAAAATGGAAGAAAGTGTTTTATATGTAAAAGACAGAGGAGGATAAAGTGGAATGCCATTTTCCTGAAGACTGAAATTGAAGTATTCCACTGCTTTAGCGTTTGCCGTACTTATGTCTGGGACTGCCGCCGATGAATTATTTAAAGGTCAAACTGAGGAGGGTTATACAGAGGTCTAACAAAATAATAGTTTCTAACCAATGTGGGTGTGGAAGCTCAGGGCAAATCAAATCATAATAGTGTTTTACCGTCTTTCGCTCTGGCTTTGGCTCAACCAATCCATTTCTGTGAGGAATTGTAAGTAATGTATTTTCACATGGGAAACTAGCTGGGTTGAGTCTATTGCCTGGCAACCTAAATGATTGTCATGTTGAGTATAATTCTGTCAACACTTAATTATATTTTGCACTTATGATGCAGCAGCTCTCATTTGCCAATTGAATGTTTTCATGGATTTCATAAAAAGTTACATTTTGGTAAAACTGAAATCATGGAATAACTGTGAGAAATAACAGGAGTGCCTTCTGTTTAGAACTCATATTCCCTGTATTCACTACATGTCATAGCATTAGTGTTTTTTTTTTCTGAATTCAACTAATGACAACTGCCAATAACACAAACCATAAATTACAAATATTTAAAATCTCTATGTATATTATATATCTAAGATCAAATAATAGCATGTGATTACGAGAATATGTCATACAGTAGCCCATAAATTTGAATCCCATGTGCTACGTGTAGAAATGATGGTATCAGCATCACCTGGTTAACACCATCTCTGCAGTAAAACAAAGGATGGTGGAAGCATCATGTTATGGGGATGTTTCTCAGAGGCATGGACTGACGGATTGCTTAGAATTAAGGAGAGCTTGAATGGAGGAAAATCACATTTGAAACACAGCTAAGAGTGGAGTGGTTTGAGGAAGTCTGTTAATGTCCTTGAGTGGCCCAGATAAAGCCTCAACACTATTGAACATCAGTGGGGTGCCTGTAGACTGCAGTTCAATGTTCCCCATCCAATCCCACCGAAAATAATATATTCTACAAAGAAGGATGTGAGAAACTGCCCAAATGCAGAGTACTGACTAAAGGGTCTAAATACTCTGGGGCGTGAAAGGATGTAGATGGAGGGATGTTTCTTCATAATGTGTTTCCAATTCCATTTGAACCCCATGACGAAATGTTTCAATACGATGTAAAAAAGTGACAGGACGGTGTCGTCAGTTTTGGTTACGGCTGCATTTAAAGAGTTAGAGTTGGCTACTGAATTTTGCTATATTTGTTTATTTAATGTGTTTTAGGCAATTTTTTATTAAAACAAAATGTGTTATCTCTTTACTAAGTATTAAGAGAGAACCAACATATTTACTAGTTTCTTTC
The DNA here is from genome assembly GCA_029465975.1 of Dallia pectoralis. Lineage (NCBI taxonomy): Eukaryota > Metazoa > Chordata > Actinopteri > Esociformes > Umbridae > Dallia > Dallia pectoralis. Next base: position 8,781,827 of record CM055752.1, on the reverse strand, counting down.
ATATATGTAAATACACCCAGTTTCAGCCCCGCCCACATGAATATTCAGATTAGTAGCATTTCAAGACTTTCAAGCCGTTATTGTGTCGCTGATCTACGCATCTAAATCAAACGCTTATAAGTACAGGTACGAACCGAATTTCCTGACGTCAGGTAAAACCGATTGAGAGGCGCGACCTTGAAAATGACACATTTTTTAATTGTATGGACAGAGACAGATCCACGGTCCCCTCATCAATGTAACGGTGTGGGACAATGAGATGGGTCCCAGGGGACGGGCTCACAAAGGCTCCGTGTGTTTGAAGAAAATTCAAGATAATTGATTTGGTCAGTTCCCTCCACAGGGCAGCACAACACTCAATTCTCCTGTCTGTCTTCTCTCTCTCTGCGGCTCTCTCCTTTTATCAATCGCTCTTTATTTTTTATCTTCCTCCCCTCCTGATATCTCTCTTATTGTCTCATTCTCCGCTCCAGCCCCTCTTTTCACTTCACAATCTTTCTCTTCACACACACACTCACACTCTTCCTCTACACACACACACACTCACACTCTTCCTCCACACACACACACAGTCACACTCTTCCTCCACACACACACTTCCTCTACCCACACACACTCACACTCCTCCTCTACACACACACACTCACACTCTTCCTCCACATACACACTCACACACACACACACATTTCCTCTACACACACACACTCACACTCCTCCTCTACACACACACACTCACACTCTTCCTCCACACACACACACTCACACTCTTCCTCTACACACACACTCTTCCTCTTCACACACACTCTTCCTCTTCACACACACACACACACACACACACTCTTCCTCCACAAACACACACACACCCTCTACACAAACACAATCACACTCCTCCTGTACACACACACTCACACTCTTCCTCCAAACACACACACACACACACACACACACACACACACACACACACACACACTCCTCCTCTACACACACACACTCACACTCTTCCTCCACATACACACACACACACTTCCTCTACACACACACACTCACACTCTTCCTCCACACATACACACTCACACTCTTCCTCTACACACACACTCTTCCTCTTTACACACACTCTTCCTCTTCACACGCACACACACTCTTCCTCCACACACACACACACACCCTCTACACAAACACAATCACACTCCTCCTGTACACACACACTCACACTCTTCCTCCACACACATACACACACACACACTCTTCCTCTACACACACACTCTTCCTCTTCACACACACACATATCCAGTCCTGCATCTGTTAGGATAATATTCCAGGCACATAACCAGGACCGACAGACCTAAATCCAGGGGATATTTGATGTGCTGTCGTCGGGTTCTTCACACTGACAATACAGCACACTGTTTGCTTAGTGGACTCAATCAGGTATTTCCCTGACATTTTAGGGCATTTCGAAAACAAATAATTGGATGACTTTTATTTGAAAGAACAGGAAGTTGCTTATTGGAATGCACTGTTTTTGAATATGAGTGTGAGCTTATAGAGTAATTATTTATTCAAATATATTAGGGTTTCTTCAAATCTGTTATGTTCGTTAAACTTAAATTGGTTAATTGCACAAAGTATATATTTGATTTGTGATTAGAGTGCGCTGAAAATATTTGACTACACCGCGTTCCAAATTATTTTGCTAATTATATTTTACACTGATTTTCCTGAATAGTCGATGCAAATGACAGTCAGTATAATTTTCAAGTCACCAGCTGTCAGGGTATGTCAAATTTCATTGAATGTACCATCCAATGAAAACAGTATTTCTTTCAAAAATAAAACACTGAAAATGCACTGTTCCAAATTATTATCCACAACAAAGTTTCAAAACATTGTATAGGTTGTAAAGAACTGAAATTTGTCATTCGTTGATCATTTGTTGAATTTGCAGCATTAGGAGGTTCAGATTTACTGAAATCAAAAGCTATTTCAATCAAACACATCTTAACATGTTACGTAACATAGGACCCCTCCATTGTTTTCACCTTCACAATTCTTGCATCCAATCAACTTGTGAGTTTATGGAGAGTTTCTTGAATTTCTTTGCAGGATGTCAGAATAGCCTCCCAGAGCTGCCGTTTCGATGCCATCTGCCTCCCACCCGCATTGATCTTTTGCCTGAGGATGCTCCAAAGGTTCTCAATAGGGTTGAGGTCACTGGCTCCGTGTCTGTTCCCTGTGTCCCCGTTACAAGGGTTTTACATGTTGCCGCAAAATGATCGCTGCTGTTCTATTTTAACATTGGCGTGCCACATAGTACAAGAGATTTGACTGGGTGGGGCGAAGGTTACCCTCCCTTATAAATAGAGACAGCGAAGAGACCACAGGTGGCAGAACTGGTAGCTGCGTGCACAGAAGCAAGCTGACATATCGCATTTGAGACGGACTGCCTGGAGAACGACTTGATGCGAATGACAAAAATCCAGCATGAGAAATAACAACATCTGACGTGAGACGTGCCCGGCAACCCTTTTCTTTCTCTGTTGAAGATCGAACGAAACGAGGCAACCGGAGGCCGGTGCTACAAAGCAAGTTCAACATGCCCAGGATGTATTTTTTGACAGCTGGCTTCACTGAACCTAACAACCGCAATTCGCGCACGTGGTGTCACAACGACGGATATTATTTTGTTGGACCAACCCAGGTTGTCCCAATCTAGTGACGCGTTCACATAGAAGGGCTAGTGGTTGCACCAGTATTGGGGTAAAATGGGTCAAAATACTAGTTGTTGTGCCGTGTGTACGCCCTAGTCAAACGTCAACCCTTGCTTAATCAGGTTTCAGCTCTCCCTGTCTCAATTATCAGCTCTAGGGATGACTGATAATTGGCCAGGGTAGAGATGACGATTGACCAGGGGATAGCTGATGTTTGACCAGAGGAGAGCTGATGTTTGACCAGAGGAGAGCTGATGTTTAACCAGGGGAGAGCTGATGTTTGTCCAAGGGAGAGCTGATGTTTGTCCAAGGGAGAGCTGATGTTTAACCAGGGGAGAGCTGATGTTTGTCCAAGGGAGAGCTGATGTTTAACCAGGGGAGAGCTGATGTTTGTCCAAGGGAGAGCTGATGTTTAACCAGAGGAGAGCTTATGTTTGACCAGGGAAGAGCTGATGTTTGGCCAGGGGAGAGCTGATGTTTAACCAGAGGAGAGCTGATGTTTAACCAGAGGAGAGCTGATGTTTGACCAGGGGAGAGCTGATTCGTGACCAAGCCCGGGGTAACATTTGACAACAGGAGGGGTGATGTCTAGGGAGGAAGGATAATGTCCCTTATACGGATGCTGTACTTCAGTATTCCTAGATGAAGTTGTTAACATAAGTAATATTCTAGCTGCTATTTTATAATAGCTCTCTTTAACAGACTGCGTGGACAAGTGGCCTGGGACCACAACACATGTATCAAAAAGCTCTGTTAGAGCGAGAACCACCAATTGTGCGGCAGATTGTGTTTTCGCTTATTATTTCCCCATCACCCACGGCATACATACAACTACCTGTAGCAAACAAACACAGAAGAAATGCTTACATAGTAATCAGAGAAACAAGGGGAAAGTCAATTTTTTGAAATGCAAGCAAAAGTGTATATATTTATGTGTTGACGCGTTGTCAAAATGGGAAGTTGAACTAACAAAGACTGAACTCTTTGATACTCGGATCAAGTGCTTGCACCCCTTGATCCGAGATGTAATTGACTAGAACGGGCTGGACCAATCAGAGGGTGGAGGGGGTGTGGCTACTAGTCCTAGTCACTACAACTGTTGACAGATAGAAGGCAGCACTGTGTCCTGTTTAACCAATTAACAATTACCCCGCCTTCTGGTACGAACTTTGTGGATGAACACAGGCGTTGTCATTGGTAACTGTACGCATTGTTTCTATAAATGAACGGTTAGGTTGAGTTAATTATTGGGACAAAGTCACGTTCAAGGTTATCGTTAAAATTGTGGCTAGTCATTGCCGCGGGTGACGTAGGTCACTAGCTTAGGAATTTCTATTTTTGCATAATCCTAAACACCATCTTTGCAACCTACAGTGGAAATGGGTTTAATTGAATTTAGTTATTGCACGAGATCTGAATGAAATTAATGCATACATGTTGTCTTTAAATTTGAACTAAAGTGAGTGTATTGTAATCTCTCTAAATATCACTAATGGATTTGTGTATCTCTGCTCATGGGTTGGTAAATTTATATGTCATTACAACAGTTGACACAGAGAAGGCAGCACCGTGTCCTGTTGAACTAATTAATTAATGATCACCTCCTCTTCAGCCCAATAGGGGGCGTAACACATATAGCCTGCCCTGGGGAACTGTAAGCGGGCAACTTTCTGTCTTACTGGCGACATAGGGAGCTGAACTTTCTGTCTTACTGGCGACATAGGGAGCTGACCTTTGTGTCTTACTGGCGACATAGGGAGCTGACCTTTGTGTCTTACTGGCGACATAGGGAGCTGACCTTTGTGTCTTACTGGCGACATAGGGAGCTGACCTTTGTGTTTTACTGGCGACATAGGGAGCTGACCTTTGTGTCTTACTGGCGACATAGGGAGCTGACCTTTGTGTTTTACTGGCGACATAGGGAGCTGACCTTTGTGTCTTACTGGCGACATAGGGAGCTGACCTTTGTGTCTTACTGGCGACATAGGGAGCTGACCTTTGTGTCTTACTGGCGACATAGGGAGCTGACCTTTGTGTCTTACTGGCGACATAGGGAGCTGACCTTTGTGTTTTACTGGCGACATAGGGAGCTGACCTTTGTGTCTTACTGGCGACATAGGGAGCTGACCTTTGTGTCTTACTGGCGACATAGGGAGCTGACCTTTGTGTCTTACTGGCGACATAGGGAGCTGACCTTTGTGTCTTACTGGCGACATAGGGAGCTGACCTTTGTGTCTTACTGGCGACATAGGGAGCTGACCTTTCTGTCCGTTGAGAATTTATAGATTTCAAAGGGAGTACACAGGTTTTTTTTTTCACTAAATATTCATGTTTTTTTAGAGACTCTCTTACCATCCACCCACTGCGCTTCACAGGATCTTCTAAGAACGGTGACGTAATTTTCAATAGAATTGATTGGTCAGTAGGCGGTGCTTTTATATGTGTTGACCTGTTCTCTGTAATATAACCTGCTCCGGAGCAGGTTAGATGTTCCCATGGCGATGTAACCCGGTAACAAGTGCACCACCCAAATCCTGTTTTGGCAATGCTGGCTTCTAAACACACGAGCACCATGCTGAGTAAACGAGGAAAAAACTTTTCTGACTGAATATGTCACTGTGTTTGTCACTGCCTCTTTCCATAAACTGTAAATATTGTCGGCATGACAACAACCGGTCTCCATGGTGACTGTGTGCTGCTGGTCTTATCATGTACCAGTGCTACAGGCCTCTCCCAGATCCGATACCTGGTGGGTTAGTTCTCTAAATCAATAACTCACTCTAGGAACTCATGGGCAATATAATACACGGCTTATCCCGATATTGCTCTGTCGTTTTGGGTCCCCGAGATGTCATGAGAAGAAACAGAAAATAAATTACAGGTTAAAGAAACGTGCAAAATGCGATACGATTGTAAATAGTTTCTTATTTCACATTATCCCTGACAAATCACATGCACTAGCATTATCCCTGACAAATCACATGCACTAGCATTATCCCTGACAAATCACATGCACTAGCATTATCCCTGACAAATCACATGAACTAGCATTAACCCTGACAAATCACATGAACTAGCATTTACCCTGACAAATCACATGAACTAGCATTAACCCTGACTTATCCATTGCATTGAATAAATCAAGAGTACAACATTCCTCAGTGTGCGTTTTTCCAAGCACTTTGTATTCTCCAGCCTTTCTTTTCCCATTAACATAGCCTGGTCATTACTCCCCCCGTGTTGTGTGTGGCCACCACTGCCTGACATGAAAGCACAAATAAATCCCATGTTCCTCTCTGTCCTTGTGCCCTGCTCACTCCCTGTGGAGGATTTCACCTCTGTCTCCTTAACTTTCTCTCTCTCTCTCTCTCTCTCTCTCTCTCTCTCTCTCTCTCTCTTACTCTCTTTCGTCCCAGCGTATTGATTGGACCCTGAGAGTACGAAGCAAAAAGATCAAATGAATACAGAACCAGGAGCCGTGAACAGCTCTCTCACTCACTTTGACATGAAGGGAAGGAAAATCATCTGCCAGGCATGACAAAGAGCCCAGCCTCCCTGATCCAAACCCTGGCCATTACCACACACACACACACACACACACACACACATCTGCCAGGCGTGACAAAGAGCCCGGCCTCCCTGATCCAAACCCTGGCCATTACCACACACACAATCTAGGTCAACTGGGTCTTCTTTCCTTGGGTGCCAAAAAACACTTTGTTGCCACTAAACGTCTGAACTTTTGGAATGTATTTACAGGGCTGGGACCAGTTGGCCAGTCAGCAGTTGGGTGGGCAGCTCCGTGCCCAGCTGGTCCCAGTGGGGACTGCAGGACTGAAGACGGGGTCAGGATAATTATTTATAAGGATAAAAAAATAACTAGTAATAAACTCGATATCTTGCTTCGCTGAAGTGTTAACTTACTGTATATTGTAACTGGAACAAGATCATGACCCATTGTAATTATTGAAAACTAAAGTCATGTGCGGCTGGTTAAGGAAATGCCATCAACTTGCTAGCAACTGTTTCGTTAACTACTAGTTTAGATGTAGTGGTTAACATTTGCTAGGTAGTTTCTGTAATACTAACTGACAAAGTTATATATATATATATATATTTTTTTTTTAATTTAGTCCAAAAAAGAAAAAGAAAGTAAAAGAAACAGGTCTGCTAGAGTTTCATCTTCTAAGATCTTAGTGTCAAGGTTATAAAGGATAGCCAAAATCCTGGAGATGATATTAGCATACAAAACGCACAAGTGGAACTGTGCCACTGCTGTTGTAGACATACTAGCTTTTTCTTCAGCCCCAAGTTTCTGGTCTAAAAGCTCTGAACAGGGTACAGCATTTCTCCGCTTATTGACATGACGATTCTGTAGAAAACTAGGCTGGTTTCTGACCTTTAAGAACTCATTAGAAATTAAGTCATTTAAATATTAATGAAAAGCAATAAATGTTGAATGCAGAGAGGAGTTGGCAGAAGATCTGCAGATCAAACAGTTCAGCAGCCCGGCCGGCTTAACCTAAAAAACAATGATGATGCCCGAATAAGCACCCGGTGACCAGAGGCGGAAAATGTCAATCCCCAGCATGGCGTGCCAAACAGAATACCAATGCACATGTACAAGGGCCTTAGTCCAACAACACTCCCTAGGGACCAATCAGGGCCCCAGAACCGGTTCTACATTACAGTAGCCAGTTGTGTCCCACAACAACTAAGACAGACAGGGTAATTGACCAATCAGGGCCCCAGAACCGGTTCTACATTACAGTAGCCAGTTGTGTCCCACAACAACTAAGACAGACAGGATAATTGACCAATCAGGGCCCCAGAACCGGTTCTACATTACAGTAGCCAGTTGTGTCCCACAACAACTAAGACAGACAGGATAATTGACCAATCAGGGCCCCAGAACCGGTTCTACATTACAGTAGCCAGTTGTGTCCCACAACAACTAAGACAGACAGGATAATTGACCGATCAGGCATCCACGACGTCAGCACAACCTTTGTCCTGTCACGCCCACTTTTAAAAATGTTCACTTGTTGTCCCGGTTCAACTGGATAAAACGATGGTTTTGCATCTCTTCCAGCACAGTGCTCAGAGTTCTCCAGGGGCAGGTACTGAAACTGAACAAATGGGCGGAGTTGTCAGCTCACACTAACAGACCATGTATGTGATGCGGGCAAACACCAGCCAGTTAGAGAAAGACATGTTATCTGAAAAGGGCACGATACAGGAAATGGGCGTGAGCTCTGCACATGTTGAACACTACCTGTGCACACGTTGAACACCACCTGTGCCAGATCTATTTCCTACACAAAACAAACCATGTGTGACGTGGCCCGATTTCAGAACAACTAGTAATGTGTTTGTCTTTCATAACTCATAGCAACTCACTCTGCATTTGGTTGTATCTTCCAGACGTTTGCCCCAGTCGGTCCAGTCTCGCCAGGCTGGCGTTCACAGCCACTACGCTCGTACCCCCTCCGTCATGCTCCTCGTGTTGCCCAGTGGTCCCTTCATTCAACCAATCCGGTGCTTTGTGCAGGGGTACGTTCAAGAGCAGGCACCTCCTGTTGGCAACCTGCAATTCATCACAATTACACACCGTGTGGAGAAGTTCGTGCACATCACACACACACACACACACATTTGCCCGCTGATCCACATCCATAAACATCCACAGTCAAGCATGCATCGGTCCGATTTCTCCCAAACAGTGGAGTACACACTTGGGTTAAACGAGAGCTGGAAGTGTCTTTGGCGCTGATAGGATCACTGGCGGGTCTTCCTCCTCCGATTCTGAGTCGTATCTGTATCAGGAACAGCAAACTGAAAAAGCAATTTGCTTTGTCACATAGAGACATGCTTGACTACACTGAATAATTGCACTGCAGCTCGGGAAAGAGCTGTTTTCCTTTTATCTAATGGAGGCCTAAGGGGAGGAAGGAAAGGGTCTGTGTGTGTGTGCGTGTGTGTGCATGCAACAGTGTGCGCGCGTGTGCATGCATGATTGTGCGCGCAGGTGTGTGCATGTGTGTGCGTGTGTGCGTGCGTAAGTGTGCATGCGTCTGAGTGCGTGTGTGTGTGCGTGAGTGTGCGTGCGTAAGTGTGCATGCGTGTAAGTGCGTGTGTGTGTGCGTGAGTGTGCCTAAAAATGTTGGACAAAACTTGTATAAAAAGAAGACAAGGGATTATCTCTATTGTATCGGTTCCAATCATGACAATAATCCCTAACTGTCCACACTGTTTAATTGCCTTGTATCGATGGATCACATCTGCATGTAGCCTGTAGGCCAGGATTGTCTCGTCACAGGTTTTGAGAAGGGCTCTTATTCTATAATGTAGAACCAGGCTGTATTTAGACAGTAGTTCCAGAGGAGTGCTGAGTCCACACTCTACTCACTGTGGTGTAGCCCTGCCCAGTGTGGAGGCAAGGCCCCTGTCCAGTGTGGAGGCAAGGCCCCTGTCCAGAGTGGAGGCAAGGCCCCTGCCCAGTGTGGAGGCAAGGCCCCTGCCCAGTGTGGAGGCAAGGCCCCTGTCCAGTGTGGAGGCAAGGCCCCTGCCCAGTGTGGAGGCAAGGCCCCTGTCCAGAGTGGAGGCAAGGCCCCTGCCCAGTGTGGAGGCAAGGCCCCTGTCCAGTGTGGAGGCAAGGCCCCTGCCCAGTGTGGAGGCAAGGCCCCTGCCCAGTGTGGAGGCAAGGCCCCTGTCCAGAGTGGAGGCAAGGCCCCTGTCCAGTGTGGAGTCCAGGCCCCTGCCCAGTGTGGAGGCAAGGCCCCTGTCCAGAGTGGAGGCAAGGCCCCTGTCCAGTGTGGAGTCCAGGCCCCTGTCCAGTGTGGAGGCCAGGCCCCTGCCCAGTGTGGAGGCCAGGCCCCTGCCCAGTCTGGATGACAGGCCCCTGCCCAGTGTGGAGGCCAGGCCCCTGCCCAGTGTGGAGGCCAGGCCCCTGTCCAGTCTGGATGACAGGCCCCTGCCCAGTGTGGAGGCCAGGCCCATCCCCAACTGGCACACCACTGGAAATTTGAGCGGGGGGGAAACACAGCGATTACAGCGTACTCTTGTCTTCTCCTGCTATATGTGTGTTCAGAAGCAGGTTCGTGGATGGCACGGATGTAAAACTGTAAAGCGATTGTTCCGGCGTGGAACATAATTAAGGCGTCAGTGACAGTTTGGAGTATTTAACTTTGTAATGAGGCTAAATGTGCAGCAGCTCAGTGCTCCGCGGCTAAGCTGCTGTAATCGCTCCTATCTGCTTAATTATGTAAAATAAATAAATATATATATATATATATCCTCAGAGTTTATCTCTCTCTCTAGGTCCCCTGGAATGTAACTGGCACAGAGCACTGAAGTGATGAATGAGGGAGTGACGGGAGGAGACACACGCTGTGAGGAACCAACCTGAAACAGTACTGATGCTGCTGCTGGAGGGGTTCAGTTCAATGCAATTTGAATTCAATGGCGCTTTATTGGCATGGGAAACATATGCTTACATTGCCAACGCGGGTGTGACAAAACAAAGAGAAAACAATGCCGAACATCAACGGTCGCGGTCCAAATGGCTGCGGGAGAGAAAACACTGCGAGACAAATGAAGAGAGATGGAGAACGGAGAGAGAGAGAGAATGTGCTTTACATTAGAATCAGGAATAGAGTGCAGCCGAGCCTCTATGATGCATAGTGATGTAGAGACGACCAGGGACCACAGTAGTATCAGATAATGTAAGAAATTTGTGTGTGTGTGTGTGTGTGTGTGTGTGTGTGTGTGTGTGTGTGTGTGTGTGTCTGTGTGTCTGTGTGTCTGTGTGTCTGTGTGTCTGTGTGTCTGTGTGTCTGTGTGTGTGTTTTTTATGTGTATTGGTTGTGAAAATATGTTTTGGAAAGTCCATGAAAGGGAAGTATTTTCTGGAGTGACAAGTCAGTGGACATTCCAGTCTCGCAGCACTCACAGCATTTGCCCATTCTTTGTCCAAGCATATGAGTTAAGGGCTTCACGTAGCCTCAGACAATAGGACTGGATCTGGGTGGGATGACAGGTGCCACAACAACAACATAGTGAAACTAGATTTGGCAAATTAACTAGCCATGTTGTACGGTCTACAATATGTTTGATATTGGTACATGTTGTGTCGTTGGAAGAACAATTGTCCAGCTTCAGATTGTGCAAAAAGGATACATGTAAACGTGTTTTTTTTGTTTTCCTTCTTGTAGCCAAGGAAGCATCCCCACAGCATGATGCTGCTGCCACCATAACTCAATCTGGACATGGTGTGTGTGTTGAGGCATGGGGAGTTTTGGATTGGCCCCACGCATAGCTTTGTCCGTATCCATCAGATGATACTTTTCGAGCAACCATTTCTAACTTTGCTAACCTTCATTGCCGGTTTTGATGTAGAACTCTTGATATTTTTTTTACTATAACTCAACTGGTAGCAACTGTCACTCGTGAAAAACCATTGTTGGCATTGTGGCTTCTCTGACAAATCTCTTTCTTGTTTAGGCATTGTGGTTTCATGGCATTTGCTGGGTGTTGTGATGGTGCTTACGCCTTCTGAATATTGATCAAACGAGACTCACTGGGATGTTCAAACACTTGAATGTTATGTCGTACACATTTCCTAATCAGCCATTGTGTTAGCTTGCCTCTGACTTGTGCAGAATTCAATTTGGTGTTAATGTTCCTTCAGATTCACAGTCAGACCAATGATTATTTAACAGTGGGCTTTCAATGGAGCTAAAACAGGACAAATAGTGAGTAAAAAACAAACAGCCGCTGGTTCCGATTTGCTGTTGGTGACATGTACCTTGGCTCTCTGAGTAATGCGTTATCCACTATCTTCTCATCCAATTAATAAAACTTCATCCTGAAGGCAAACAACACCGGGGGAATGTCCAAACTGCGTAGTCTGCGTGTGTGTGTTTGTCTCATTTTACCAGCCCATCTCTCGCTATGCTCATTTCTCCATGTGATGTGTGGTTTAGTCTAAATGAAGATTAATGATGTTTGCAGATTTGTGTGTTCAGGCTCGGCTCTGCCTGCAAAACGAAGCATTACGCAAACCCCGCGAAGCCCGGTTGTCCTTGCCCCGGTTGCTGTGGTAACGTGCCGGTGGCGTACGCCAAACAGCCGCGGGGAAGGTGTGAAACGCCATGTCTAATTTTCTCTTCAGCTGGCCAATGAGCAACCAGCCTTTCACACCTTTCCAAGCCATAGCGGGCGGCCATTGCTATAGCATCAAAGCACTCATGACCTCCTGACCCATAATATTTTGGTGCGACACTCACTTCCAGAATTCCGCATTAATTTTCCGTGCCTCCGAGTGAGCATCTCACCTGGGCTATATGAATATTATAATGGAACAACAGGGCCAAGCGCAAACGGTCAAGATCACTTCAATCTTTCCGTCGAGATACAAGCAGTGAGGAAAATAAATGGAGTGCGCGTTTTCAGCTACTGGGTAATGAGATCCGAGCCGAAATGACTGGAGAGTTAGAGATGGAGTAACCTTGTTCAGCCAGTCACACTATTGGCCTTCAGAAAAAGGACACAACTCTACAGCTGAGGAACATCACCTTCAGAAAACAATCAGTTTTCAGCTCTGTTATTAAATGGTGTAAGTCGAACTCGAGGGATATGATTGGACGTGGGGTTTCCATTGGAATGTAACAGTAAACCTTTTTAATTCAGCATGTGTCTGTCTGTTTGCCCGTCTGTGTGTCTGTGTGTGTGTGGTGTGTTTGTGTGTGTGTGTGTGTGTGTTTGTGTGTGTGTGTGTCTGTGTGTGTGTGTGTGTGTGTGTGTGTGTGTGTGTGTGTGTGTGTGTGTGTGTGTGTGTGTGTGTGTGTGTGTGTGTGTGTGTGTGTGTGTGTGTGTGTGTGTGTGTGTGTGTGTGTGTGTGTGTGGATATGTGGCTGGCTGGCATCGTGATGGCATGTTACAATGCATCCTGCTGGCAACAATGGGACTTTGGCACAGACACTCAAACGCATGCCAGAGACTTGAGCGCTCCATCAGCTTATCTTAAACCGCCCATTGGAATACTTAACATTGATTCAACATTCTGGAACCACTTAGCAGGCATATGGTTCTCTAGCTGTCGTGGCATAATGACTACACGGTTAGAGGACTCACAATGCTAATGTACAGCGCATAACGGGACAGACGGCACTGGGTTTGGGATCAGTTCAGTTGATCCAATTCTCACTCTGTGGACATTAATTGACTCAATGAACGAGTCTTTTCCTCTCCTCCATGGATTCCGGTATCAGAACCAGTCCAGATTCTCCCGCTTCAGACGTATCAGTGTAAAATCATCATAAGAGATATGAAATTCTCCTCACCTTCCAATTATTTAGAGAGAACCAACTCCTGGAAATTGAAAATCGATATAATGACAGGGTTGGCAGAGCCGGGCTCGATACAAATGAGTCCATCTGGACATTTGAGTTGTGATGCTTAAGACCCATGGTTGTTGACGGCACACAGTGAAACTGGTACACATTATCTGCATGCTCAAGCACACACACACACACACACACACACACACACACACACACACACACCCACCCACACACACCCACACACACACACACACACACACACACACCCACCCACACACACCCACACACACACACACACACACACACACACACACACACACACACACACACACACACACACGAACATTCACACACACACACACACATGAACATTCACACACACACACACACACACACCACACACACCCCACACACACACACACACACACACACACACACAGACACACACACACACACACACACGAACATTCACACACACACACACACATGAACATTCACACAAATAGGACTTGCAAGGAAAATACCTTTTTTAAATTCATCGGATGGTTTGCCTTTTATATCGTATTGATTAAAAGGATTTAAATGCCTTGGACGTCAAGTCCAAATGTACATATTTTGTACATATTTCATGTTACTATATTTCTTCATAGGTTCTGTATTCAAAACGTAGTAACTCATGTAATTTAAATGTGTAAAACCTAACAGTGATATGTATTTCTCTGAGTGAGATAAAAGTCTGGGGTCTAGCAGAAAATGCAAATAATTTATCTCCCTGACATCAAACCATCCGGCGATAGATTTCAAACATAAATGTGTGCCATCAAACCTCCTAATGCCGCCATTAGATAGTGAAAATACACCGATCTCTTTAACATTTTTCAGAAAATTGAAACATATCTGTTTGCAGATTTGAGTTGTATCTACTTCACTGAGTGCTGCCGAGCTTGAAGAGACATGGGGGGTTGGGGGGCAGTGGGGAGACGGTACCCATGCCGACCAACCAGCTCCGTGTCTGACAAAACTCACAGTTAAGGCTTTCTCTCTTCTCTCTTGCCTCGCCTGATCTGGCTTGGGAAAAGGAAAAAACACGCCGCCTCCTTGACAAATGGGTCATGTCTTGTCTTCACTTACCTCAGAAATATCCTCCAGCCCCCAGGACTGTGGATAATAACGCAGGAGTGAGTGGAGAGACGGAGAGAGCTTTATGGATGAGGGCAGGGGACGACGGGTGTGTTAGTACAGTGTATTTCCTCAGCCTGGCCATTAGGCACAACACTGCTGCCACAATGACCCAACACAATGACCCAACACAATGACTCAACATCACTTTGAGCCGTCCTGGCAGGCCCGAGCCTCAGATATTATTCCCAGACTAGTAACATGCTGCATGAATCCAGACAGACAAGAGGACTGTGCTATACAGTCTGGTGCTGGGCCGGTTACCGGGATTTATGGCCAATCTGGTTATGACTGAGAGACAGAAATAGTGACAATGTTTTCTTTGAGTCTTCGGGACAATTTCTCGGACTGGACTTTTCTTTTCGGTGAACACCGAGCATGCTTTTTTTCTCTGCATACCAGTGCTTTGGATTTGAAATAATTTAATGACTGTGGGGTTATGGTGAAGGAGGTCAGCTTTAGTTTGAGTTTTGAGTTTATTTGTCAGTGTTTTGTACCTTTCCCCTATTTTAGGTTCCAAAAGTATAGAAAAGAAAAAGAAAATGTCTGCCAGTTAAGGTGATATTGATGGTTGAGACAAACGAAATCATCTCGTATGTCCAAACATGAACAGACGCTGGATTAATTTATAAAAATATATACTTAATAATTTTGTGTGGTAAATAGTAAAACTAAAACACAGTTATATAAATTATAAAGAAAATTATGGAATTTTTGGGGTGTTTTTTTAGTGTTTTTTTGGGGGGTTAAACGCATTGTAATTTTAGTAAACGTTGTCAAAGTATAGGCTATTCCAATCTGCTCAGGTTCAGCAGTTTGTTTATTCAACATACAAATGTAGATTATATTTGTCACATGCAACAGTGATGTATATTATTTATAGTGGTTCAGGATGACCAGTGGCCAGATATATCTGTCCAAAAATTAAAAGAATAAAAGGAGCGACACACACGCACACAGACAACAGACAATCAGTAATAATTACAATCATTATCGCAGTGATTTGGATTGTTATCAAGAACCCCATTTACAAATTAAATTGACGACATTATGTTGTGTCGAAAATCCCTATCCGGCTCAACCCAGATGGTTCTCGGCCTCAATCAGCGTTTGGTGACAGAGAAGCGGATTAAGGCGCTATAAGTTCCGCTGAATGTCACCCATCTATGTTCCCTGTATCGGTCATTCTATACTATTATGTCTATATTGAGCAGGAAACAACAGCGTCTAGTCAATGCAACCAGCCACCTTACACACACACGCGCGCGCGCACACGCACGCACACACGCACGCACGCACGCACACACACGCACACACACACACATAAACACAAAACACCGGAGCACGCGCCGAGGAGCAGGGCTGCATCAGACAGTGGTACCCGCACTTTCAATCAGTTGCCAGAGTGTCGGTGTGCTGCCCCTAGCGGTCGCACTCTGCAAGCACAGCAGTCACCTTCCAACCTCTGCGACTTTTCCCCACTCACATCATCACCTGCATTTGATCAGATGCATATCGGAGTGATTGACACATAACACACGCGGGCTATCCTGTCTGCACGAGTTGGAATTCGTTTCAGGGTTCACCGGGGGGGGAAACAAACACATCTTCGGTCCGTCGATCGCAGTTGGTAAAGAGGAGAGGAGGCGCGGGAGGTGCAGCAGGCTCGAGTCCGATCCGCACACCGCTCATCACTGTAGCCTATACCGTGCGGTAGAGGGCTCCTCTGCATCCGTGCGTGGGATTAACACCGCGCACGGACCCGCGGGTGATGAGGTTGGTCGCCCACACTCGACCGAGCATTGACGGAACCCCTCTCGTGCTGGAGAAACCGCCCCGGTAAGGACGCACGGAAGACGGGAAGAGCGACAGAAGAGCTGGTGTCGCCTGGAACGCTGTGATTTCGGCGAGGATGCATCTGTTCAGTGCAATGTTCCTACTGGTGATGTATGCTGCCAGGCTCTGTGAGGTAAGGACCCCATGCATGGAGACTATATACTGCAAGTCATCTATTTACAGTGGGCTATTTAGGGGTAGACTGTGGAATAAAGATTCAAAGACATTGACTGGAGAATAAAGACATGTGAGTGTTTATTGCGCCTTTGTTCTTTTGCAAATCAATACTTGAATCAGGTTTAGTGGAATGCGTGTGCAGGAGCCTCACCTTGTCTACAGCAGTAGGGATTTGTATAGGGGCAGGACAGAGTGAAAGTTGAGAGGAAGAGACAGAAAGGCTGTGAGGCTTCTCTGAGCAACACACAGTGAGTAAGTGATGTGGATTGTAGATATACGTACTGTGTGACACAGACAGAGCTTTTACACATTGCATGTTTGATTAGCGTTGTGGATACGGGTTCTAGCGTTGTTTTCATTGCATGTGTTCTGTGTTAGTAGTTGGATTTTAATGTGTCCATCACTGATGCCACTTTGGTGATTGGTCATTTTGGTGTTTTCTCATGCGGCTATGTTCTATCAGAGAAGCGCAGGTCATTTTCTGGAATGATGAGCTCTGAGGCGACAACTGCAAATTGCAGTGAAGGACTGACTGTAAATTGACGTTTTTTAATGCTAAAGTGAAATATTCATATGCATTTTCAATGTCAAAACGATGTCAGAACTCTTCTCTTAGTTCATAAAAATGTGCTTAATTTGAGCTCCATGGGTCCATGTATGCTTCGGCTTTATGTGTTTGTTTTTAACAATCCCAGTCTGGCCCACTATACTGTCAGAATTAAGCTTGTGATGGACTTTTTTGAAGGATAACATAATATCCAGGCCTGACCCTCAAGTACAGATTGTATCTTTGCTGCTTTTATACTGCGTGACATCACTCGTGTGTGACACAATTCATAAAAAAAACGAGTTGGAACATTTAATAATGCGTGACATCACTCGTGTGTGACACAATTCATAAAAAAAATGAGTTCGAACATTTAATAATGTTCCAGAAAGATGATGAGTGTTTGCAGGAGTTTTTCATGTTAACTGCCACGTCCATTTGGGACTTTGTCTGACCTTTTCCAGATGTCCCCGTTCAAAGCAATGTCCCTGTTTAAACCAATGTCCCTGTTCAAACCAATGTCCCTGTTCAAACCAATGTCCCCGTTCCAGCCAATGTCCCCGTTCCAGCCAATGTCCCCGTTCCTGCCAATGTCCCCGTTCCAACCAATGTCCCCGTTCCTGCCAATGTCCCCGTTCCAACCAATGTCCCCGTTCCAGCCAATGTCCCCGTTCCAACCAATGTCCCCGTTCCTGCCAATGTCCCCGTTCCAACCAATGTCCCCGTTCCAGCCAATGTCCCTGTTCCTGCCAATGTCCCCGTTCCAACCAATGTCCCCGTTCCTGCCAATGTCCCTGTTTCAACCAATGTCCCCGTTCCAGCCAATGTCCCCGTTCCAGCCAATGTCCCCGTTCCAGCCAATGTCCCCGTTCCCGAGGCCCCACATCCTTCACACGAGGGCAGTGATGATGAGGGCCTGCTGGGAGGAGCAGGTGTTGTATCTGTGACTGGGATGGACACAGACAGATTTCAGTATAATGAAAGACACCTCTCTCCCTTTGTATTGCTTTCTCTCTCTCTCTCTCTCTCTCTCTCTCTCTCTCTCTTTCTCTCTCTCTCTCTCTCTCTCTGTCTCTCTCTCTCTCTCTCTCTCTCTCTCTTTCTCTCTCTTTGTGTACTTCTGGTGGAAGGGATCTTGTTCAGTAGTATCTGTTTTAAAACATAATTACATGTTTTGCTCTCTTATGCCACTCTAGTACTTAAGAAAAACAGCGCCAGCGTACGGTCTGATGGTGCCTTTAGAGACTTCCTTTACTCACCCGGGTTTAACACTCCAACCTCGTGCGTTACGACGATGCCGTTTCTAACGCCGATGATCCGTGGAATCACAGGACAGAAGGAGGTGACCAGATAACCGCATAAGGCGTAACAATCCAATGATGTGTGTGTTTGTGTGCGGACGCCTCAGCCTTGGAGAATTGCTCCGCTGAGAGGAGATGAAATTGTTTCTCCATCAGGGGTAGGATGTTCTCCGTCACCGACGGCTCATAATTGGCCTTTGGGGACAATTTGTCGTAAGTGTTTACATTAAATATTTAGCGTCCCACCAGAGCAAATGAATACAGCAATAGCCGCGCAACACGCCATTTGCCTAGCGTTGCCTAGCGCTGCAGACATAAAGAATAGATGAACCCTTACTGGCGCAGTCCCGCTCTGATAGGACCTCTTCCTTTGTGCTGGACGAGTCGGGCCACATCCACTCCATCTCCACGTGGAGCCTCAGCACCGGTCCGACATTAAATATGCACCGTACTTTAATGAGACGGACGCACGGTGTAGTTCTACCTATGTGTGTTTGTTTGTTAACAACCCACTGGTTCCCACTGCTTCTGACAGCCGGCGATGCAGAGAGGCTCCCGGTTGGCCTGTTGCTGTTTCCATGTAGTTGACTTTGTTATGTTCGCGTTAAATCAGCCGTCACACGATGCACTGACGCCAAGCTTGGACTTCACTGGTCTGCTCTGTGTAGTTGTTCATATTTATGGATGATGAACTGTCCGGCTGAGAGTACATGTGTATTTCAACAGATGAAATGGACCTTTGGTTAAGGATATTTGAGGGAACTGTTCGGTGATGAAATAGAATAGAACCATGGAACACTTTCCACATTTTTAGGCTTTGCTTTGCTGATATTTTCTCTTTAAATTTTATATTAATACTTTTTTAATTAATTAATTCTTTAATATGCAAAACATAATAATAAGAACCATTTTGTCTCGAACAAAAAAAAACACTGAATAGAAAAGACATTTGGATTTCTATTTGACTTAAAAAATTGTGTTTACTTATGACTGTTGTATTGGTTCAGGTTTAGTTCGTCAAATCTGTTTACACACACAAGGAATTCGTTCTGACCACTAGCTGCCACATTTAATACACACATTTTATAATGTGTATAAAAACTGAGCAAAAACAAACAGAGAAATGCTTACATCAGTAGATGAAAGCCGTCCCATCAGAATACATCTCAAATAAAGGTTGTCATGTATGAACATAAAAAAAACATGAAACCAGGTAGGTGGATAAAGAATGTTCTTATTTATAATGCATTGTGACAAATGAATCCATTCATCTACTTCCCCAAAGCTTGATGACTTGAGATCCCAAGATGTTCTCTCTGTCCACAATAAAGGAAGTAGTGGCCATTTCCAAACAGATTAACAGCAATTACTGGAAGTCCGTGATATCTTGAGGTCTTTTAGCCATTGCACTTGTTGTGCTCTAAATAGCAACCCCAAGGTTCAGAGTTCAAACAGAGACATAGAAAAAGTATCCGGGAGTTCATCTAGCTCTGGGGAAGTGGGTGTTCGGTCTCATTTCCAAATCCCCAAAGTATCCCATTATGACAGCTGTCATGGGTTATTAGAGACTGGCCAGTCACGCTTCTAACTTACTTTTTGAATTCCCTGCAAGTTTTTTTGTTGACATCAGAAATCAGTGGGAGACAGCTGAGTTAGAGACATAGATGAACGGGTGGAGGTGAGCTCTTCATCTCTCCGCTTGACCTGTCTCCCTCTGATTCGCACTGTCAATAAAAGCCTTGGAAAAAAAAACATTACAAATGCACCGTTTTCTAGTTTTATTAGATACGAAAGGGGGCTCGCCAAAATCTGCTTGTGGAAATAAGGGAATCGTTCGCAAAACTCTTTCGCAAATGCTCCGTTGGTTGAAATGTGTTTACCACGAGCAAAGGTACAATCTCCTGTTGCATTTTCAGTTCACTTCCATTCTTAAAATTGTTACTTAAATTATGTTTTTGGACCCATTGTTTTATTTTATGTATATTTTGCAATCCTGGCTTTGCATCACCACAGCAAATCTACAGCAGTTTTAGAAATGCGCTACGACTCGCATGTTACCGAGCCGCTCCGCTGCTAACCCTTCTCGCGTAACCAGGAATTGGTTTGGGGAGCTTTGGTAGCATTCAGACGCGCGCTTCGATAATACATTTAGTTTAATCAGTGGCTGTCACGGTTACGAACGATGAAAGTCACCACCAAGCAAACATTGTTACCAGTCAACGACTCTACATGGGCTAGCCAAAAGCAATTGCCCATTTGCTCAACATGGGCTTGTGTAACTAGCACAACACCGTCGTTGTCAAGGGCATGTCAGAGGTATTTCAGTCTGTCGACCCAGCAGAATATACACATTTTAGAGGCACCCTCCTATCTTGGTAAAGTTTTTTTTTATAGTACACATTTCTTTAATGAGCTTATTGATATGTTTCTAATTTCAAAGCAAACGTCCTGCAGTTCCAATCATTTATGCATGGAGCGAAGAATGGAATTTTCCACACAATCAACATGTTATTAGTAACTGATGTAATTATTCATATTTGTAATTATGGTCACAGCAATGTTCTGACAATAGCCAATCAGAAGAAAATTCACACAAAGCCGTTTTGGATATTTTAAACATGTCCTATAATATAATTTACATTAATTTGTAATATCATTGTAATATTAAGTCAATCTGCAGAAGCCCATATCCAGAGCGACTCGTTGATGAATAGATGAATGAGTTGATATCAAGCACAGGCCAATTCATCATTGAAATATGCTAATCAAAACAGCTGTCATGTGATAAGAGATGACCTTTGTGATGATGATGTGCAACGTCAGTGTGATAAACTGTATGGGGCAAGCAAATATGCTGGCATGTAAATTCCACATGTACACTCCTGATGTTAAAATCTCACTTTTCAAAACCTATTGCACTCCACTGTATACTGCCCACCTGTGGTGTAATTATAGTGAGTCGAAAATGAAAAAACTTCAAGTGGCTTATAATGATGCACTGAGAATTGTGCTTTAAATTCCTAGGGGTAGTAGTGCCAGTGAAATGTTTGTGTCTAATAATGTGCCCACTTTTAACGCTGTTTTAAGGAATTGTATGTATAGTTTCATGTGTGGACTGACAGGGTCTAAGAATATGATAATTGTGTCCATAGTGGATGTTTCTAAAAGTGACACAAGGTACACATCTTGCTTTTGGAAACATTGGACCCGAAGCCTGTATAGGTTCTTATAAATGATGCTTCACCGGCAACATTTTTAAATGTTTTGTATTGTTTTATATTTATGTATATATCTATATCTGTATTGTTTTATATTTATATATATATATATCTATATCTGTATTGTTTTATATTTATATATATATATCTATATCTGTATTGTTTTATATTTATATATATATATCTATATCTGTATTGTTTTATATTTATATATATATATATATATATATCTATATCTGTATTGTTTTATATATATATATATATATCTGTATTGTTTTATATTTATATATATATATATATATATCTGTATTGTTTTATATTTATATATATATATCTATATCTGTATTGTTTTATATTTATATATATATATCTATATCTGTTTTGTTTTATATTTATATATATATATCTATATCTGTATTGTTTTATATTTATATATATATATCTGTATTGTTTTATATTTATATATATATATCTATATCTGTATTGTTTTATATTTATATATATATATCTATATCTGTATTGTTTTATATATATATATATATATCTGTATTGTTTTATATTTATATATATATATCTATATCTGTATTGTTTTATATTTATATATATATATCTATATCTGTATTGTTTTATATTTATATATATATATCTATATCTGTATTGTTTTATATTTATATATATATATCTATATCTGTATTGTTTTATATTTATATATATATATCTATATCTGTATTGTTTTATATTTATATATATATATCTATATCTGTATTGTTTTATATTTATATATATATATCTATATCTGTATTGTTTTATATTTATATATATATATATATCTGTATTGTTTTATATTTATATATATATATCTATATCTGTATTGTTTTATATTTATATATATATATATATATCTGTATTGTTTTATATTTATATATATATATCTATATCTGTATTGTTTTATATTTATATATATATATCTATATCTGTATTGTTTTATATTTATATATATATATCTATATCTGTATTGTTTTATATATATATATCTATATCTGTATTGTTTTATATTTATATATATATATCTATATCTGTATTGTTTTATATTTATATATATATATCTATATCTGTATTGTTTTATATATATATATCTATATCTGTATTGTTTTATATTTATATATATATATCTATATCTGTATTGTTTTATATTTATATATATATATCTATATCTGTATTGTTTTATATTTATATATATATCTATATCTGTATTGTTTTATATTTATATATATATATCTATATCTGTATTGTTTTATATATATATATCTATATCTGTATTGTTTTATATTTATATATATATATATCTATATCTGTATTGTTTTATATTTATATATATATATCTATATCTGTATTGTTTTATATTTATATATATATATATATATCTGTATTGTTTTATATTTATATATATATATCTGTATTGTTTTATATTTATATATATATATCTATATCTGTATTGTTTTATATTTATATATATATATCTATATCTGTATTGTTTTATATTTATATATATATATCTATATCTGTATTGTTTTATATTTATATATATATATATCTATATCTGTATTGTTTTATATTTATATATATATATCTATATCTGTATTGTTTTATATTTATATATATATATATCTATATCTGTATTGTTTTATATTTATATATATATATCTATATCTGTATTGTTTTATATTTATATATATATATCTATATCTGTATTGTTTTATATTTATATATATATATCTATATCTGTATTGTTTTATATTTATATATATATATCTATATCTGTATTGTTTTATATTTATATATATATATCTATATCTGTATTGTTTTATATTTATATATATATATCTATATCTGTATTGTTTTATATTTATATATATATATCTATATCTGTATTGTTTTATATTTATATATATATATCTATATCTGTATTGTTTTATATTTATATATATATATCTATATCTGTATTGTTTTATATTTATATATATATATCTATATCTGTATTGTTTTATATTTATATTTATATATATATATCTGTATTGTTTTATATATATATATCTGTATTGTGCTGTTTTATATTTATATTTATATATATATATCTGTATTGTTTTATATATATATATCTATATCTGTATTGTTTTATATTTATATATATATATATATATCTGTATTGTTTTATATTTATATATATATATCTGTATTGTTTTATATTTATATATATATATCTATATCTGTATTGTTTTATATTTATATATATATATCTATATCTGTATTGTTTTATATTTATATATATATATCTATATCTGTATTGTTTTATATTTATATATATATATATCTATATCTGTATTGTTTTATATTTATATATATATATCTATATCTGTATTGTTTTATATTTATATATATATATATCTATATCTGTATTGTTTTATATTTATATATATATATCTATATCTGTATTGTTTTATATTTATATATATATATCTATATCTGTATTGTTTTATATTTATATATATATATCTATATCTGTATTGTTTTATATTTATATATATATATCTATATCTGTATTGTTTTATATTTATATATATATATCTATATCTGTATTGTTTTATATTTATATATATATATCTATATCTGTATTGTTTTATATTTATATATATATATCTATATCTGTATTGTGCTGCTTCTATGGACATTTGTGTCTTGAATAAAGTTGATGGTGATGATGATGTGCCACTAGATTGTTCCTCCAAGGCTCCTGAGGAAGAGGTTTTTCAGATTTCATTAGTTAACGACATTCTTCATAGTGTATTAATGTAGATTACAGTATTCTATTCTATTTTCATCATTTCTGAGAGAGTTTTGCTTTTATTTTAGAATGTAGCCTTTATTAAGCCTGCCAAGATCACATAAAATCCCAAGACAGACAAGCCTTCACACCAATCAACCTGTGCTTCCCCACACCAAGCCACACACTTTTCCAAATAACAACATTTTCATCACACATGGATCTGCGTCAGATCAGGATGAAGGCACAAAGTACCCAGAACACATATGTGATGTTAATCCAATCTACATTACTGGGGTTGTGGCTGTGTTAGTGTGGGCTGATCCCTAGAGCCATATTGTCATGTGGTGAGTTTTGTTCCACACGGGGCTGTTAGTGGGGGGCACATGGCTAGTTCCGTTTGGGTGGCTAGGTTGTTTTGTTAATACACAGCTGGGAATGAGCAATTAGCGCGGTTATTTATGTGCCTTGGATAATGTCACTAGTTGCTGGATATTGTTTTATGTTACGTCTATGTCGGTGAGTGCTGTTTGTATGTCTGTGCAATTTGAATTAGCGATTTTGTTAGTCGCTGTGTAGCGCAATTTGTTTTCATGACTGTGCCTAGTTCTTTGCACGTTCGTTGTTTCGCATTTATTAATAAATAGCACAAACATTATTTCCGACTCTGCACACTCTGCTATTAGCACTTCACAACCTTGTAATGTGACACATATGCTTTTACTGTCAACGTCAAGTAGAATAACAATGACCATTGGCCCAATGTAGGCAGCCATTATGGATTGAAAGCGTTAACCAGCATCGCTCATACATTGTCCAAACTTGATCGTGTTTGCTGGGATAATATGTTTTTCCAGATGTAGATGCTGTCTAGATTGGGTTACATCGGACCGAATCCTTGTTGGCCCAGATGGAGGCCACGGGCAAACGCGTATTGACCCAAAGTGGACAGTGAACCTTGACCCAATATTTTATATTGTGCCCGCATGCCAGTGTGTTCCGAAGCGAACACTGAGCGCTGTGTGTGAGAACATGTAATTGGCTTTCATTTCAACGAGCAAGACGAAACCTCTGTAAATGATTCAAAGGCTTTATTTTCCTCTGCAATTTGTTCCATCCCCTCTCACCAGGGAGGCGGCTAAACAATTGGCTTTAATAGACTGTCTGTTTAGCATTATTTAATATGCGCCTTCTCGTTGAGATAGGAACGATGATTGCAACAGAAATGGTGCCCACGGTTGAAGTTGAGTCATTGTAAACAGCCAACTACACATTAGAGTAATGATGGAGGTTCAACAGAAATCACTTGGTATGCTGTTGAGAATATTGTGTTTAACAAGCCAATTTTGACTTAATTCGAATGCAGATTATTCTGCACAGTGTTGAAAAGCTCTGTAGTAAAAGTATTGTTCATGTAATGGAATTTCAAACACGCAGAACAAAACCTCTCTTAATGTTAAAATTTCTCCGCAGAGCCAGATTTAAGGTTGTCTTCACACCCCGCCGAAACCCGCTCAGAGCCAATCGCAGTTGGATAAGACAATCTGTGGAATTTCGTTTTGGTCCAATCCGCACTTTCTAAGGTCGACCAGCAAAGAACTTCACCCAATCAGAGGGCAGCAGGATAAACAGCTGTCATGGCCGTCATCCAACCCCTACCAGTTTACAGCCTGCTGACCCTGTAGAGGGAAACCGTGCCGGGAAATATTCTGTCCTGGTGCTCGTCCAGTGACTGGAAAGCAGCACGGTGACCATTAAAAGCTCCCATGAGCTCTGCTGTGGCTGTTGTGATTGATCCTCGTCTCTCTGTGTTGGCCAGAAGGCTATTACACAACCGTCTTACAAAAACAACACAGACACATTAAACCTTATAAAGCCACCGCTTCTTTTGTCTGCAATGAAAATGGTTTACGACCAGCGAACCTGGCCTGTTAAAAGTCCTATAAATTGCGGCGGAAGTGACTGGGAGCAGTTGGATGGCACATGAGAGAAAGATAGAATCACCCTGGGGGCTCTGAAGAGGCTGGGAGGCAGGTGGGTAACGGCGGGTGGACAATACGTGCTCTCCTAAGAGGCAGCCCGAACACCCCAGCCGTGAAGACGGAAATTAGACAAATGAAAAGCTGCAGGAGTGAGGTGTGTAAATCTCCCAGGAAGAGCGGAGAACACGTACACGGCCCAGGCTGCATCACGGCTCCCTAGCCTAGAGAGGACACCCTGTAAGGCTGTGTCCATGCACTGTAGATGGAAAGATGTGTGGAATGAGATGAGGCGGGATAAAAGGCACACGCGTGTACAAACATACACACACACACATTTTGTTCTATTAGTGTATCCTCGATGACAAGACGAAGTCGATCACGTCCTATGTTATTAAGGTGAACAAATAATGTAATAAGTATTTCCAGCAAATTCCTGAGGATAAAGTATTTGGTACTTTTATAGTACAGATAATGCTAATGCCCAACCAGAGTATTATATCAAAGTAAAAATATGTGGCTTTTAAACATACTTTTAACGGTATAGTAAACACACATTTTGATGGAAAGCTACAGAAAGTAAAATGACAAATATTATTGTTTATGTACAGTATGTAAACTGGCATATTGATGGCTAGCTACAAAATGTAAACACACATTTACGGCTAGCCATAGAAAGTAAACTGACAGATTGATGGCTAGCTATAGTATGTAAACTGACATATTGATGGCTAGCCATAGTATGTAAACCGACAGATTGATGGCTAGCCATAGAAAGTAAACTGACAGATTGATGGCTAGCTATAGTATGTAAACTGACAGATTGATGGCTAGCCATAGTATGTAAACAGACAGATTGATGGCTAGCTATAGTATGTAAACTGACAGATTGATGGATATCTACAGAATGTAAACTGACAAATTGATGGTTTAGAATGTAAACTGCCAATCAATCAAGTGTATTTTATAGTGCACGGCGGAGATGAATTCTGAGCCTTCCGTTCTCCTTTCGTACATTTGCAGTCTGAGTCTGCGTCTTTAACACTGATTGGCATCTCATTCCATAATACAGAAGCCCTATAGAATAAAAAAGGTATACGTTTTTAGCAGCCGTATTATGCTAAAAAATATAATTAACACATCAATGTTAGCTGAAAAATGTAAACTTTTTAATGCATTTGAATGTGAACTTAAAAATTAATACAAACATTTTTAGCTTGTGTAGTGCAAAAGTTGCATAACGGATGTCTGTATTTTTTTGCGTGTAGCTATAAAAGATTACATTTAGCAACCATGGCCAATGTTTAAAACCATAAACACGGCTACACCACGGTGGTGGATAATGAGTTAGCACTATGTATGATTCATGCCTGCTCGAGAAGATTGAATACTGTGCTATAGTGTCTTTGTTAGTTACCGTAGAGCTAGAAACAGCGGCAGTGAATGAGATGGCGTTGTGTATGCCAGAGTGGGAGATTCAATCACAAAGTAGAGACTGCTGAAGGAGTAGGGGTGGGGAGGTGCGGTAGAGAAGAGGTGGGAGGATGGAGAGAAGGGGAAAGGTGGAAGGAGTAGCAGCTAAGGAAAGTGGAGGAAGGGGAGAGGACGGAGGAGGCATTAGTTTTGTCAAACCTCCATTTTCTCACCTAATGTCTTTTGCTCTTATGTCTTTTCACCTCCACCTGGAGAGGAGAGCGTGTCTGTTTTCACAATAAGTGACTATCCAATATAGCCACTGCTGACCGGGGACTGAGGGAAGGGGGCTGTTGTTCCCGAGCCATAGGCAGAGGGGGAACAAGCCATAGGCAGAGGGGGAACAAGCCATAGGCAGAGGGGGAACAAGCCATAGGCAGAGGGGGAACAAGCCATAGGCAGAGGGGGAACAAGCCATAGGCAGAGGGGGAACAAGCCATAGGCAGAGGGGGAACAAGCCATAGGCAGAGGGGGAACAAGCCATAGGCAGAGGGGGAACAAGCCATAGGCAGAGGGGGAACAAGCCATAGGCAGAGGGGGAACAAGCCATAGGCAGAGGGCTAGGACACATGGTTTAAATGGCTGTGGGATGTTTCCCACGGCAACACGTGTCTGACTGGGACTAAGAAGCTCCGGCCTGACCTGGATAGAGTGCGTGTGAGGCCAGAGTGCGTGTGAGGCCAGAGTGCGTGTGAGGCCAGAGTGCGTGTGAGGCCAGAGTGCGTGTGAGGCCAGAGTGCGTGTGAGGCCAGAGTGCGTGTGAGGCCAGAGTGCGTGTGAGGCCAGAGTGCGTGTGAGGCCAGAGTGCGTGTGAGGCCAGAGTGCGTGCCAGGCCAGAGTGCGTGCGAGGCCAGAGTGGTGTGAGGCCAGAGTGCGTGCGAGGCCAGAGTGCGTGCGAGGCCAGAGTGCGTGCGAGGCCAGAGTGGTGCGAGGCCAGAGTGCGTGTGAGGCCGGAGTGCGTGTGAGGCCGGAGTGCGTGTGAGGCCGGAGTGCGTGTGAGGCCAGAGTGAGTGTGAGGCCAGAGTGCGTGTGAGGCCAGAGTGCGTGCGAGGCCAGAGTGCGTGCGAGGCCAGAGTGGTGTGAGGCCGGAGTGCGTGTGAGGCCGGAGTGCGTGTGAGGCCGGAGTGCGTGTGAGGCCAGAGTGAATGTGAGGCCAGAGTGCGTGTGAGGCCAGAGTGCGTGTGAGGCCAGAGTGCGTGTGAGGCCAGAGTGCGTGTGAGGCCAGAGTGCGTGTGAGGCCAGAGTGCGTGTGAGGCCAGAGTGCGTGTGAGGCCAGAGTGCATGTGAGGCCAGAGTGCGTGTGAGGCCAGAGTGCGTGTGAGGCCAGAGTGCATGTGAGGCCAGAGTGCGTGTGAGGCCAGAGTGCGTGTGAGGACATGGCAGGAGTGTGTCACAATTTTTCTACATCTATACTACCTGCAGAGCCTGCTGGAACCAGAACTGACCGTCAGGGGCCGTGTTATAATATATCACTATACGATATAACTATAACTCATAGAACTTATCTGCTATACAGCGCACGCGGCTTCAAATAGCATTCCATTTATTTTTGGCTTGAGTGAACTTGCCTGGCAGCAATTTAACCGATGGAATATTCAGAAATAACAGTGGCCATCTGTCTAAAGAAACGCATAGAAATGTCCATTCGAAATCCCATTGTGGTCAGCTGTGAAGTATGTGATAAATGACCGGCCATTTGCTCACTTCACCCGGCCCCCGATCTGACCGCGGCAGATCCCCCTGGTTATTTCTGAGCTCTCAATGACCTTTGGTTTGTTCTGTGACCGCCATGACATAGCGGCTCAGAGGCCCTCTGCTGGTTCCCCGGCGACCCACTGACCAATGGCCTTGCTGTGTGTTGAACTGACTGTTTCTGATTGGCTCCCCAGGCTGATTCTTATTGGCCGTTGTACCCCAGACGGGCGACACATGCGTTATAGGACACCAGAGTGGTTGGTTTAGTACACGGTCTGCAATGGGGAAGCATGTGCATTAAGAGTGCATGTTTTCCTTATTCGCATGTGAGTTGCAAAGTTGTCACAAAGTGTATTTACTAACACCCGGCCTGAACCCGTTTATGAACGGCGGCTTGAAAAACTCCCTGATGGGTCCAGTTTAGGAAGAAACCTAGAGATTGCTGAACACTTGGTGTTCAATCCTCAACAACAACCAAATCCACAAAAAGGACTGTCACATGAGGCACTGATTTACGTCATTTCCTACAGTATATTATTAATTTATTCACACAGAAGCTTCACATGAGGGACTGATTTATGTCATTTCCTACAGTATATTATTAATTTATTCACACAGAAGCTTTACACGATGGACTGATTTATGTCATTTCCTACAGTATATTATTAATTTATTCACACAGAAGCTTTACACGATGGACTGATTTATGTCATTTCCTACAGTATATTATTAATTTATTCACACAGAAGCTTTACACGATGGACTGATTTATGTCATTTCCTACAGTATATTATTAATTTATTCACACAGAAGCTTTACACGATGGACTGATTTATGTCATTTCCTACATTTATTTTTATTTATTCATTCTAATTTGTAATAATAATGTATATTTCAATGCTACACTTTTTTATAACATTTCATTAAATAAATAGTTTTAAGTACTGTTCAGACACGTATTTGTTAATGATATCATTTTCACATTCATTTTATTGTTTTATTAGTATCTTAAAAAGGGTGCTCGTTTTTCAGTTTTTTTCTGTAAAGGTATTGTGATCGGGAACATATTTTGATTTACAGCATTTCGAAAAGTGATTAATTACTCGCTGAGATCCGGGCAGGTAGGGCAGGCAATACAAAATATTTGGGCTACTGTTTGCGTGGAACATACGTTATAACAGTGTATAGTGCAATAAACTAAAATGTTCTTGTGTGCTGGAGCGGAGTTGAATTTTGTGCTCGTCCAACAAAACGCCGATGGCATCGTCTATTGGCCCAAGCCTTATTCGTTAACATCTATTATTCTTCTGTAATATCGATCCATTATATATTCTTCCAGTTGTCTAGACACCCATCAAGCTGCTGCCAGCCAGGCGAGGTATGACATTGCTCCGGTTATTTCTGACAGTAGAACCTCATTCTCCAAATTCCATCGACAGGGTAGTGGTAGTGTTTTGGCATGTCTCCTAACCTGATTACCTGCTGTGGCAGGTGTTCTGGCAGGACCTGAGATAAGCGGTTAATTCTCAAAACCACCGACGTCCTTTCGTTAAAGCACTTCTCCGTGGAGGCCTACAGCAGGTGTTTGGTAGTCGTGTTCGGTTGCAGCCACTGCAGATTAAACTGCACATGCAGTTGTTTTTGTGTCAAGTGGTAATTCTGTTTTCACTCAGGCGTTGGGTGTTGCTTAGCATTTGTTCTGGGGTCGGAACAGACGCAGAACCTGTTTGAGAACCGAGTAGCTGTTTCAAAACACGGGTAATGGCGTTTAAATAATTGCATTAGTGGTCACAGGAAAAATTCAAGAAAAGTGTCTATGGAAAGCAATCTGTCACTGACTGTTTTTAGTTTTTACTGGGCAGGCCTCCCAATTTCAATCACTGCAAGTGTGTGTGTGTGTTTGTGTGTTTGTGCGCGCAAGTTAAGGGTGATCCTGAAGACGTGAGATTGTTTTTAAAGAATGGATGATATTTTTCAAGGTTATCTCGCGAATGTGACTGTTATCACGTTTCACAATACATTTACCAACTATTTAAAGGTAAGACGTGTTCTTGATTGGGTTGCCCCTGTGCCCATATGAGCTTGTTAACCCCGATCGTCTACCAGCTGCTACTAATTCTGTCAGTCTGTTGAGTAATGTTGTTGATACATAAACACCTCTAACTGTATTTAAAGTACGTCGTATTACATCTGCATTACTACCCGGTCCCCTTTTTCAACAGCCATCACTTTCCTCACCCGTCACTAATCCCGTTACACTTTTTCAACACCAATTGCTGAACTCGTTACCCCTTTCTCAACACCCATTGCTGAACCCGTTACCCCTTTCTCAACACCCATTGCTGAACCCGTTACCCCTTTCTCAACACCCATTGCTGAACTCGTTACCCCTTTCTCAACACCCATTGCTGAACTCGTTACCCCTTTCTCAACACCCATTGCTTCCTCCATCTCGGTCTCTGGCTCGTCCTTCCTCCCTTTATTCCCTTGTCCCCTTCCTCCATCTCTTCATCTCCTTCTTCCCTCTCTCTCTCACCCTCCATCTCATTACTCCATCTTTTCACCCCTCTCCATCCTCTCCATCCTCTTCCTCCCTCTCTCCCTATACCAGCAGAATTGCACTACCATCTTGTACACTTCACCTGTCTGTCAATCAACCAAGTAAACAACCAGTAAACAACCCGTTAGCCCATCGATTGGATTATTGACCAACATTTCACAACAATGACAGATATTTCAGAATAAATTACATTTTCACATATTTTATGTTATACAAACCTGTAGTTTTTGTAGTGTTTTGTCTGGATTTTATTTTTGCTTGTTGGAACACAAAACAATTGTTTTTCTGTTTGGAGTATACGTTTAAAAACTGGATATGTTGCCAACCCTTCAAATTGTTAGTTTAATAAATATAATCAATGCAAAAAATGCTGCACTGTAGGATTAGATACATACATACATACATACATACATGCATACAATACATACATACATACATACACACATACATACATGCATACATGCATGCATACATACTGACTATACAAACATACTGTACATACTGACTATACACACATGCTGTACATACTGACTATACATACATACTGTACATACTGACTATACATACATACATACTGACTATACATGCATACTGTACATACTGACTATACATACATACTGTACATACTGACTATACATACATACTGACTATACATACATACATACTGACTATACACACATGCTGTACATACTGACTATACATACATACATACTGACTATACATGCATACTGTACATACTGACTATACATACATACTCTACATACTGACTATACTTACATACATACATACATACTGACTATACATACATACATACTGACTATACATGCATACTGTACATACTGACTATACATACATACTGTACATACTGACTATACACACGTACTGTACATACTGACTATACATACTGTACATACTGACTATACATACATACTGTACATACTGACTATACATACATACATACATACATACATACATACATACATACATACATACTGACTATACATACATACTGTACATACTGACTATACATACATACTGTACATACTGACTATACATACAAACATACATACTGACTATACATACATACTGTACATACTGACTATACATACATACATACATACTGACTATACATACATACTGTACATACTGACTATACATACATACATACTGACTATACATGCATACTGTACATACTGACTATACATTAGGGGTGTGCGATATGACGATATTTAATCGTGGACGATTAAAATGTCTCCACGATTCACTTTTTCGGAAATATCGTAGAATCGCGCTCCAGTGCACGTTCAATTAGATGCAGATCTATGGATGTCAGCGTGTTAACACTAGAAGCGCCAACAGCCCATGCCCGCGGGCGTTGCAGTTAGTAATTAAAATAAATATATAATGTTGAAAAGCTACAGCCTCGTTCTTCCATGACTTTTCCTAAATACGTGCATTTTACCTTGTCCCGTTTTCAGAAACTGGATGCGTTTTGGTCTGATCTCGTTTTGGTCCGATCTATATTGGACACCGTTTTGGTCTGGTCTATATGAAACTGGATCCGTTTTGGTCTGGTCTATATAAAACTGGATGCGTTTTGGTCTGGTCTACATGAAACTTGACGCGTTTTGGTCTGGTCTACATGAAACTTGACGCGTTTTGGTCTGGTCTATATGAAACTGGATATATGTAACGGATTAATCACTGCTGTCTCATGTGCACTCATAACATCACTAATGAACACTCTGCGCAGTGCAACCGGTTAGTATGCGTGTCCTGCTCAGGCAGACAAAAGCTGCGAGATATACATAGATAATAGATTGATTGGCTTGGTTGAATTTGAATGAACTAGAAAAAAGAGGTAGGCCTACGTTTATAAAGAAATATATGTTTTACTAAATAAACAGAACGAAAATATAAAACGAAATTGATTAATGTATCTACCGGGTAACAGCAGAATATACCCGACCGTGACCAATATACAAACTGTGTTGTAAAATACGTGTTTCATTGTCTATAGTGCCTTAGTTACTGGGCTGTAATTACTATAATACATTTTACAAATGTAAATGATCAAATTATACACTGTAGCCTAATGTTTTTATTTCAACAGTCTGTGTTGCAATATATACGGCCAATCATGCGCAAATCATTTGATTGCGCGTCGCTTGTGATCTAAAATGTTTTAGCATTTATTACATCAAAATAGGACATACAGTTTGATTGATTTTAATTTATTCGATCTTTAGAAATTTAAATATCATAGCCTGTGCATTTTAAAATCATGGTTTTAATTTTGTATTGTATGGCTACATAAGACAATAAATAGGCTACATACTATTTTAGTAAAATTTTTTACTGCATAATTCACAATTCATTTAATTCAGGATGATAACACAGTAGATCATCTGATGCTGTAGATGGATGGCAGGTTACACAGTGAATGGATGGTGAAGCTGCGGATGAGAATGAAGGTGCTTCTTTGCACCATTGCACTTCCTTTAAATATACACGTGATTAAAATATGCTACTTTAATTTTTTTTTCCCTTTTATGTTTTGTTACCTTGTAACGCTATATTCTTTAAATGGAGATATAATTTGCTTGTATTGCAGCTCAGTAATTAGCAAAATAGTCTTAAAAAGCAACATGAAAAAGAATCGTGATAAAATCGTGAATCGCGATTTTTCCTGAAAAAATCGTGATATGATATTTTTCCCATATCGCCCACCCCTACTATACATACATACTGTACATACTGACTATACACACGTACTGTACATACTGACTATACATACTGTACATTCTGACTATACATACATACTGTACATACTGACTATACATACATACATACATACATACATACTGACTATACATACATACTGTACATACTGACTATACATACATACATACTGACTATACATGCATACTGTACATACTGACTATACATACATACTGTACATACTGACTATACACACATACTGTACATACTGACTATACATACTGTACATATTGACTATACATACATACATACATACATACACACATACATACATACATACATACGTACGTACATACATACATACATACATACATACATACATACATACATACATACATACATACATACATACATGCATGCATGCATACATACTGACTATACATACATACTGTACATACTGACTATACATACTGTACATACTGACTATACATACATACATACTGACTATACATACATACATACTGACTATACATACATACTGTACATACTGACTATACATACATACTGTACATACTGACTATACACACATACTGTACATACTGACTATACATACATACATACATACATACATACATACATACATACATACATACATACATACATACTGACTATACATAAATACTGTACATACTGACTATACATACTGTACATACTGACTATACATACATACATACATACTGTACATACTGACTATACATACATACATACATACATACATACATACTGACTATACATACATACTGTACATATTGACTATACATACATACTGTACATACTGACTATACATACATACTGTACATACTGACTATACATACATACTGTACATACTGACTATACATACATACTGTACATACTGACTATACATACATACATGCATACTGACTATACATACATACTGTACATACTGACTATACATACTGTACATACTGACTATACATACATACATACTGACTATACATACATACTGTACATACTGACTATACATACATACTGTACATACTGACTATACATACATACATACATACATACTGACTATACATACATACATACTGACTATACATACATACTGTACATACTGACTATACATACATACTGTACATACTGACTATACACACATACTGTACATACTGACTATACATACATACTGTACATACTGACTATACATACATACATACATACATACATACATACATACATACATACTGACTATACATTAATACTGTACATACTGACTATACATACTGTACATACTGACTATACATACATACATACATACATACTGTACATACTGACTATACATACATACATACATACATACATACTGACTATACATACATACTGTACATATTGACTATACATACATACTGTACATACTGACTATACATACATACTGTACATACTGACTATACATACATACTGTACATACTGACTATACATACATACATGCATACTGACTATACATACATACTGTACATACTGACTATACATACTGTACATACTGACTATACATACATACATACTGACTATACATACATACTGTACATACTGACTATACATACATACATACATACTGACTTTACATACATACATACATACATACTGTACATACTGACTATACATACATACATACATACATACATACATACATACATACTGACTATACATACATACTGTACATATTGACTATACATACATACTGTACATACTGACTATACATACATACTGTACATACTGACTATACATACATACTGTACATACTGACTATACATACATACTGTACATACTGACTATACATACATACTGTACATACTGACTATACATACATACATGCATACATACATAAACATACATAATACCTTTCTTTGACATTTACTATTCTTCCACTCTGGTTGTTTAACCTATAATCCATTTTTGGAAACTAGTTTATGTAATTTTTTACAGTTATGAATATTTCCCCTATAGGGTGTGGACTGTTTTCATTTGAGAGTTATTTGCAACTGAATTCTGGATGGATCCAAATCCTGTCGGGCAGACAGCCCAGTGCTGTTCAGGATGAATATCAGCCACATCAGATTGTGTGTCTCTCTGTGCTACAGGCTGCACTGTTCTCTGAGGTCTGTGGACGATGACTCTAACCCAATGTGACATCGCCCCGACAGCACCCTCCTAGAGCCAGCCTGGGTGACACACACACACACAGACACACACACACAGACACACACACACAGACACACACAGACACACACACTGTCCTAGCTGTACTTTTATACACACACATATTAGATTAGTTGGTGACGCACAGAGGATTTCAGATGAATGGATAAAGAAACGTGAGAGAGAGAGAGTGTGTGTGTGCGTGTGCGTGTGTGCGTGTGCGTGTGTGCGTGTGCGTGTGTGCGTGTGTGAGAGAGTGCGTGTGTGCGTGTGCGTGTGTGCCTGTGTGAGAGAGTGCGTGTGTGCGTGTGCGTGTGTGCCTGTGTGAGAGAGTGCGTGTGTGCGTGTGCGTGTGTGCGTGTGTGAGAGAGTGTGTGGTGACAGGAACAGCGGATGGACAGGTGTGCAGTCAGCATCTTGAGACAAGCCCACACCCCGACCGGGGAAATGCCAAGAGTTGCCTTAGTAACTGCATCCATGGGGATCACACAACCACCCCGCCCCCCACCACCCACCACCCCCCGTTGCGGTAAGCAGTAAGCACCTCCTGACCAGTTTTCTGTACGACCTTGCTTTCCCCTGCTCAATGAATCTTTTATGAGCTTGGCGATGTGGGTTTCTGTGTAGAAGATTGGAATATAAATATGGCAGTTGCACCCGAAGCACAGAGCTTCTCTCCGTGGCACAAAGCTTTCGTACTCACTAGAAGACTGAGCAGATTGGGTTCTACTGTGCGCACCTGACAGCACGCTTGTGTTCTCTTAACGGAACGCTCGGCTTTTATCACGACACACGCACATTTCCATATAAGAGTTCCCGTCTGTTTCCAATCAGGAGACACGCTATCCATTTGACATGTGAGAAAACTCCGACCTCGTCTGAATGGATACGCGACACAAGTTTATATCCAGGATGTCACGTCGCTAAGCATTCTAATTGGGCACATTAGGTCGAATGTCACTGTCAAAGAGAAGCTGTTTGATTTCAGAACTGGCACATCCGTTACAGAGTGATTTCTAGTTCTGTTTGACACAACCATGAAAATTAGTCAGAACGACCCCACCCATATATGATTCTGCCTCTCACTTTTTTTTCTGATCGCATCTCGCTGCCTGTTTCTGTATTTCGTCCTCTCTCGTTTTGCTCACATTCCTCCTCGTCTTGGCCGTTGGACCTCCCAGAGATGTCTCTTCACCTTGCGTGGTGAGCGCGGCGCCGGAGATCTTTCATTTGGAAGACGGGCTGTGAGTGCTTCGTGACACCGCGGAGGAGGGTGGCCGACCCGTCGAGAGGAGCCTTTTCATCGATGTGTGTCTGCGGCAGGCGCTCTGTCACTGCTACTCCATTGGTTAATTGACAAGGGGAGTCTCTTCCTGGCTGAACCCGCGCCACTGGGTCGCTAGTCCTTCAGATGCTAACCGGGATGGTTTCTGAATATACGTCTCCTCATACAAAAATGCTTCAATACACACCGTCGGATCTCGCCAGTACTAAACTGGACACCTTTTTTTTCATTAGACTCTGCACAGCCGGCCTCACGAGTCTTTACTCACCTTTCCGTGTTCCTCCCGCCCCTAAAGATGTAGGCAGTAGCTGGTGTTTAATATAGATGATCACATGCAGCCAGCAAGTAAAAACCTCATTATATGACTCCTTGGGGGATTCTCTGAGCGCTAAACAGCATCATGTACCGTGTAAACGGCATTTATGTTACCGGAGAACCGGCACCGGGCTAATGTGATAATACAAGGTGTTTACGGCGTCAGCGGGTCGTGCCGGGTGTACGACTGGATGTAGGACCACAACAAATTATCTACTAGACACCATACCGTAGAAGTTAAAACTAGATTGTAGATATGTAGAGGCAGCCGACATCCTGGATCAAACACTGAAGCTCCTCTGGTTCGGTTAACCCAGGTGGGGTAGCACACTGTCTGGGCAGTGCCCGAGGATATGAAGCCATTCCTGCACATGGATACGGTTGGCGGTACGAGACGTGTTTCCATGGCAGGTCTTGGCATACATTTGGGCAACGTCGTTGATGTAAAATGTACAAATGCCAAGCAACCAAATTATACGTTTGTGACTATACATGCACACACACACAGGCACGCACGCACGCACGCACGCACGCTCACGCACGCACACACACACACACACACACACACACACACACACACACACACACACAGGCACGCACGCACACACACACACACACACACACACACCGCATCATGTGTACTGTGACATGAATCAGAGTGATATGTGTTGGTTTTCGGGTTGGAGGCAGGCAAAAAGGGGCAGCGTTTACAGTGGGAGAATGTGTAGTGGGTGTGTATCAGTGCCAAGTGCAAACACCAACAGGGTTCAACCCAGAGGGGAGGAGGAGAGGGGAGGAGGAAGAGGAGGAGGGGGGAGAAGGAGGAGGAAGAGAGGGGAGATGGGAGAAGGAGGAGGAAGAGAGGGGAGATGGGAGAAGGAAGAGGAGGAGGGGGGAGATGGAGGAGGAGGAGAGGGGAGATGGAAGAGGAGGAGAGGGGAGGGGAAGAGGAGGAGGGGGTGGAGATGGAAGAGGAGGATAGGGGAGATGGAAGAGGAGGAGAGGGGAGGGGAAGAGGAGGAGGAGGGAGGGGAAGAGGAGGAGGGGGTGGAGATGGAAGAGGAGGAGAGGGGAGATGGAAGAGGAGGAGAGGGGAGGGGAAGAGGAGGAGGAGGGAGGGGAAGAGGAGGAGGGGGAGATGGAAGAGGAGGAGAGGAGAGAGGAGGAGAGGGGAGGGGAAGAGGAGGAGGGGGAGATGGAAGAGGAGGAGAGGGGAGATGGAAGAGGAGGAGAGGGGAGGGGAAGAGGAGGAGGGGGAGATGGGAGGAGGAGGGGAGGGGAAGAGGAGGAGGGGGAGATGGAAGAGGAGGAGAGGGGAGGGGAAGAGGAGGAGGGGGAGGGGAAGAGGAGGAGGGGGAGGGGAAGAGGAGGAGGGGGTGGAGATGGAAGAGGAGGATAGGGGAGATGGAAGAGGAGGAGAGGGGAGGGGAAGAGGAGGAGGAGGGAGGGGAAGAGGAGGAGGGGGAGATGGAAGAGGAGGAGGGGGAGATGGAAGAGGAGGAGAGGAGAGAGGAGGAGAGGGGAGGGGGAGATGGAAGAGGAGGAGGGGAGGGGAAGAGGAGGAGGGGAGGGGAAGAGGAGGAGGGGGAGATGGAAGAGGAGGAGAGGGGGGGGAAGAGGAGGAGGGGGAGATGGGAGGAGGAGGAGAGGGGAGGGGAAGAGGAGGAGGGGGAGATGGGAGGAGGAGGAGAGGGGAGGGGAAGAGGAGGAGGAGAGGCACAGAGGAAGGAAGCCAGATAGATGTAAGTGCCTGCTGCTCTGGCTGCAGGGTTATTATATAGCCCATCCTAATGAAGGAGAAAGGAATAATTAGAGCCCAATCGCTCCGTCACTCTCATTCCTATTCCCTCATTCTCATGTCTGCCTGGCTGACACTCCTCTACTGGCAGAGTGGTTGTAATTAGGCCCCCATCAGTAAATCAATACGGTCACACATATGGCTAAACAATGGCGGGTCAATCATACTATATACAGTGACGACAAAAGTCCCAGTGAAAAGATGAATGGATTGAAAGGGGTCAGATGGTTTCCTCAGCTTCACCCATTGACCCATACATGCTATATACGCCCAAATACACCATCAGAGTGATTATAGCCCCCTCCTACTGTGTGTGTGTGTGTGTGTGTGTGTGTGTGTGTGTGTGTGTGTGTGTGTGTGTGTGTGTGTGTGTGTGTGTGTGTGTGTGTGTGTGTGTGTGTGTGTGTGTGTGTAATGTGTGTGTGTGTGTGTGTGTAGAACATACTTGTGATGAGCATTGTGAAACTACAGATGTCTTCATACAAACATGCTAAAACGCACCAATATAACCTATTGTACATAATTGGCTCTGCCCACCTTTTTTCTCAGGCTCCTCCCACCCTCGGGTTCACTAGTTTCCCATTGGACATGACCTTGCTAGTTCTTAGCACTGACCACCTCCTCTGTTTGGCGCTGCCCGCTAACCTTTAGCGGTCTCCCATTGGACACGGCAGATTGTGGGTTATTGTGGGATGTCGGTTTAGTTTTGTATAAACATTTCTTTTGGGTGCGTCTGTCTGCGCATACAGAACAAATATACATCCATTGCAGGTTTGCGACACATTATCTGCTTTGAGGTGTAGCTAGAAGTGAAGTAATGTGGAGAATATTTGCTAGTAACAACATATGTTGATGGCATATCGTATAGTATTAACATAATACTGTTTTATTATGGTGTTTTATTGTGGTTCTAGCTGGCTGTAACCCGCTCCGGAAACTCCAATCGTTTCCTTCACAGTTTGACCTTCATCGTCTTTTAAAGAAGACAGCCTGGATAGCTTTCAGAACTGTTACATCCATGGCTGGTCAAAACAGTTTTTCCCTCATGCTTCTCATTCCTCTGCGTCAGGTTCACGGTGAGAAGTGTTGGGAAAGTTCACTTTCTACATGAACTAGTTCAAAGTTCAGTTCACACATTTTAAAATGAACTAGTTCAGTTCATAGTTCAAATTTTGAAGTAGTTCATTTATAGTTTTTTCCATATTATTGCCAGAGCCCATATAGAACCACAGACATGAAGAACAAGAAATGTTAACATCATGATTATCATGGCCAAAATGATCACAGTAATATCTATTAAAGCAATTGTGAGCTGAGGCAATCACTGAAATAATTTGACAACATGTTTATATTGAAAACCAGAGGCTGCAGGTCTCCGACAATATACTGCACCAACAGGTTGTCCAGCTGCGGCTGGGAGATGACAACGGAGCCGCTACTGTAGGCAGTTATCGGGATCTGGGCTGATTGGGTCGCGGATCTGTCTTTGTTTTTTGTCGTTGATTGTACTTTAATTCAATATGCCGTTTCAGGTTTGCTTTGGATGATATTGATGTGCGGATTTTATGTTTAAAACCCGGCGGGCAAAGTTTTGCACAAAAACGTCAGATTTTGCCCATCCTCACCGAACTTGTCATAAAACTCATTAAAAGTACAATTCGACGCCTCCTTGCTCCTTTGACGCTCATAGATACTTTTGGTTTTTATTTTAATGATGATGCGGCGGTGCGACACTGGTGGCTGATGTTGCCAGATTGGGTGTTTTTTCTGATACATATTAATCTCTGTTGTAGCCGGGTTTGCGCAAGGAAGTCACTATAGAAATCTGGCATCCTATTAAACGAGGGTAAACTAAGACAACGTGCGGTTCAAAGACACCAGAATGAACGAGTTCACAGGAACGTTCATCAGCCAGTAAAGCAGTACGTTCAGTTCACGTTCGCCCAAAATATGAACGCGTTCATGAACTATCGTTCAATGAACGCGTTCAGGCACAACACTGACGGTGAGAAACGTCAAACCGATCGCAACAAAGCCCAGTCGACACGGAGACGTGCGCTGATCGCACGAGCTGCCGTACGTCTCGACGAACAACAGCGGCGCGGTACTTTTCAGACTCCACTCTACGCGGACGATGACAGAGTCACGACGCTAATACAGACGCGGGTGTAGCTAATAGTACAGCTTACGTCGAAATGGGGTGCAGAGCATCATCCGTACTTAAGCTGGAGAGACGCTCAACCGCTTATACTGCCAATTGAGTTAATAGATATTCCGAATAGGTTCCTTTAAGCCAATGCTGCCCAAGGCTGCTGTATTCTCAGTCTGTCTCTCGATCTCCCCCCCTTTCTCTGTCACTCAGTTTTTATGTCTCTCTTTCCGTCCGCTTTGTCTTTCTCTTCCTGCTTAGCGGGAGCGGAGCTGTGAGGGACAGAATTGAGGTGTATTATCGTGGAGCCGAGGACTTCTCACTTGTCAGACACATTTTTCCAGTTGGTTCGTTGCCGATCGATATTTGCAGCCTGTCTGATATCTGTGTTGATCTTAGCGAGACAGTCCCCGAACACGGCTTCGTTCAAACTGACTAGACAGAGATGCATGGGTGCGGCGCCAGATTACTTACAGCTGTCCAGCGAAATGTATCCTCTCGTGAAACGTTGAACAATTGGAAATTACGCCAAACGATCGCAAGTTTCGATCGCCGTTAACATCGACTGGAGTTGCGGTTGCACAGAGTTGGGCTCCGGCTCTCATCAAAGTTTGCTTGGCTGTTTAGTAATGTTGTTGAAAACTTTTCGCCGGCATGTTGACTTCACATGCATATATAAGAGGTCTATTAAATAACCTGTATAGTTGAATCCTCTTAAAACCTGCCCTTTGTGTCCGGGTTTCTACATTGGGTTTGTTCTTACTTCATATAAACCCTGGCTGTCATGCGTCATGCATAAAGCATTGCAGAGCATTGCAAAGTGTGAATTGGAAGTGTAAATTCCTGTTAATTTTTAGTGTAGAACACACTTTTAATGGGTAAATAATTGCATGGTTCCGTTTAGAGTGTGACTAGAATATGTAAATAGAGAGTAAATGTCGTGTAGCAGAGACAGAATTAGCGAGGACGTTCGTTTACCTTCCTGAGCAGACTGAGAGGAGCACCGCTACTGATGGAGCAGGAGTGTCTACTGCAAACACACATGCCTCGTGAAAATACACAACGTACGCTTGCACACACACACACACACACACACACACACACACGTATATATCTGACACCAAGACATTAGCAGCAGATCCCTGAAGGTGTCCTGTGATATCTGGTACCAAGACATTAGCAGCAGATCATTAAAGTCTTGTAAGTTGCGAGGTGGAGTCACCATGGATCGGACTTGTTGGTTCAGCACTTCCCTGAAACGCTCAATCGGATTGAGATCTAAGGATTTTGGAGGCCAGGGATACAGCTTGAACTCTTCATCATGTTCCTCAAACTATTCCCGAACAATGTGTGCAGTGTGGCAGGGTGCATTATCCTGCTGCCAACACGGAATACCGATGCCAGGAAGAGGTGTCCCTGGTCTGCAACGAGTTTCATGTAGGTGGCACATG
Source organism: Dallia pectoralis (assembly GCA_029465975.1). Classification (NCBI taxonomy): domain Eukaryota; kingdom Metazoa; phylum Chordata; class Actinopteri; order Esociformes; family Umbridae; genus Dallia; species Dallia pectoralis. The sequence continues at coordinate 8,738,057 of CM055752.1, read as the reverse complement.
TCAAATTGATGTCTACATGAATGTCCGGAGCCAGAGCTTCCCAGCAGAACATCACCCAGACTATCACACTCCCTCCACCAGCTTGTCCTCTACGTCTACGTGATGTAACTGAAAAAGTGATTCAGTGGACTAGAGAACATTCTTCCACTGTTCCAAGGTCCAGTTCCACCGCCCTCACCCCACTTCCCCAACACACACCACTTCCCCAACAGACCCCACTTCCCCAACACACCCCACTTCCCCAAGACACCCCACTTCCCCAACACACCCCACTTCCCCAATACACCCCACTTCCCCAACAGAGCCCACTTCCCCAACAGACCCCACTTCCCCAACATACCCCACTTCCCCAACACACCTCAATTCCCCAACACACCCCACTTCCCCAACACACCCCACTTCCCCAACACACCCCACTTCCCCAACACACCCCACTTCTCCAACACACCCCACTTCCCCAACAGACCCAACTTCCCCAACACACCCAACTTCCCCAATACACCCCACTTCTCAAACACACCCCACTTCTCCAACACACCCCACTTCTCCAACACACCCCACTTCCCCAACACACCCCACTTCCCCAACACACCCCACCCCACTGTTTTGGGGATGCAGTTTCCTTTTTTCCTGTGTAAATACATTAGAGGCTGTGTTAGAGGCCGTGTTAGAGGCCGTGTTAGAGGCTGTGTTGGGACTACTTTGATTAAATATTACCGCTTCCCTGAAAACGAATGACCTGCAGCCACAACAGAACCACAGAGGCAGAGCTAGGATATCAAATGCTTAGTGTTCCTTCATAATAGATAGCCCGTATACACGGAACCACATAACCCGTATACACGGAACCACATAACCCGTATACACGGAACCACATAACCCGTATATACACGGAACCACATAACCCATATACACAGAACCACATCACCCATATACACAGAACTACATAATCCATATACTCAGAACTACATAATCCACATACACGGAACCACATAACCCATGTACACAGAACCACATAACACATATACACAAAACAACATACTTCCCCTCTCACCAAACATACTCCCCCTCTCACCAAATATACTTCCCTTCTCACCAAACATACTTCCCCTCTCACCAAACATACTTCCCCTCTCACCAATCATACTTCCCCTCTCACCAAACATACTTCCTCTCTCACCAAACATACTTCCTCTCTCACCAAACATACTTCCCCTCTCACCAAACATACTTCCCCTCTCACCAAACATACTTCCCCTCTCACCAAACATACTTCCCCTCTCACCAAACAGACTTCCCCTCTCACCAAACATACTTACCCTCTCACAAAACATACTTCCCCTCTCACAAAACATACTTCCCCTCTCACCAAACATACTTCCCCTCTCACCAAGCATACTTCCTCTCTCACCAAACATACTTACCCTCTCACAAAACGTACTTCCCCTCTCACAAAACGTACTTCCCCTCTCACAGAACATACTTCCCCTCTCACCAAACATACTTCCCCTCTCACCAAACATACTCCCCCTCTCACCAAACATACTTCCCTTCTCACCAAACATACTTCCCCTCTCACCAAACATACTTACCCTCTCACCAAACATACTTCCCCTCTCACCAAACATACTTCCCCTCTCACCAAACATACTTCCCCTCTCACCAAACATACTTCCCCTCTCACCAAACATACTTCCCCTCTCACAAACATACTTCCCCTCTCACCAAACATACTTCCCCTCTCACCAAACATACTTCCCCTCTCACCAAACATACTTCCCCTCTCACCAAACATACTTCCCCTCTCACCAAACAGACTTCCCCTCTCACCAAACGTACTTCCCCTCTCACCAAACATACTTACCCTCTCACCAAACATACTTCCCCTCTCACCAAACTTACTTCCCCTCTCACCAAACGTACTTCCCCTCTCACCAAACATACTTCCCCTCTCACCAAACATACTCCCCCTCTCACCAAACATACTTCCCTTCTCACCAAACATACTTCCCCTCTCACCAAACATACTTACCCTCTCACCAAACATACTTCCCCTCTCACCAAACATACTTCCCCTCTCACCAAACATACTTCCCCTCTCACCAAACATACTTCCCCTCTCACCAAACATACTTCCCCTCTCACAAACATACTTCCCCTCTCACCAAACATACTTCCCCTCTCACCAAACATACTTCCCCTCTCACCAAACATACTTCCCCTCTCACCAAACATACTTCCCCTCTCACCAAACAGACTTCCCCTCTCACCAAACGTACTTCCCCTCTCACCAAACAAACTTACCCTCTCACCAAACATACTTCCCCTCTCACCAAACATACTTCCCCTCTCACCAAACGTACTTCCCCTCTCACCAAACATACTTACCCTCTCACCAAACATACTTCCCCTCTCACCAAACTGACTTCCTCTTGCCTTCTCCCCCTTTTCTCCTCTGCCTCTCACTCTCCCCTTCCCGTTTAAACTCCTACCCTTCTTTAGTTCCTCTCTCTCACCTCTTCTTCCTTCTCTTCTTCTTTTCGTTGTCTTCTAACCTCTAGATAATCACTTATATGCCGTCACGTTGGAGTGGAGAGACACTGCAGATAGACAGAAGGAGGAGGGAGAACCCCGACCTCCAGTCTGGAGATGCTTGTCTGGTGCAGCGAAGGCTTTTGAAATAATATATCAAATGTTCGCAAATCAACATGTTGCCATTGATCTCATTGCGTTATGTTGCTGGGATCACCTGTGGTGATATCCCCGGTTCCACGACAACGTGGAACAGATGCTCGGCAGAACCCGGGTGGGTTAGGGTTGAAAGAGGTTGAAAGGCCCCGCACGTCAGATCACCTGAAGCGCCTCGGGATTGTGTCTCGTCGGGAAAAAACAACGTTTTGTTTGGGCTGTAGAAAGAGGTTAAATGAGCTCCTGGCGGAAAACGAGGAAAGGAGCGACCTAAGGACAGAGCGTGGAGAGATTGTGGCGACACCGACCGGGAATACCGGCTATTTGGACGGGGCGGTTGTTAATAGACATGTGGGGGGTCAGCCTCAATTAGCAGCCTTTCTTCGCAGCATCAGCTACCTTTCAGTCAGTCAGGCTTAAAACTCCTAATTTGCCGGCAGTAATTACTCCATTTACTCGGAAGGCCCCCCTCCATCCCCCGAACCCCACGGCGCCCCACGGACAGATGTAGTGTCAGCGTTCGATTAGCCGGACGCTGGTTAGGTCAACAGTCAACACGTGCCGCCGGTTTTCCCCTCCATGTGCCGGGCTTCTGGCCGGCAGGTAATTGTGTCACACGGACGGAGGTCCGGTGAATCGGGAAGTGATCTCAGGGGTCCGGTGGGTGATGAAGGCACGCGGGCGGAGACATCAGCAGGCCCGACTCGTTTCAATAGAACCGGGCATTTCGGTTGCCGGCTCTACAGGACTGGCAGAGCGCTGCCTTTGTATTCGGAGGCGCAGGGGAAACGGAGGCTGATTGCCGGTCCATAATTGCACTGCTTCTCGTGGCTTTGATTACGGCTGTTTCCCCGGGCGATGGTCGATGCGGGTTCTGAGAGACGGGGTTTGCCCCCCGCTGCTTGTCGACCGTTCAGCGCTTCGGTCGGGCGTCCCACTGAAACCCACACTAATAGTCACCGTGGACTTACGAGCCTCGGTCCTGCGCCCGTCACCGGGAGCAGTTATCAAGAGAGCGCCGGCACAATGCCGTCACGGGCGGGTGAATCTATGGTTGATGGAGGTTTGTACAGTGAGGGCCGCGGGTGGAATCAACCATAGAAAACTCCCACTGGGGCTTTCAGTCACTCCAGTTGATCACCTCAGTTCTCGCCCAGACGGAGAGAGAGAGAGGCTCTGCCAGGAATACAAACTGAGCACAGGAGACTGGCGAGAGAAGGACAGCTCACAGAAACATCTGGGAGTGAATGGAATGATGTGAAACAGGGACTTAATTACAGTACAGCCGTAACTACGAGCCGGTCCGTCTAATAGAGACGGCGCTGCTCAGCTGTAATGCAGACGCCTTAATTTACAGTGCTCATTGTCACGACTTCCTGGTCTTATTAAAGTAGTACCGTTTTCTTTTCGAGGTCCTACACCTATTCCTCTATAGCCGTGGTCTTTTAGGTGGGAGACAGATGAGTGTGCCAGGTCCTACTCACAGCTTAATGGAGACAGCTTAATAGAATAGACCAATATTGTCAGTTGTACAACTGAATGCCTTCAACTGAAATGTGTTCTCTGCATTTTACCCAACCCTGGTTGCAGGGGGCAGCCCTAATCAGTTACCTGATTTGACTTCCACGTCACGGGGAGCATTTTAGGGTTAACTGTCTTGCTCCAGGACAGAACGACGCGGTTTTCAATCCCTTGGGGGATTAGAACCAGGGACCTTCCAGACCCAAGCCCTAGTCCCTAACCACTAGGCCACCTTGACGCCCTTGGAGAAATGCTCAACTAAGCATATCCATAAAAGTGTCCATGTGTGTACCTACTGTGTAATTACTGGATAATTTTTTTTAAAAGACAGCTATTTAGTTGCCTGTATTTACTTCGTACCTGGAAATGTTTAATCTGATTGGTTAAGGAGATCGATGTGAAGGCATTTGCATACAGCCTGTCTGATTGGTGGGTGTTAGGAAACTGATGCAAAGGCATTTGCATACAGCCAATCTGATTGGTTGGTGTTAGGAAACAGATGTGAAGGCATTTGCATACAGCCAATCTGATTGGTGGGTGCATGAAACCAATGTGAATGCATTTGCATACAGCCAATCTGATTGGTGGGTGTCATGAACCAATGTGAAGGCATTTCCATGCAGACAATCTGATTGGTGGGTGTCAAGAAACCAATGTGAATGCATTTTCATACAGCCACTCTGATTGGTTGGTGTTAGGAAACAGATGTGAAGGCATTTGCATACAGCCAATCTGATTGGTGGGTTTCAGGAAACCAATGTGAATGCATTTGCATACACAGGGCGGATATGATGCGTGACGCCCATTGTGGAGACATCTGGAGGACACGACACACATTGAGACTGTCCTTAACAGATGCATCAGGCAGTGTGCCATGTCCTGCACCAACCGTGGAGTCACTGTGCTCAGAGATCCAAATCATTCCAAAGCTTGTGCAAGTTGGTGACCGTCCAATAAGTAGCCGATTGGCTCACCATGAACCAAATGGTGCCTTGGCTTCAGTACATGTCGTTTATCATGTGAATTCACATTAATTCAGATGTCAACAGTCTTTGGTCTGTTACAATCACATCCCCATTGTGACTGAACATGTGACCACCACATTCCCATCGCTCCCGAACATTTGACCACCACATTCCCATCATGACAGAACATGTGACCACCACATTCCCATCGCTCCTGAACATGTTACCATCACATTCCCAACGCTCCTGAACATGTGACCACCACATTCCCATCATGACAGAACATGTGACCACCACATTCCCATCGCTCCCGAACATGTGACCACCACATTCCCATCGCTCCTGAACATGTTACCATCACATTCCCAACGCTCCTGAACATGTGACCACCACATTCCCATCATGACAGAACATGTGACCACCACATTCCCATCGCTCCCGAACATGTGACCACCACATTCCCATCATGACAGAACATGTGACCACCACATTCCCATCGCTCCCGAACATGTGACCACCACATTCCCATCATGACAGAACATGTGACCACCACATTCCCATCGCTCCTGAACATGTTACCATCACATACCCATCGCTCCTGAACATGTGACCACCACATTCCCATCGCTCCTGAACATGTGACCATCACATATCCATCGCTCCTGAACATGTGACCACCACATTCCCATCATGACAGAACATGTGACCACCACATTCCCATCGCTCCTGAACATGTGACCATCACATTCCCATCGCTCCTGAACATGTGACCATCACATGTTTTTTTGTCAAACAGCTCTTCATAACAGGAAATGATCTCCTTGCTAGACATGTCACACCAGTGTGTTATGCGATGAAGAGTATTAAAAGTATTATTTAGATGAAGGACAGGTGGAAGGACAAGAGTCGGTGTGGGCACATGTTTATATTATCTGTGATTGGTGTAAAGTGGACACATGTTTATATTATCTGTGATTAGTGTAAAGTGGACACATGTTTATATTATCTGTGATTAGTGTAAAGTGGACACATGTTTATATTATCTGTGATTGGTGTAAAGTGGACACATGTTTATATTATCTGTGATTAGTGTAAAGTGGACATCTATTTATATTATCTGTAGTTAGTGTAAAGTGGACACATGTTTATATTATCTGTGATTGGTGTAAAGTGGACACATGTTTATATTATCTGTGATTAGTATAAAGTGGACACATATTTATATTATATGTGATTAGTGTAAAGTGGACACATGTTTATATTATCTGTGATTAGTATAAAGTGGACACATATTTATATTATATGTGATTAGTGTAAAGTGGACACATGCACTTCCTTGTTTACGTTTGTCTCACGGCTGTTTGTAATTATAATCATACGGGATATAAAGGGGTCGCTAGCAAGTCACTCCTTGCTTAGCATTGTTTGTTACATGTCACGTAATTATATTAGAGGTGAGTGTGAGGTTACACGGTTATACTGTTTTAGTTGTGATTGAGAGGGTTTTGTTTAAAGTCGCTATATGCGCACCTTTCTTTTATACAGTATTGTGTTTTCGCCGTTACGCTTTGTTTTGTGTTTGGATTGCGCAATAAACCTGATTTGAACGGTTCCCACGACTCTGCCATGGCTTTCACCACATTACGCCGGTCAATACGTGACAGTGATTAGTGTAAAGTGGACACATATTTATATTATCTGTGATTAGTGGAAAGTGGACACATGTTTATATTATCTGTGATTAGTGGAAAGTGGACACATATTTATATTACCGGTATATGTGATTCGTGTAAAGTGGACGCATGTTATCTATGATCTGTGATTTTTGTAAAGTGGACACATGCTTTTATTATCTGTAATTTGTCTAGAGTCATTCAGCTGCATGGATGTATCTCTCTGCCACTCCAGTAGTGTGAAGTGCAGTTTGCTCTAAACTGTTAATGGCTTGTTGTGCAACATATCTGTAACAGGAGGCAGTGACCAGTGGGGGAGACAGAGAGGTGTGAGGAAGGAGGCAGTGACCAGTGGGGGAGACAGAGAGGTGTGAGGTAGGAGGCAGTGACCAGTGGGGGAGACAGAGAGGTGTGAGGTAGGAGGCAGTGACCAGTGGGGGAGACAGAGAGGTGTGAGGGAGGAGACAGTGACCAGTGGGGGAGACAGAGAGGTGTGAGGGAGGAGGCTGTGACCTGTGGGGGAGACAAAGAGGTGTGAGGGAGGAGGCAGTGACCAGTGGGGAGACAGAGAGGTGTGAGGTAGGAGACAGTGACCAGTGGGGAGACAGTGAGGTGTGAGGTAGGAGGCAGTGACCAGTGGGGAGACAAAGAGGTGTGAGGGAGGAGGCAGTGACCAGTGGGGGAGACAGAGAGGTGTGAGGGAGGAGGCTGTGACCTGTGGGGGAGACAAAGAGGTGTGAGGGAGGAGGCAGTGACCAGTGGGGGAGACAGAGAGGTGTGAGGTAGGAGACAGTGACCAGTGGGGGAGACAGTGAGGTGTGAGGTAGGAGGCAGTGACCAGTGGGGGAGACAAAGAGGTGTGAGGGAGGAGACAGTGACCAGTGGGGGAGACAGAGAGGTGTGAGGGAGGAGGCTGTGACCTGTGGGGGAGACAAAGAGGTGTGAGGGAGGAGGCAGTGACCAGTGGGGGAGACAGAGAGGTGTGAGGTAGGAGGCAGTGACCAGTGGGGGAGACAGAGAGGTGTGAGGTAGGAGGCAGTGACCAGTGGGGGAGACAGACTGTTATGGAGGGGACTGCCCTGTTTTACACACTAACAGCAGACAGATATTAGTCCAATAAACACAAGCACAATTGTCCAGACGGGATTTAATCCAGATAAGTGCTGTGTCACCGTTGCCAACACTGTACATGTGTCCTGGAAATGAATATTCATGATCAATTCCTCCAACCCACAACTTCTTACCTGATGGTCTTTTAATGCTCTGCATGCTATTAATACATCCACCATCTCATTGGCCCCTGGCATCTCTGAACTATTAATACAACTATCTCACTGGCTGCTCTGTTCTGGGTCTATCTTTATGCCGTTTGAGACGGTTGCCATGGGAATAAGGTCACACTTCACTTGGGACTGATCTTGAACATGATTTCCTAAGAAGGCACGTGGGCCTCGATGGCTGTCATCAAATGATTAATTTATGACTCACAATGTGTCGCTCGGATTCCTAGAGTAAAACCCGACGCGCATCGTTCCACGCGAAGGATTTGCAGTCGGAAGTCGGGGTTAAAGAATGTTCCGGAGAGTGCCCGGAACGTCAACGCATTGGGAAAACAGTGCTCCACATTTGACCGGGCCCGTGGGAAATACAGTGACATTACAGACAAAGCCTTGTATCCATTAGCATGGAATTGGTGTGTTTCGGAAGAACTAGTGACAGCTGATATTTTAGCCATGACTGATAGGAGCTGTGCTTGTAGTGCATGGGAACGTAGTCAATATTATGTGATTGATGCAGTTGTCCTCTGCAGTGAGCCAACGGTGACTGTTTACTCGGCGGCAGGGCTTTGGCGCCACCTATGGGCCGACCACGCAAGCTGCCCCGGGGCGAACGTCGCGGGCATTCTCACCGTTGGAACTGATTAAAAATGCCCTTTTTTGAAAATGCCCACAGGCAACGACGTGACTACAATGCAATCACTCATTAGATGTGTATCCTAGAGCTCGCAGCTTTTATGTGTTGTTGGTGTGTGTGCGTGTGTGTGTGTGCGTGTGTGTGTGTGCGTGTGTGTGTGTGTGTGTGTGTGTGTGTGTGTGTGTGTGTGTGTGTGCGTGTGTGTGGACATCAGACGTAATGTGACGTGGCTGTGATGGTACGGGCACAGATGTGTGTGTCGGAGGATGTGTTTTGAGCGAGAAGGTCATTAGAGAGTTTAGGAGCTTTACCCAGAAATCACAGGGGTGAGAGAACTCCAGGGAACAAGAGAACGTTTGAGATATGATGCCATTAGATGTGGCCTTTGGGGAGAGAGACAGGACGACAGAAATAGAGAGATAAATACAGAACGGGTGAGAGAGTGAGAGAAGGACTGAAGAGAATTGTAGAAACAAAAAGCGAGGAAAGTAATGCAAACATATCAACGTTGTGAAAATGCAGACAGTTGGAATGTCCGATTCCTTTACAATATTTAGAAAAATGTAATGCCGCTCGTTGATTCTGGATGCTGTGCCGCTTAACCTTTGCTGAATTGCAGACAATATGTCCCAGACACAAAGGTAAACTGAGGATGTGTTTCTACATAATATTTATTTTTCCGAAATGTCTGGATTCCTCTTCCTCTACCCTGACAACAAAGAAACCATTAAGCGAATAATTAATATGGAAGCTTTGGAAGCGATGATTGTAATGGGATGATGTGTAATTCATCCTGATGTGGTAATTATTCCTTGTCATGTCATAATGACCCTTAACTGGGACGTCTGTGTGTCACCAGCACCATTGGTTAGAGGCAGCAGTTGGCAAGTGCTGATTAGCCTGTCAAAACAACTGACAGAACAGCTGCAAGGCCTCCCATGGCCACACGAGGGCGGTCTTGCCACAGCTAGAGAGAGAGAGAGAGAGAGAGAGAGAGAGAGAGAGAGTGAGAGTGAGAGTGAGAGAAAGCAGAGTGAGCGAGAGAGAAACAAAGTGAGTGGGAGAGAGCTCGTCATTTATAATAAGAAATTACAAGTGCCTTTAGTTAAATGTTTACATAACTGTGACTATTTCCACAGTTATTATTTGCAATGTTTATTATTTTTCCACTTGGGTTAGCAATGTAAACAAATGTTTTTCATGCCATTTACGCCCTCTAAATTGAAGTGTAATTGATATATATATCTACATATATATATATATATATATATATATATATATATATATACAGATAGAGGGGGGGGGGGAAGCTGGTGGAGTAAAGGTAGCAGGTGAGCTGAGAATGCCTGACACGTCTTGGACGGTGCTGAGGTGACTGCCATCTTATAGCGTGTCAACCCACGGGCCTTCACTGCAGAAGACTGTATCAGTCTGCACGAGGCCCGTGCCAGGCTAGGACAGGCCTGTCTGACAGGCTCAATCAGTCACCGCACAGAGAGGACATCAGCTGACCCATAGTGGCACAGCCAGGCAGTCTGTCATCATTATGTACGGCTGCTGTTTCAGGTGGCGACGTAGAATCGCTCCCGGGGGGAAATGACACCCTATCCTACACACAGCGTGAGCGGAAGGTCTGTGATATGACACCCAGAGACCCCGTTGATTCAAGGAACCAGAAAGACAAAGGTCAATAAGGACCCAGTGAATAATAAAAGTCTTCTATTAGTCTCGTCGTACGGCGCCAACTCACACGACCTCTTCAGTTCATCTCCCCGGCCTGGGTTATACGCAGCCGGGCGGCCATTTTGCTCTGCCCGAAAACCTCTTGGTTTCTCCCTCATTTCACAGTCAGAACCATTAGGCTCCCCGTTTTCTATAATTACCTCCATTGATTAACTTTCTATTTCATCAACTCTCTCAGTGAGCTGTCCAGTGGAAACGTCCTCGCAGTAGTTTGAGTGAAGTGGGTGGGGGGTTGTTCAGCTTGGGTTGAGAGATAGCCATGTAAATGTGTGTGTGTGTGTGCCAGTCGGAGACGCGTGTATGCCCACGGGCTTGTGTGTGTGTGCGTGTGTGTGTGTGTGTGTGAGTGTGTGTGTGTGCGTGTGCGTACGGTGGTGGCGGCAAGACAGGCGCCAGTGGATGAGGGGGCATATTACTGTGTGATTAAGGAGGTCTCTGGAAGATGGATGAGTGATGTGCTGTCAGGACAGGAGAGCTGAAACTCCTTGTTCCTCCTCTTCGCCCCATACTTAACAGTCTCCACACCCCCCTCCTCCTATCTGCCTCTCCTCCTCTCCTCCTCTTTACAGATCCTTCCAGGAGAGAGAGAGAGAGGCAGCCAATGCGCAGCTTTGCATTTTGATGCCGAGAAGGAAGAGAGCAAAGAGTGAGGGAGGTAGGGAGGGAGTGAGGGAGGTAGGGAGTCTGTGGCAGGCGCTTGTATTCAGTGAGATGCTGCTGCTGAATGTGAGCTCCTGTCCTCCTCTCCTGCTCTCCGGTTCTCCCGTTGACTGATGTACTGAGCCTGGATCTGTGCTTTGTCACGCCGGTTTCTTGCGGACCCGGACCTGAGCAGAGAACGACTGAGCTGTGGCTGTGTGTCTGGCTGCCTGCCTGGCTCTTTCCTCCTGTCTAGCCGACTGACTGGTCCTGGTGCAGGCAGAGGGGCAGACGGGGGGGGTGTGATCTGAGAGGGGACGGGGCAGGGCAGCGGGGCCGGTCGGGGCAGAGGAGCTCCCTGGACGTGGGGGGACAGGAGACATGAGTGTACCTCTGCTAAAGATTGGGGCTGTGCTCAGCACCATGGCCATGGTGACCAACTGGATGTCTCAGACACTCCCCTCCCTGGTGGGACTTAATGGGACCAGTATCTCCAGAGGAGGAACATCTGAGAGGATCGTCAGTGTGCGTACAGTCTGTCTGTTGGATGGATGGATGACGTGGAGTAGAGAGAAGTGTTAGGATGGAGGAGACTGTTAGAGGAGAGAGGAGAGTTAGGATGGAGGAGACTGGTGGAGGAGAGAGGAGAGTTAGGATGGAGGAGACTGGGAGAGGAGAGAGGAGAGTTAGGATGGAGGAGACTAGTGGAGTGGAGAGTTAGGATGGAGGAGACTGGGAGAGGAGAGGAGAGTTAGGATGGAGGAGACTGGTAGAGGAGAGAGGAGAGTTAGGATGGAGGAGACTAGTGAGGAGAGGAGAGTTAGGATGGAGGAGACTAGTGAGGAGAGAGGAGAGTTAGGATGGAGGAGACTGTTAGAGGAGAGAGTAGAGTTAGGATGGAGGAGACTGGTGAGGAGAGAGGAGAGTTAGGATGGAGGAGACTAGTGGAGGAGAGAGGAGAGTTAGGATGGAGGAGACTGTTAGAGGAGAGGAGAGTTAGGATGGAGGAGACTGGGAGAGGAGAGAGGAGAGTTAGGATGGAGGAGACTGGTGAGGAGAGGAGAGTTAGGATGGAGGAGACTGGTGAGGAGAGGAGAGTTAGGATGGAGGAGACTAGTGGAGGAGAGAGGAGAGTTAGGATGGAGGAGACTGGTGAGGAGAGTTGTGGTGATGTGTAAATGGGGACCGAGATCCGTAACAGGGACTGGATATTAGATGGGGTCTGTCTCATGTAGAAGCACGGAACTGAGAACTGATGGTTGTTGAATGTGATGCATGTATCACTGACTCTGTTACGAGTCAGATGAGGTGTACTGGATGTTGTCTGTGTGATATATGTGTCAATGATGTTCAGGTTCTAATGTTAAGGGGCGTGTCTGAATGATGTTCAGGTTCTAATGTTAAGGGGTGTGTCTGAATGATGTTCAGGTTCTAATGTTAAGGGGCGTGTCTGAATGATGTTCAGGTTCTAATGTTAAGGGCCGTGTCTGAATGATGTTCAGGTTCTAATGTTAAGGGCTGTGTCTGAATGATGTTCAGGTTCTAATGTTAAGGGGCGTGTCTGAATGATGTGCGTGCGTGCGCGCGTGTGTGTGTGTGTGCCCGCTTCACACACTCTGGTTTATTTTTATTGGCCCATTCTCCGTATGGTCTTAAGAGCTGTGGTTCCTCCGGTCCGTTTCCTTCTCACTTTCTCCATTACTATCCTCTCTACATCCCTGAGTTCTAAGTCCTATCAGATTAGTGTGTCATTAAGGTTTGCTACAGCAGCACCTACCATCTTATTGCACCGGCCACTCAGCTGTAATGACTGTCTCGGTAATAACTGGCCACTGACGGAAACACATTTTATCACCGTGTTTTTAGTTAGACCGTAGCTCAAGGCTACCGTTGACCTTCTAGAGGACGCTCTGTCAGGCAACACAGATCCAGATACATTTTTATCTACTCTACAAATGTGGCGCTGGATGTCTATTTCCCAGAGTCCATGACTTTGTGTAATAGGAGTGGGGAAATGTAATTGTGTTTTGTATCCAAAGGTGGAATTGCTTAAAACTTCGAATTACAGGACAAGAATAAAGGATTAGTCTGTGCTTGATATGGCAATGGTAGCTTCTGAACTATAGACTGAACTGCTTTTGCGTGTTCCCGTCTTACGGAAGGTGAGAATGCTTATTCCACTTGAACAAATGTCGAACGCTGCTGGGGCTTTAGTTTAAGGGCAAGCGTGTACACAGTTGTGATGAATAGATGTGTTTGGAATGTTTTTGAACGCTAGTATATTCATGACTCATTTCACTTTACAGTGACCGTTTATCAGACGTACGTGGGCATTGTTTGGTGTTGTTGGAATATTCTGTTGGAGAGAAGACTGGTGAATTAATGTCAGTGTGTCTAAAGCATGCAGTCTAGTTGACATGTTTAACTCACTCTGAATAACATATGGAATGTTTGCCGTACAGCTGTGTGGGCTGTGTGGACAAAAAACACATTTTATTGGGCCAAATAGTGTACAGTGACTGGTTACCCCGTTACTTACTTTTAGAAATGGTTTTACCTAGCGTTTGAGAACATTTTCAAGACCAGCTGGTGTGGGCCGGTCCCTGCGGACATGGGCAAGGTGACCCGTATACAATATGTTCTGTGGTCGTGGCCAATCTGCAGAAACGGAGCCAAAGTCAGGCAGGTCCGTATTGAAGGGAAAGTTTGTTTTTAACGTGCCGGATCTTGGTACTTGGTGTGGTGTTAATGGAGCCGCATTCATCAGGGAAAAGGAATGTTTCTCGTTGACTGCATTCAATGTTTTGGTTCAGTTCGGGGCCATTTTTAACGCTCTTGAAGCATCCAAACTAAAACGTGTTTGAAGTGTTGATGACAACCTCTATTAGTCAGTTTGGATGGTGTGGAATCTAAGGGGTTGGTTACTTTACTTATCCACTGTCCCAATTCCTAATTGAATCCCATTTATTTCCTGTTGCTCGGTTCACATCGGCAGACGTTGCAAGTGACGTGTCTCAGTAGGTGGTGAGAACTACCTCCCATTCACATTTGATGTGCTGTGTGGTGTTCTTGGGTACGTGCTGTGCCAACTGACTGGCGTAGTCAGCTAAGTGTTCGACTTCATGTGATACTCATTGGGTTGATTTTCAGTCAGCTCTCCTGCCAAAGTTTCTACATGCCTCTTTTTCACCCTCACAGCCCAACACATACCCTCTCCTTGGCAGCCCAGCACATACCCTCTCCTTTGCAGCCCAACACATACCCTCTCCTTTGCAGCCCAACACATACCCTCTCCTTGGCAGCCCATCACATACCCTCTCCTTTGCAGCCCAGCACAAACCCTCTCCTTGGCAGCCCAGCACATACCCTCTCCTTGGCAGCCCAACACATACCCTCTCCTTGGCAGCCCAGCACAAACCCTCTCCTTGACAGCCCAACACATACCCTCCCCTTGGCAGCCCAACACATACCCTCTCCTTGGCAGCCCAGCACATACCCTCTCCTTTGCAGCCCAGCACATACCCTCTCCTTGGCAGCCCAGCACATACCCTCTCCTTGGCAGCCCAACCCAGCACATACCCTCTCCTTGGCAGCCCAGAAAATACCCTCAATAAAATATATAGCGACATGAACAGAAACGCGTAATTCACAAAGCTACAAATAATGATTTTTAATTGAAATCAAAATTGTGTTTTGCTTTTCTCAAAAAGAAACACCATTTGCAGCAATTAAAACCTCTGGCGTTTCAGTTGTCATTTTGTCGTGGTATTCTGAAGACATTTCACGTCATGAAGCACCTCCCACACGTTAGATTTTCCTTGATGGTCACATTTTACATACCATACAGACTTGTCAGTCTTTGTTTGGCGTTAGCATTCCGTGACGTACAGAATACTAGCTGCTTTTCTAGATGCTTTTCCTCGTATAGTTCTTGCATAGTTTGGTGCTGTGCTCTAGGTCCTTCTCCTATTGGAAATTGGCTAAAATCAAGTGCTGTCCATAGAGTATAGCGTGACGTTGCCAAATGGAGTGATAGCCTTTGGTCTTCCAGATCCGTTTCACTCTGTACAAATCACCCAATTTACCACGACTAAAGCCCCACACCATTACATTGCCTCCACCATGCCAGCCCGATGGCGTCCAGCTTCTGTTCATTTGTTATTATCCTTATTTGGGAAATGGTAGGAAAGTGATGTTGCCATTTAAATTTTGGCAGAAAATAACCTTGAGCGCTCACGTTCTGACGCTCGTACGAATTCTTCCGGCTTAAACCCACACAACAACTTTGAGATCTCACTGCCGTGACATTAAGCACAAGTGTGCAAAAGTGAGTAAAAAAGGCGTCCCTCTTTAAGGAGGGCTCTTGTGATAAATAGGTTGACTGATTGAAAGTACACAGTGGTTATAAACAGTGATGTGGACAAAACGAGACAAAGATAAATCCTGTCAGACTTTCTCCACCCTAATGTGACATGCGACCTATAACTTTATAGGTCACATTAAAGTTGGAAACATTTCTCACACGATTCATCTGGATGAAGATAAATGTGGACATGTTTGTAGACGTTTCATATTCACTGTATGAACCTACATACGAAGGTGGAATGGAATAAAATGCATGACAGAGCTAAACAAAAACTGAGATATTTTAGCAATACACGTAATAGGAAATAAATGTATCTGTATGATGTATTGTCTAGAAAACATACTGTCGTTGTTGTTTGCGCATACACACACACACACACCAAGACGATGTTTCTGTCCCTTTGATGTCTAATAGTAATAGCCCCGCCAGACAATAGATCCCTGGGAACAATGGCCTCAAAGAGAAAAGGCCAGCTGCTTAGATTGGGGTCATTCTGCCGGTCTTTCACTAGAGTTCCTGACTGGAAACTTGTTCATATCCCAAAAACCAATCAAATATAACCAATTCCATGATCGAATGATGACAGCAGATGAATAGACGGGCTTAGATTAAAGCCACTAGGGGATCTCCTTTTTTCGCAGTACGGTTCTGCGTCATGTTAGAGCATCTTCTTTTATTTAATGCTGAATATTCGTTCGAAAGACATCAGACAGATCACTTGCGGAGATGCACTATTTGACATTAATTAATCACTCTCACTTCAAACATATACTAAACATCGGTTCTATTTAGATTGCCTAAACCATTTGACCAGTGACCAAACCTGGGCAACGTTGAATCTCCCAGCCTGCTAGGTAAATAAACATGCTGTTTGTCGCCTAAGCAAGGCAGTTAATCCTAATTGGTTATTGTGACAGCACCCAGCACTTATCCAATTCAGGGTTTACTTTAAATATTGAAGCCGGATTACAGTTGGACCTTGCAAGCTGACAAATATCAACCATTCCAATTCTGGTCTATTCTAATTCAGCTCTTCCTGCCAAATGGTTGGCGACATTCATTTTACGAGGTCATGGTTCCATAAGAAATAAAGATTGCTTGTGTTCCCCACTAATGCTTTTTGCCAGGCTGTTGTCAGGCTGTTGTCAGGATGTTGTCAGGATGTTGTCAGGATGTTGTCAGGCTGTTGTCAGGCTGTGGTCAGGATGTTGTCAGGATGTTGTCAGGCTGTTGTCAGGCTGTTGTCGAGCTGGTGTCAGGATGTTGTCAGGCTGTTGTCAGGATGTTGTCAGGATGTTGTCAGGCTGTTGTCAGGCTGTTGTCAGGATGTTGTCAGGCTGTTGTCGAGCTGGTGTCAGGATGTTGTCAGGCTGTTGTCCGGTTGGTACCAGGCTGGCATATGTTTATATTAGGTTGGTGTCAGGTTGTTGTACATTTGTGTCAGGTAGGCACCAAGGTGGTGTATGTTTGTGTCAGGCTGGTGTTAGGTTGATGTAAGGTTGTGTTAGGTTGATATAAGGTTGTGTCAGGTTGATGTAAGGTTGTGTCAGGTGGGTGCCAGGCTGGTATACATCTGTGTCAGGCTGGTGTTAGGTTGATGTAAGGTTGTGTTGGGTAGATATAAGGTTGTGTCAGGTTGATGTAAGGTTGTGTTAGGTTGATATAAGGTTGTGTCAGGTTGATGTAAGGTTGTGTCAGGTGGGTGCCAGGCTGGTGAAGGGAAAGCAGGGTAAGTTCTATTGCAACACCAACTTATATAAAAGACCAGAACCACACGTCTCAGCAGAGCCCCCAGGCACAACTGAGAGGTCTATAAAGAATGAAGAAGCAGCAGACATCGACTTTTAGGATGAACGAGACAAAGGGACATCAGGAACAGGCATACAGGAATAGAGTGATTAAAAGACAAAGGTGCTGTAGGTAGAGCATGCCGGTACACAGCCATAGATGTAGGTGTATTTATCACCATGTTTACCTGGATGAAATGGTGGGAAAAGATCATTATTAACTGTTTATGCTAAATTATGCAAAATAATTAAATGCTCAATTCTGACCCCTTTGGTTTTCTACGCATTTTGTTGCGATGTAGAGTGAATTCATAACTGATGACATCATATACGCTGATTAGACAAATATTATGTCTAATCAGCGGGCACATGTCCACAATACTAACACGGGCACATGTCCAGTTCTGGGTAGATTGGATGGTAAGCGAACAATCCGTTTTGGTGTATTTGTACCAGATACCACAGGACTCCTCCCGGGGTCTCGCCTCAGGGGGTCAGCGTTGTTTTGGCGGCACGCGGGGGACCAACAGCATATTGGGCAGGTGATCATAATGGTTTGGGTCATCATTGTGTATATTTTCCATCTGCTGTATCTGTATACAATTCCCCTAAATGACAAAGGAAACACATTCTTTGAAATGTGACAGAATTGACAATAATGTAACAAATATCTCCCTAATAATTCCCTATATTCAGTACTTTGTAGAAGAGCCTTTGACAGCAATAGCATCTTTTTGAGGTATGCATCTAGCACCGTTGGAAACGTTTGGGCACTTTCTCCCATTCTTTCGTGCAATCCTCTCAAGCTCTGTCCGATTGGATGGGGAGCGACGGTAAACTGCAATCGTCCGGCTGCACACCGATGTTCTTTTTGGTTCCAGGCTTTGGCTGGGCCACTCAGGGACTTGGTCTTGCCGTGTGATTCAGGTCATTGTCATGCTGAGCAATAACCCTTCGCCCCAGTCTGAGGTCCTGTGCACACTGGGACAGTCAATCAATCAATCAAATTTATTTATAAAGCCCTTTTTACAACAAGTTGTCACAAAGTGCTTTTACAAACACCCAGCCTGAATCCGACAGAGCACACATCAACAAGTTGAACAAGAAACAAGTTGAACAAGTTGATACACAGCGGCTAGGAAAACTCCCTGAAAGTCAGATTTAGGAAGAAACCTAGAGAGGAACCAGGCTCTGAGAGATCACCAGTACTCTTCAGTGTGGTGACAGGTTTCCTTTAAGGACCTCTCTGTAATTCCCCGCCTCTGACCAGTATCCCCATGACATGATGCTCCCGCCACCACACTGCAGGACTGGTATTAGCCAGGTGATGAGCGGTACTTTATCTTTCCCAGACGTAGCGCTTGATATTCAGGCCAAATGACCAGTTTTTTTTTTTTAGACGCCGTTGCTTTCGTCTAGACATTTCAACGACAATGGAACCAAAGCACACAGCCTAAGCTACCTTACAGTGGCTGAAAAAAGGTGAATGTCCTTGAGTTGCCTAGTCATCAGCCCTGAGCTAAATCCAATTGATGATCTGTGGAATGACTTGAATCGTCCACATGTCACCATGCAATTTGACTGAGCTTGAACAATTACGCCATACAATGGGCAAATATCGCACAGTCTGTTTTATTTGTCATAATTCTTTTCCCCTTGAAAATTGTGCCGTGCTGTGTGCAAAGTTGCAAACAAAGCAAAAAAGTCTGATTTTATGTGTTTTGTTTTCAAGGAAACAAAAAATTATAATCTTTAAGAGGTGTGGTGACTTCCTATATCCGTGATAATCACGATAGTCACTGTGATAATTTGTTTAACTCTGGACTTAACGGCGGTGTCCGGGGCCAGTACCACTGGTGCGTTCCAGAGACAGTGGGAATCTTAATGTAGTTACATTGAAGACAAGCAGCTGGCCAGTGTGCGTTTAGGGGCTGTGGGACGACTGCTTGTTTTAGGTGTGAGAGCATCTGTCTGTGTGCTAGGTCATCATGGCAGGCTGGGTAATGAGGTGGAACTTCCCCACTGTCTTCGAGCCACCACATATATACGCATATAGCTAAAGTGACTGTAGAGGGGCTTTGTGTGAGTTACCCACTAGACAGAGACAGATGTTTCCCGCCCGGGTTTTGGGATCACTGAGGCAGGCAGCTACTGACGTCAACACCAGCTAGCAGGCGGAATCCCAAATAGAATGGCAGTGTACTCCAGTCTCCCTGTCAAACACTATCACTGTCTCCCTGTGTTCTTCATCTTCACCAGACACATCTGTATTGTGTTTCCCGGTGTTCTTCATCTTCACCAGACACCTCTATATTGTCTCCCTTGCCAGTTCTTCGTCTTCACCAGATACATCTATATTGTCTCCCTTGCCAGTTCTTCGTCTTCACCAGACACATCTATATTGTCTCCTTTGTCAGTTCTTCGTCTTCACCAGATACATCTATATTGTCTCCCTTGTCAGTTCTTCGTCTTCACCAGACACATCTATATTGTCTCCCTTGCCAGTTCTTCGTCTTCATCAGACACATCTACATTGTCTCCCTTGTCAGTTCTCTCTCTGTATGAATCGCTCTTAATCTTCTGAATCCTCCTATCAGAGCACTCAACCTCCCTGGTTCACTCTCTCTGTCACAGTTTTCTTATGACCCTGTGGAGACCAGTAGTTTTCAGTGTGTCGTCTTCTATATACGACCTGTGTGTCTGTCTCTCTGTACTTCTGTCTGTGTACCTCTCTCTGCGTCTCTCTGTTTGGATGGCTCTTTTTTGTCTGTCTGTCTGTCTGTCATGATTGTCTGCCTGCCTCTGTCCGACTATCTGCCTGCTTCTGTCTGTCTGATTGATCTATCTGCTTGTCTTTCCATCTCTCCAACTCCTGCAGATTAGACATGCTGTCAGTGTGTCCTCGCTGCATATAAAAGTTACGCTTGTGAAAGAGAGACTGGTTAATTTATGACCTCATGTATTCTGGCTTTATACGGCTCAGCTCTGCACAGCTAATTGGCTAACACCCACTTTAGTCACCTCATGTGCTCCAGTAATGAGGGCTGTCTGTGAGGTGACGTTACAGGAAATGCTGTGGTTGGAGGTAGAGAAGGGCAGTGACAGGAAGTGGTAATGCAGGAGACAAGGTCAGCCTGATGGAGTCATCATACAGGTCTACTGAGTCATCATACAGGTCTACTGAGTCCTCATACAGGTCTACTGAGTCATCATACAGGTCTACTGAGTCATCATGCAGGTCTACTGAGTCATCCAGCAGGTCTACTGAGTCATCATACAGGTCTACTGAGTCATCATACAGGTCTACTGAGTCATCATACAGGTCTACTGAGTCATCATACAGGTCTACTGAGTCATCATGCAGGTCTACTGAGTCATCATGCAGGTCTACTGAGTCATCATACAGGTCTACTGAGTCATCATGCAGGTCTACTGAGTCATCATACAGGTCTACTGAGTCATCATGCAGGTCTACTGAGTCATCATACAGCTCTACTGAGTCATCATACAGGTCTACTGAGTCATCATACAGGTCTACTGAGTCATCATACAGCTCTACTGAGTCATCATACAGGTCTACTGAGTCATCATACAGGTCTACTGAGTCATCATGCAGGTCTAATGAGTCATCATACAGGTCTACTGAGTCATCATGCAGGTCTACTGAGTCATCATACAGGTCTACTGAGTCATCATACAGGTCTACTGAGTCATCATGCAGGTCTACTGAGTCATCATGCAGGTCTACTGAGTCATCATACAGGTCTACTGAGTCATCATACAGGTCTACTGAGTCATCATACAGGTCTACTGAGTCATCCAGCAGGTCTACTGAGTCATCCAGCAGGTCTACTGAGTCATCATACAGGTCTACTGAGTCATCATACAGGTCTACTGAGTCATCATACAGGTCTACTGAGTCATCATGCAGGTCTACTGAGTCATCATACAGGTCTACTGAGTCATCATACAGGTCTACTGAGTCATCATACAGGTCTACTGAGTCATCCAGCAGGTCTACTGAGTCATCCAGCAGGTCTACTGAGTCATCATGCAGGTCTACTGAGTCATCATACAGGTCTACTGAGTCATCATACAGGTCTACTGAGTCATCATACAGGTCTACTGAGTCATCATACAGGTCTACTGAGTCATCCATTGATGAGCTTTCATTGTCATTGGTCAGTTATCACTAATTTTTTGGTTGATTGGTTACTTATTTGCCTATTGATTACCTATGCCCCTATTGGTCATTCCCTTGACTGTTGGTCAATTGCGTGAGAATTGATTTCCCATCTGTTAATCCTAGCAGTTACTATCTTCCAGTCTGTCTGAATTTAGTAGCCTCTTTAGGATCATGTGTGGATGTTGGAAAGCAACACTCAGTCATCCATTGTTAAAATAGTGGGATTTATGTGAGCTTTATTTGGGGCACAAAACATTCTCCTCTGTCCTCCGTTCCACTGCACCAGCAGGCATGATTTTGAATGTGTCACATTTCTGACTAGGCCGAGATAGACAGAGAGACAGACACAAGCCACAGGCTCAGTAGCAACAGGAAATTGCTTCCCTCTCACTGAAATTAGACCCTTTTCTCTGTCAGTCTTTCTTTGACTCCATCTCCCTCTCACCCGCTCTTTCTCCATCACTCCCTGTTTAAGCAAATCTCTCTGTTCATTCATCTGAGCCGGCTGATAGGCTGATTGTCTGGTGGGCTGGTTGGCTGGTTGGCTGGTTTCTTGGTGAGCTGGTGGGCTGATAGGCTGATTGTCTGGTGAGCTGGTTCGCTGGTGGGCTGGTTGGCTGGTTTCTTGGTGAGCTGGTTGGCTGGTGGGCTGGTTGTCTGGTGAGCTGGTTGTCTGGTGGGCTGGTTTCCCGGTGAGCTGGTTGGCTGGTGGGCTGGGTTTGCGCTTTTGGGTTAAAACTGCTGATTCCTGTTGATAGGTCAGGGACATCTAAAGACCACGGTCATTTCCAGTTTAGTTATTAGGCCCCATTGATTTGTAATCCCCACCCCCCATTGTTTCTATTGCTGCTGTCATCTTCTTAATGGGCTTCTGCATGGCAGCGTCGAC
Organism: Dallia pectoralis; assembly: GCA_029465975.1. NCBI lineage: Eukaryota > Metazoa > Chordata > Actinopteri > Esociformes > Umbridae > Dallia > Dallia pectoralis. The sequence goes on along the minus strand of CM055752.1, from coordinate 8,715,686 downwards.
TGTGACACAACCGAATCTGCAGACTCTTAATAGAGACATTCTGGCACGGGAGCAGCGCTGCAGCGCCTTGTTCCTCTCCTCCTCACTCCTCCTCTCTCCTCCTCTCTCCTCACCCTCTTCTCCTCTCTCCTCCTCTCTCCTCTATCCCCCACCCTCATCTCCTCAAATATCTGTCGGGACATGATCTCTGTGCGTTCATGGGATAATGGTAAGGACCCGCTTTGCTGCCTCAAAACCTTGCTGAATGACGTTCACACATATAGCTGTGGGTTGGGAAATAAACAGAAAGTCGGGAACCTAGGAAGAAACCTTTAGAAGGGCCAGGTTTCAGGGTTAGATTGTTTAACAACATCAATCCTGCAGTTTTAGAGCGTATTCAGTAAGCGTACTGGTTTTATTAAGCATAGTTCTCTTTTTCAAGCTCCTTCTGTGTCATAAACGGTATATCCCAAAATGCACTCTAAAATCAACACCAAGGATATTTCCTACTGACTGTTATTCTAACATCAAAGACAGTTTTTTATTTGACTTCAGAATCAATTAATTATTCTGTTTCTTCATGGCAGATTATCCACACTCCAGCCTGTTCAAAATCTCATATTCAGAATTTTTTGTATTGTATTTTACATACGTTTAGGGGTGTAGGTTTGACTTTGTGCTTTATATTGTGTGGGTCAGTAAAGTGTGTATGTTTGTGTTTTATATTGGATGTGTCAGTAAAGGGTGTAGGTTTGTGTTTTATATTCTGTGGGTCAGGGAAAATGGTTCTCAGGATTTTCCCAATTTTCTTTCTGGGGTTTTAAATTGACCTGTCTGTAATATTTCATCCCTTCCTAAATCTTCACCTCTGGTGTCAGTTGTTGTTTTATAGTCTGATCCACAAATACCTCACAGTCGGCCAACCTTGGAGCGAATACACGTCTATCTGTCTGCATTTGAAACAGGATAAATATTCAACCACTCAAATCACACCCAACCTGGTCTGAATTAAAAAACACCCGTCGCTGATCTTCAAAGAATCCCCTGTGGACAGAATGCCATCGTGTCAGCAGGGTGGGGCAGGTTAAATGGCACAGGCCGATACCTGAACTTTTTTAATTTCAAAAGCGTCGGTGAAACATCAGAAGAAAGATAACAAATCACCATTAATTGAGATGTGTGCAAGAACAAACATTTGTAATGATGTTTTGTTCATTTTATTCTGTCAATGTTGTAGGATAATGTGCATTATTTGGAGTTGAAATGAAGTTTTGTTGAATTCAGTGAAGAGTTATGCTGTGCGTTATACTGTCATGTCGGATACAGTACAACCTGGATGAGCTTATTCCCATGGCAAGTATCCATCAATACGGGGACAGTTTAGATTTCTCCAAGGGAGACAAGCGTGGCCCTGGCACGTTGAAAATATGGAATGTTTCAGTCAGTCACATGGAAACTTAGTGGCTAGGCAAGACCTCACATTTAATTAGAATTTCGGTTCAATACCTGTCCCCCTGCGTAGTCATGTTGAGTGAGGGAACTCTCGCAAGGCATTACCTCCCAATCTTGTCACGCCTCCTTAGAGGCCCGGCAGCTGTTGTATGCCAAAAAAGATTTTTATTGCACAACATTTCTGCTGGGTGTTACATTCTAAGGCTTCCCCATCACAGGCTTATTGAAGGGCGTGTTTGGGTGGTTTAACACTCGGTTTTTATTCCTACATAAAATCTGATCTAATGCGTTCTCAGTTCCATATTCTAGTTTGATTGAATCCTTGCATTTTAGTAGATGGTAGAGCCAGTATCAGTGTAATATCCAGTATCAGTGTAATATCCAGTATCAGTGTAATATCCAGTATCAGTGTAATATCCAGTATCAGTGTAATATCCAGTATCAGTGTAATATCCAGTATCAGTGTAATATCCAGTATCAGTGTAATATCCAGTATCAGTGTAATATCCAGTATCAGTGTAATATCCAGTATCAGTGTAATATCCAGTATCAGTGTCATATCCAGTATCAGTGTGATATCCAGTATCAGTGTAATATCCAGTATCAGTGTAATATCCAGTATCAGTGTAATATCCAGTATCAGTGTAATATCCAGTATCAGTGTAATATCCAGTATCATTGTAATATCCAGTATCAGTGTGATATCCAGTATCAGTGTAATATCCAGTATCAGTGTAATATCCAGTATCAGTGTAATATCCAGTATCAGTGTAATATCCAGTATCATTGTAATATCCAGTATCAGTGTGATATCCAGTATCAGTGTGATATCCAGTATCAGTGTCATATCCAGTATCAGTGTGATATCCAGTATCAGTGTGATATCCAGTATCAGTGTGATATCCCTGCATTCCTGTTGCACAATTATCATGAAATTAATCGTCCGTTCATATCCTCGATAAAGAACATGTGTTTTATTTCCCCTTTGTCGTTCAGATGTAGAAATAGTCTCAGTCCCATTGACTGTTAGGTCTCCATATTCTGCCCTGATTTCATTTAACAATGCATTTACAACACACACACATTTATATATATATATATATATTTATATATATATATGATATATTATTAATACAAATGAATTAGATTTCATGTGCAGGGCTATTTGCCATTGTTTTGGTAATCACTGACTATGACGGGCCACTTGGTTTCACCTTTCCCTCTAAGCATTTATCCTAAGGTGTGTTTCTGCAGAGGGATGCACCACTCTGAAATTGGTCCAATATCGGCAACGGCAGGTCTATATAATATGCCAATGCCACCAAAAAGGATTGTTCAAACAACGTCTGATTATATGGGACATGGGAGGTTAAGAATAAGGAACTCACCAACAACCAGAATATAAATGGAAATACTCTTCCATAGTAAATCTGCTAATTGCAACCTTTTCAAACGCAATTGTTCTAAGGGGTGACAGTAATCACTCTTTACTTTGCAATTTTTTATCTCATAATCCTTTCAGATTCATAGCAAGGGGCTTGACGCCTACGTGTTTGGTGCTTTCAGCTTCCGCTTTCAATTGATTAACCAAGTAGAAAAGTAGCGCATGAAGTAGCGCATAAAGTAGCGCTTAAAATAGCACATAAAGTAGCGCATAAAGTAGGCTAGCGCATAAAATAGTGCATAAAGTAGCGCATAAATAGTCCATAGTGCATAAAGTAGCGCATAAAATAGCGCATAAAGTAGCGCATGAAGTATAAATGTAGTTCCACTTTAATCAAGAGTGGACTGTTCACGTCTCTCACATAGAGATGCTGTTATATTACACCCTAGTGGCTCTGTTCCACGTCCAAGATGGCGGCCGCATTTCTTGAGCCCAGCAGCCAATGCGGCGTCTACTCTTTATTATGCACTTGTTCCGGTGGGCACTCTGACGGTTGAATGACTTCACGACCACAGACGCAGCAGGGTGTGATATACAGTGTGTTGTGACACATTCCCCTGTACCCATCAGTACAATTTTCGGACCTGTGCTACGGTTTTATTTCTGTTGGTTCAGACCAGACAACACATCCATCGTTGCCCATTTGCATCCAAGAGCCTGGCATGTAGATGTGTCCAAACAGGTGTACGTTATACAATTTTTTTTATGGTTTAGGGTTCTGTTTTTTAAAGCCTTTTCCTCCAACATATGCAGTTGAATAGTGTTGAATCCGTGGGTCGTATACATTCATATACAGGTTTATAGTTATTGGCTCTACACACACACACACACACACACAATGTGTGAACAACATCATTACGTCTGCACTATAGTCGTCCATATTTTAGCAAGAATAGTTTAAACAAGTAGAGAGAAACGACAGACCCTCATTACATTGAGACATGAAAGTCAGTCAATCTAGAAAATGTCAAGAACTTTGTCAGGGAGTTTTTTCAAGTACAGTTGCATATAAAACATCAAGCGCCGTGATGAAACTGGGCCTCGTGAGGACCGCCACAAGAAAGACAGACCCAGAGTTTCCTCTGCTGCAGAGGATAAGTTCATTAGAGTTATCAGCCACAGAAATCTCTAATCAGAAATTAACTGCACCTCAGATTGAAGCACAGAAAAATGACTTCACAGAGTTCAAGTTAAAGACACATCTCAACATCCACTGTTCACAGGAGATTAAGCGAATTAGGCCGTTATGGTTGAATTTCGGCAAAGAAATCGCTATTGGAGGACAGCTATAAGATAATTGCTTGGGGCAAGAAATACCAGCAATTGGCCGGAAATGTGTCTTTTGGTGAGATGAGTCCAAAGTCAAAGATTTTTGTGTGAACACGTGATCTCTGCATGTGAGGTTCCCATCTTTACGCACGGAGGAGGATGTGTGATTGTGTGGGGCTGATTTGCCCTTGACACCATCTGATTCTATGTTTTCCTACCACAGCATTCTGCAGTTATTAACCATCCCATCTGATGTTCGCTTAGTGAGACTATCGTTTGTTTTGTCAGCAGGACAATTATCCAAAACACACATCCAGGTTGTTCAGGGGCTATTTGATCAAGAAGCAGAGTCCCCCCAATCTTAAACCAATTCCCAGATTTGTCTTTAGTTGGCTTAGTTGGCTTTATAGTTCTTGGGTTTTGTGGTTGTCCCATTTTGTTTTCATTAAAGGTATGTCAGCTGCTAAATTACCAAAATGTAAAACTTTTTGTTAGCTCTCTGTCCTTTTAACAAGAATACCTTTATTGTATATATTTTTAGACCATTACCTTTTTCGTTATAAATATATTGGAACCCAAACAGTTCGTTTTGCCATCGTATTTCCTCTGCTCCCTGTGGATGCAATCAAAACAATAACCATATTTTTATACTTTCTTTAGAGTCAAAGATTAATATTATTTCAATTTTTTCGGTCCAGCTTGCAATTAATCAGTGAAATAATGTCAGACAGCCAGTGACCATCAACAAATTAAAAAATGATATATACTGGAAGATTTTAGCACATGTTGGTATAATGAGATACAGTAGAGCGTCCCAGAACTCAATAAGGGCCAAATTCATCCCTCGTGTGTTTGATACCGTCCAGATCTTAAGCTCAAATTGTTAATCACTAACCATTCAATGGCCATAATAAATGGATAAAATAATAGAAGCAACTTCGACTCACACATCTTTAGCCACTGCGATCTAAATCAGAGCATATGGAAATGTAATGAAAACAGTCAATGTGTTTTGTAACTTAGATATGTTTTGTAACTTAGATGTAACGTAGATTTTATTTTGCTGAATGTAGCTGAAGTTAGCTGAAGTTTGAAAAGGCTGGTAAAACACAGTTTCAGTTTCTTCCAGCCCATTTTATAACCAGTGGAAAAAGTTATAATTAAACCTCACTAGAATCACCACTCCAGTATAACACACAGAGTGTGTGTGTGTGTGTGTGTGTGTGTGTGTGTGGTATGTCAATCAGTGGTTCTGAAACTGCGGGTCACTTCGACGCGGCTGCAGCTCTTCTCGGGTCCTCGAAATCTAACCCCCTGCTTTGCTACAATGGGAGAGGGGCGTAATTACCTCTTGCAGTGACAGGCGGTGGTATGACACTGGATCCGATTTTTAATGAGCTCTTTATTAAAAAGTCAGCGTTATGAAACATTCATACACAGGGCATGTGCTTCTCTCGGCATCAGCAAATTGCCTTGGAAACGCGCTGTTCTTTAAGACTTGCGGACGGTTTGTTGTACTGCCATGTTGTACTGCCATGTTGTACTGACATATGTTATGTGTGATATGTTCGAATTTGCATAATTATTAGGCAGCTTGTATGCAGCTGGAGCTTGTAAAACATGGCTAGCTACATACTGTGCTGTGTGAAGAATTACTGGACCAAAGGTTTTCTGTTATTACAAAGTTGGCCTAATTTCCAGACGGTTTAGTGAGTCCTATTTTAGGAAACCCTATCTTTGGAGTCTATTGTTGAACTGACTGCATTGCTTTCTTGCTTTCAACTAATTTCTGACTCAACAGAGCAGCTGTTTTGGAGAGGAAGCAGGTTCTTGTGTAAAGCAGCAATAAAGATTAATTTGAATTCCAAGATTAAGCCGGTCAATCATTGTACTCTTATTAAATGGAACCTGGTAATCAGTTTATTGCAATTAGATTAGAACCATTCAGTTTAATGTTTTCATATTTAATTTAGTCATGTTAGTGTCATCGTATTGAACTATTAAGTTATATCATTGGTATCAGATTGAACCAGTCAGTCATGGTACTGTTATCAGATTGAACCAGTCGGTCATATTACTGTTATCAGATTGAACCAGTCGGTCATATTACTGTTGTCAGATTGAACCAGTCAGTCATATTACTGTTATCAGATTGAACCAGTCAGTCATATTACTGTTATCAGATTGAACCAGTCAGTCATGGTACTGTTATCAGATTGAACCAGTCAGTCATGGTACTGTTATCAGATTGAACCAGTCAGTCATATTACTGTTATCAGATTGAACCAGTCAGTCATATTACTGTTATCAGATTGAACCAGTCAGTCATATTACTGTTATCAGATTGAACCAGTCAGTCATATTACTGTTATCAGATTGAACCAGTCAGTCATATCACTGTTATCAGATTGAACCAGTCAGTCATATTACTGTTATCGGATTGAACCAGTCAGTCATATTACTGTTATCAGATTGAAACAGTCATTCATGGTACTGTTATCAGATTGAACCAGTCAGTCATGTTGTCAGACTGAGTCACTCTAGGTGTGTGTGTGTGTGTGTGTGTGTGTGTGTGTATGGTGTGTGTGTTTGTGTGCGTGTGTGTGTGTATGTGTATGGTGTGTGTCTGGGTGTGTGTGTGTGTATGGTGTGTGTGTGTGTGTATGGTGTGTGTGTGTGTGTGTGTATGGTGTGTGTGTGTGTGTGTGTGAGTGACAAACACTCTACCGTAATGAGATGTCGGGAGACTGATGCAGCCAAGCGATAGGGAGATAGATAGATTGGTAGAGATAATGGGAAAGGTAGAGGGTCTTGGTCTTGATCAAACTAGATCGGACATCTTCAGGGAGGTCTGGCCTGAAATAAGGAATAGAGTTTGAGCTGTAGGAAACACTATTAACGCTGGTCTCTCCTGGAGCGTTTTTCTGTTATGTTCCCATCACCCCGGATTGATATGAGATATTCCCTGTGTGGAAGTCTAGCAGCTGTCTACATCTGTACCCAGAAGCGTCGTGCAACTAGATGCACTAGAGGAGCTCTCATAAAAATGCTCCAAGAAATGACACGGACTGACAGCGGTGTTTCCCTCAATAACCAGCCAGACGACTTGATGCCTGTTTCCCCTACAGCGCTCACGCTGCTGTAATGCAACCCTCTCACTAGCTTGACGGTGCGCGGAGCTACAGGCCTTCACGTTAGCATCCTGTACGCTGATAGATACGTCGTTGAGATTGCGAATGGAGAGTAGCATGAACAAATGTGGCGTGAAGTGAGCTCGTTCACCAAGAGCTCAACGGTACGTGAACGAAATGTTGTCTTTAGAGTCTTTAGAGTTCACGTATGTTCACGTCATCAATAATTGGAAAGCTTAACCAGAACACATTGGCATTCAGTCAGTCTGAGGGCAGCAAACGTAGAGACAGGGGGGAGGACTGGATGCAAAAGGGTGAGGGAGGGAGAGAGGAAGGATCTGGGAGGGAGAGAGAGAGAGAGAGAGGGAGTGGATGTTGCAAGTTAGCTACTCAGACTGGAAAGGACAACAAATATAGAGATATAATTAACAGATTGGCGGAATCATTGACTTAAGTGAGCACTCCTGTTCCATTAATTTTATTTCTACGCGTGTTGTTTTCCTCCACGGTAAGCGTCGTTCCGGTGGAAAACTTTTGGAAGAAACAACATCCCCTGGGAATTGACGGAAGAGACAGGAAGTAAATGTGTCTCTCCGGGGGAGTTGCTACTTTATACTCCCGTCGCATTCAGTTGTCCTCCTCACGGTCCCCTAATACATTGTAATCTGATCCACACAGGGAGAGGGGAGGTGGGGGGAGTGGAGACGAGTGGAGAGGAGGTGACGAGTGTAACGAAGAGAGTGGAGAAAGTAGATGTGTGGAAGAGAGGGCAGAGGAGCGAAGAGGAATATTTTCTTTCTTTCTCTCCACTCACGTTTAGTTTTTTTAATTGCACTGCGCTCCTCTCTTTCCATCCAATTTGCTCGGTTTATTTACTCGGGTTGCCGGTCCATATGCTTGTGTGTGCTAACGCCGTATGTGTGTGTGTGACTCCTGTGAAACACACACGTGCCGTGTGCTCTAAGGTGAACGTGTACGTCTGTGTGTACGGCCGTTCTCACACGCAGTATCGTGGTGAGAGAACAGGCCAGGGACAGGGAGGACGAAGGTGCCGGGAAAAAAGACGTTTCACAAAACGTAAATGACAACGCCTCGGCCGGGTCATGACTTGGGCCTCTCGTCTCTCCACTCATACTTGCTTGTGTCTACTGTCTTCAGGAAGGCACACTCACGGTATCAGTACATCAGTATATATCAGTAGCTGTCTCTCCCATACTGTCCTGGGAGCTCCTGCTCGCCAAACCAGACGAGCTGTGTTCAGAGGTCTTGGCAGCTGTCTCTGTTGGTCTGCTCAACACCACACTGAACCTCCCTGAGCAGCAACTGGGCACTAGCATGATGCATGGATTTTTCGCCGGGGTAGCCTCCCAACAGTCTATGTGTGTGTGCGTGTGTGTTAACGTGTGTGTGCACGGCGTGTGTTAACGTGTCTGTGTGCACGGCGTGTGTACACTAGTCCTGATTGGATTAGAAAGGGAGACAGCCAGCCTTCAGCTCCTCCCATTTTATGCTGGTATGGAACTGCGCTATCGATCCCAAACAGCTCAATTTCCTCTCTGTGGCCAACGTCATTAGATGCTCTCCTCTTACGCCGCCCTTTGAACCCTTCCTCTTTATCTTCACTCACTCCATCATTTGGCATCACTCTACTTCCTCTGGTCTTCCCTTCCTCTTTATCTTCACTCACTCCATCATTTGGCATCACACTACTTCCTCTGGTCTTCCCTTCCTCTTTATCCTCACTCACTCCATCATTCTCCGTCACTCTACTTCCTCTGGTCTTCCCTTCCTCTTTATCCTCACTCACTCCATCATTCTCCGTCACTCTACTTCCTCTGGTCTTCCCTTCCTCTTTATCTTCACTCACTCCATCATTTGGCATCACTCTACTTCCTCTGGTCTTCCCTTCCTCTTTATCTTCACTCACTCCATCATTTGGCATCACTCTACTTCCTCTGGTCTTCCCTTCCTCTTTATCTTCACTCACTCCATCATTTGGCATCACTCTACTTCCTCTGGTCTTCTCTTCCACTTTATCCTCACTCACTCCATCATTCTCCGCCACACTAAAGTATATCCTTTCTGGTCTTTTCTTCTGACCTTTCTGTTTGGCTTCTGTCATCCATTCTCCTTCATTTCTCCCCAATTCCATGTTCTCTTCCTCTTCCTTTCACTAGCTAATATTTCCATCTCTGTGTGTGTGTGTTCAGGCTCTGTATCCCAGCCCAGAAGAGGGTTGGCAGATCTACAGTTCAGCTCAGGATGCTGACGGGAAATGTATCTGTACGGTTGTGGCCCCGGCTCAGAACATGTGTAACCGGGACCCTCGTAGCCGCCAGCTCCGTCAGCTCATGGAGAAGGTAACCGCCGTCAATCGCACACACACACACACACACATTCTAACACACCCCTGGTACAGTCACATGCATGCAGGCGTGATTGTATCTGATTCCTCTGTTATCTTGGGACCGTGGGAGATCAGCAGTCATACTTTGTCCCCCACTGAAATCTTAATTCAACAGTGTCGGAGACGCTCTTTCCGGAACGCTTTCAGACAAAAGATTGTAAGCTCCGAGCTCTTCAAAGAAGGGCGTGTTCAAAGTGTACCCGTGAAATATGATTGGTTCAGCTGTGGCTTTCAATTGTTTTTCCGATTGAATCCAGAGTCGGGAGAAAACAAGAACGTTTTTTCTGCTAAATGGATCCCATTTTAGCATTCTGTAGCACTCTCTCTGTTGACACGCTGTTTGAAATGAACAGTTAAACACCCTCTCCCTTTCACACATTCAAACGCACACTACAGCAGCTACAAAATAGACGCCCGCAAAAATATGTCTCCGTTGACACGTGAAAGGCAGCAGAACACAGGGATATGATTTCGTTCCTGCCTCCATTGAAGCTGCGCGATAATGTTCGTACGACGCATACGAAACACTGATATACCGAGCGGTTGTCGGAGTAGCTGAGAAGCTGCCTTAGAGCACAGAACCTATACTTAGAGCATCAAAACACACTCAGTCTTAAAGATTAGTGAGGCAAACACCAGGGAAACACCAGGCAAACGCCAGGCAAACACCAGGCCTACACCAGGCCTATACCAGGCCTATACCAGGCAAAATCCAGGCAAAAACCAGGCCTACATCAGGCCTACATCAGGCCTACACCAGGCCTACACCAGGCCTACACCAGGCAAACACCAGGACTACACCAGGCAAACACCAGGCAAACACCAGGCATATACCAGGCAAACACCAGGCCTACACCAGGCAAACACCAGGCCTACACCAGGCCTACACCAGGCAAACACCAGGCAAAAACCAGGCCTACACCAGGCAAACACCAGGCCTACAGCAGGCAAATCACGAAACATTTTCGAGCAAATTCACTAGCGTTTTCCTCGGTTCTTAATCCTCAACGTTCCTCCTAGTTGCAGAAGAGGGCCTTTGAGATACGTAATGGTATTGATATTCAGGAGATGAAACAAGGCCAGGTAGAAGTCACACTGGTTACAGAGAGGAAAAGATAGGAAAATAATTAAGAAGAGATTGACGAAGAGAGGGAGAGAGAGAAGTTAAGAAAGAGGGAGAGAGAGATGGGTGGATGTTGATGCATAGAGACAGGCAGATAAATGCAGAGAGACAGACAGATAAATGCAGAGAGACAGACAGATAAATGCAGAGAGACAGACAGATAAATGCAGAGAGACAGACAGATAAATGCAGAGAGACAGACAGATAAATGCAGAGACAGACAGATAAATGCAGAGAGACAGACAGATAAATGCAGAGAGACAGACAGATAAATGCAGAGAGACAGACAGATAAATGCAGAGAGACAGACAGATAAATGCAGAGAGACAGACAGATAAATGCAGAGAGACAGACAGATAAATGCAGAGAGACAGACAGACAGATAAATACAGAGAGACAGGCAGATAAATGCAGAGAGACAGACAGATAAATGCAGAGAGACAGACAGAAAAATGCAGAGAAACAGACAGCAAAATGCAGTGAGACAGACAGCAAAATGCAGTGAGACAGACAGCAAAATGCAGTGAGACAGTAGATGCAGTCAGACAGTTAGATGCAGTCAGACAATTAGATGCAGTTAGATAGTAGATGCAGTCAGACAATTAGATGCAGTCAGACAATTAGATGCAGTCAGACAGTAGATGCAGTCAGACAGTTAGATGCAGTCAGACAGTTAGATGCAGTCAGACGTTGATGCAGTCAGACAGTTAGATGCAGTCAGACAGTAGATGCAGTCAGACAGTTAGATGCAGTCAGACAGTTAGATGCAGTCAGACGTTGATGCAGTCAGACAGTTAGATGCAGTCAGACAGTAGATGCAGTCAGACAGTTAGATGCAGTCAGACAGTAGATGCAGTCAGACAGTTAGATGCAGTCAGACAGTAGATGCAGTCAGACAGGTCGATACAGGGAGCCAGTCTGTCAGCTTGTGGGAGAAGCAGTGTCAGATAAATAATAGTAGCTCTTCTTTTGTATATCCAATCTGTGGTCTTCTCTGGCTCTCCGTGACTTTTTATAGCTGCACACTGCAATTACTTGTCCAGATGTGTTATTGCAGAGGAATGACTGGTGTGCATTTACTTATCCAAGTTTGTTTTAATTAACTTAGAAGTTACTGTTATTTTAATATGTTGCTAATGTTTAAGAAAAGCTGTAAGGCACGTGTTTAGAAAATATTGCCTAATGTTACTCATATTACTTGTATATCGAATCCTTGTAGTCATAACCTGTTGCTATTTAAAAATCCTTGTAGTTTATAGCCTGGTATAATGTTATATTCCAAACCACTGTAGCATATAGCCTGGTAGATTGTTATATTCAAAACCACTGTAGCATATAGCCTGGTAGAATGTTATATACAAAACCACTGTAACATGTAGCCTGGTAGCATGTTATATACAAAACAACTGTAGCATATAGCCTGGTAGAATGTTATACACAAAACCACTGTAGCATATAGCCTGGTAGAATTTTATTTACAAAACCACTGTAGCATATAGCCTGATAGAATGTTATATTCAAAACTACTGTAGCATATAGCCTGGTAGAATGTTATATACAAAACCACTGTAACAAATAGCCTGGTATAATGTTATATACAAAACAACTGTAGCATATAGCCTGGTAGAATGTTATATACAAAACCACTGTAGCATATAGCCTGGTAGAATGTTATATACAAAACCACTGTAACATATAGCCTGGTATAATGTTATATACAAAACAACTGTAGCATATAGCCTGGAGGCATGCTGTACAGTTCATTTGGATAGAATTCAGGTATCCAGATTTTGTTATGTTACAGCAATATATTTTAGTTTTTAATACATTCCCAAAAATTTAGTTTTTGCTTTGCAATGATGGGGTTTTGTGTATAGATCAATGGGGAAAAATACATACCTCATCTGTTTTAGGCTATAAATGTGGGAAATGTCAGGGGTCTGAATACTCCTGAATGCCCTGTATATACATATTCATGATAACAGTGCCATTATGTTATAGACATATTTATATAAAGACAAACAGGGAAGGAGGGAGAGAGCGAGACAAGTGGAATTCGGAGGAAGTTATAGTGGACATGGATAGTGGACATAGATAGTGGATAGTGGATAGTGGACATGGTTAGTAGAGGTGGATAGTGGACGTGGATAGTGGACATAGATAGTGGATAGTGGATAGTGGACATGGATAGTGGACATAGATAGTGGATAGTGGACATGGATAGTGGACATAGATAGTGGATAGTGGATAGTGGACATAGATAGTGGATAGTGGACATGGATAGTGGACATAGATAGTGGATAGTGGATAGTGGACATAGATAGTGGATAGTGGATAGTGGACATAGATAGTGGATAGTGGACATGGATAGTGGACATAGATAGTGGATAGTGGATAGTGGACATAGATAGTGGATAGTGGACATAGATAGTGGACATAGATAGTGGATAGTGGATAGTGGACATGGTTAGTAGAGGTGGATAGTGGACGTGGATAGTGGACATAGATAGTGGATAGTGGATAGTGGACATGGATAGTGGACATAGATAGTGGATAGTGGACATGGATAGTGGACATAGATAGTGGATAGTGGATAGTGGACATAGATAGTGGATAGTGGATAGTGGACATAGATAGTGGATAGTGGACATGGATAGTGGAGGTGGATAGTGGACGTGGATAGTGGACATAGATAGTGGATAGTGGATAGTGGACATGGTTAGTAGAGGTGGATAGTGGACGTGGATAGTGGACATAGATAGTGGATAGTGGATAGTGGACATGGATAGTGGACATAGATAGTGGATAGTGGACATGGATAGTGGACATAGATAGTGGATAGTGGATAGTGGACATAGATAGTGGATAGTGGATAGTGGACATAGATAGTGGATAGTGGACATGGATAGTGGAGGTGGATAGTGGACGTGGATAGTGGACATAGATAGTGGATAGTGGATAGTGGACATGGTTAGTAGAGGTGGATAGTGGACGTGGATAGTGGACATAGATAGTGGATAGTGGATAGTGGACATGGATAGTGGACATAGATAGTGGATAGTGGACATGGATAGTGGACATAGATAGTGGATAGTGGATAGTGGATAGTGGACATAGATAGTGGATAGTGGATAGTGGATAGTGGACATGGATAGTGGACATGGATAGTGGATAGTGGATAGTGGACATAGATAGTGGATAGTGGACATGGATAGTGGACATAGATAGTGGATAGTGGATAGTGGACATAGATAGTGGATAGTGGACATGGATAATGGACATAGATAGTGGACATAGATAGTGGATAGTGGATAGTGGACATAGATAGTGGATAGTGGATGTGGATAGTGGATAGTGGACATGGATAGTGGACATAGATAGTGGATAGTGGATAGTGGATAGTGGATAGTGGACATAGATAGTGGATAGTGGATGTGGATAGTGGACATAGATAGTGGACATAGATAGTGGATAGTGGACATGGATAGTGGATAGTGGATGTGGATAGTGGACATAGATAGTGGATAGTGGATAGTGGACATGGATAGTGGATAGTGGATAGTGGACATAGATAGTGGATAGTGGATAGTGGATAGTGGACATGGATAGTGGACATAGATAGTGGATAGTGGATAGTGGACATGGATAGTGGACATAGATAGTGGATAGTGGATAGTGGACATGGATAGTGGACATAGATAGTGGATAGTGGACATAGATAGTGGATAGTCGATAGTGGACATAGATAGTGGATAGTGGACATAGATAGTGGATAGTGGACATGGATAGTGGACATAGATAGTGGATAGTGGACATGGATAGTGGACATAGATAGTGGACATGGATAGTGGACATAGATAGTGGATAGTGGACATAGATAGTGGATAGTGGACATAGATAGTGGACATAGATAGTGGATAGTGGATAGTGGACATGGATAGTGGACATAGATAGTGGATAGTGGACATGGATAGTGGATAATGGATAGTGGATAGTGGACATAGATAGTGGATAGTGGACATGGATAGTGGACATAGATAGTGGATGTGGATAGTGGACATAGATAGTGGATAGTGGACATAGATAGTGGACATAGATAGTGGATAGTGGACATAGATAGTGGACATAGATAGTGGATAGTGGACATAGATAGTGGATAGTGGATAGTGGACATGGATAGTGGACATAGATAGTGGATAGTGGACATGGATAGTGGATAGTGGATAGTGGACATAGATAGTGGATAGTGGACATGGATAGTGGACATAGATAGTGGATGTGGATAGTGGACGTGGATAGTGGACGTGGATAGTGGATAGTGGATAGTGGACATGGATAGTGGACAGGGTGTTGTGGACGTGGATAGTGGACGTGGATAGTGGATAGTGGACATGGATAGTGGACAGGGTGTTGTGGACGTGGATAGTGGACGTGGATAGTGGATAGTGGACGTCGATAGTGGATGTGGATAGTGGATAGTGGACGTCGATAGTGGATGTGGATAGTGGACAGGGTGTTGTGGACGTGGATAGTGGACGTGGATAGTGGATAGTGGACATGGATAGTGGACAGGGTGTTGTGGACGTGGATAGTGGACGTGGATAGTGGATAGTGGACGTCGATAGTGGATGTGGATAGTGGATAGTGGACGTCGATAGTGGATGTGGATAGTGGATAGTGGACATGGATAGTGGACAGGGTGTTGTGGACGTGGATAGTGGACGTGGATAGTGGATAGTGGACGTCGATAGTGGATGTGGATAGTGGATAGTGGACGTCGATAGTGGATGTGGATAGTGGACAGGGTGTTGTGGACGTCGATAGTGGACGTGGATAGTGGATAGTGGACATGGATAGTGGACAGGGTGTTGTGGGCGTGGATAGTGGACGTGGATAGTGGATAGTGGACGTCGATAGTGGATGTGGATAGTGGATAGTGGACGTCGATAGTGGATGTGGATAGTGGACAGGGTGTTGTGGACGTGGATAGTGGACGTGGATAGTGGATAGTGGACATGGATAGTGGACAGGGTGTTGTGGACGTGGATAGTGGACGTGGATAGTGGATAGTGGACGTCGATAGTGGATGTGGATAGTGGATAGTGGACGTGGATAGTGGACGTGGATAGTGGATAGTGGACGTCGATAGTGGATGTGGATAGTGGATAGTGGACGTCGATAGTGGATGTGGATAGTGGACAGGGTGTTGTGGACGTGGATAGTGGACAGGGTGTTGTGGAGAACCGAGGTCAATTGAGATGCTCACTGGGGAAACGGTTCCCCAACGGCTCTGCCTGATCTCTCACCGACACAACCCACACACACGCGCACTTTTACATATAAACAAATGTGTGTGTGACTGTGTGTGTGTTATGATAGTTCCACCCTTCAGTCTCATATAAGACAGACTAATGAGGGCACCTGGGGTCGGTGGGTCTGTTTCCGAGCCGGCCGCCCAGCATAGCGGAGAACGCGTTCCAAATGTCGCACTGTCACCATCTGCAGAACGTCCACATTCATACACCACCAGGCACGGCCCATTCCTGACACGCTAACAGAGTACGACGATCAGTTCCCGCCAAAGGTTTTAAGACGTCGAACCTCGTCTGTCGCGGTGTCTTTTTTGCGTCGCCACAGTCGTCGCAGTCGTCGCAGGCGTGGCTTGTGGTACTGAACCAGGTCTCTGTAGGTCCGACCACACGAGACATTTAAAAATGTGGGAGAATTCGCACCGTGTTGGAGGGATGAAGAGCAGAAGCCAAGTAAGCTAGAACAAAAAATGTCCGCCAGCCAGGAGGGAGCGTGAATATTAAGACTTCCAGCTAGCCGGCAGTCTGTGTTTAGCATTAGCCAGTGTTAGCATTACCTCCAAACTTTTCCAAGGATAGAACAAAAACACAGTCTGTCGCTACCAGAGGCTGTTTGTAGAGAGAGCGAGATGTTCAAGCAAACTACAGGATAATGAATGTGCATACATTATTTTACAAATGAATATTTTACTGTTTGTTAATTACACGTGTGCGCTGCGGATGGAATGAAGCCGCGGTGGAGTTCATGTGAGGCGATTCCAGTGGGCGGAAGGCATGGTGGGTGGGTGGCATCGGACAGCTGGTGGTGAGAGGAGGAGGAGGAGGAGGAGGAAGAGGAAGAGGAGAAAGACACAACTAACTTGTGATGAGGGAAACAGTACAGTGTTGGTGGTAGTATGTCACAGTATTCTGAATAAAGACAAGGATGCTACTGAATAAACATGAGGCCTGTCCATTTGTGTTCCTGATTCCTATTGACTACGAGCCTGTATGTTCACGTGTCTGTCTTAATGACAAGCATCTACCTACAGTGTATTATGGCACACTGAGCATGACATTGGAGAGATGCCTTTGGTACTCTTATCACATCGTGTAGTGATTTACTTGCAGTAATAACCACTATCGCAGCCATATGTGTGGACATGTGGATGTTACGTCCAATGTGTAACAGGCTCCATTTTCTGTGTTATCTGTGGGATGTAGCTGAGTTAACCAACCCCACTCAGGGTTGGAAAAAAGGAATGTATGGTTTCAGAAGGGAGACCAGCGGAAGACTTGTGGTTTCAGAGGGGAGACCAGCGGAAGACTTGTGGTTTCAGAGGGGAGACCAGTGGATGACCCGTGGTTTCAGAGGGGAGACCAGCGGAAGACTCGTGGTTTCAGAAGGGAGAACAGTGGAAGACTTGTGGTTTCAGAAGGGAGACCGGTGGAAGACTCGTGGTTTCAGAAGGGAGACCGGTGGAAGACTCGTGGTTTTAGAAGGGAGACCAGTGGAAGACTTGTGGTTTCAGAAGGGAGACCGGTGGAAGACTCGTGGTTTCAGAAGGGAGACCAGTGGAAGACTCGTGGTTTTAGAAGGGAGACCAGTGGAAGACTCGTGGTTTCAGAAGGGAGACCAGTGGAAGACTTGTGGTTTCAGAAGGGAGAGCAGTGGAAGACTTGTGGTTTCAGAAGGGAGAGCAGTGGAAGACTTACAGCACTTGGCCTCAGACTGCAGACTTGTAGTAGATGTGTTAGAATGATGTTATTAGCAAGGAAATGCTCTCATTTACAGTTAAGTTGAGGTTAAAGGTGAAAAACAACAGTGATATCACAGGACACACTGGTACCCCGCAAACCATGACCCCCTCAGTATTTTACACAGCGAGCCAGTAAGTAATGTGCGTTGTATGTTGTAAATCATTGCTCGTCTTATGTGGCTTCTTTGCTTTGACATTGCTGGTGAATGACTGGCTTGTCAACCACGTATCTACTGGGACGAGAGAGGTGATATCAGATCATAACATGGATTGTCTGGTACTGAGTAGGACCTGGGACGTGCTCACAGGCTAACAGTGCAGCGAAGACCCTTATACTGTCATGATTTGTGTCCGTGGTCATAGACATAGAGGAGGTGTTTCCTGTACTGTATTGTTTACACATCCTGGCATCGTTCTAGTCTTTTCTAATGTAATGTGTGTGTGTGTGACTGTGTGTGTGTGTGTACGCCAGGTCCAGAACATCACACAGTCCATGGAGGTTCTGGACCTGAGGACCTACAGAGACCTTCAGTATTTGAGGAACACAGAGAGCCTGATGAAGACGGTGGACGGCAAGCTGAAAACCGCCTCGGACAACCCCCGCAGCCTCAACCCGAAGAGCTTTCAGGTAACACTCATGACCCAGTTGTCCATCAGGTAACACTCATGACCCGTATGTCTATCAGGTAACACTCATGACCCAGTTGTCTATCAGGTAACACTCATGACCCAGTTGTCTATCAGGTAACACTCATGACCCATATGTCTATCAGGTAACACTCATGACCCAGTTGTCTATCAGGTAACACTCATGACCCAGTTGTCCATCAGGTAACACTCATGACCCAGTTGTCTATCAGGTAACACTCATGACCCAGTTGTCTATCAGGTAACACTCATGACCCAGTTGTCCATCAGGTAACACTCATGACCCATATGTCTATCAGGTAACACTCATGACCCATATGTCTATCAGGTAACACTCATGACCCAGTTGTCTATCAGGTAACACTCATGACCCAGTTGTCTATCAGGTAACACTCATGACCCAGTTGTCTATCAGGTAACACTCATGACCCGTATGTCTATCAGGTAACACTCATGACCCAGTTGTCTATCAGGTAACACTCATGACCCAGTTGTCCATCAGGTAACACTCATGACCCAGTTGTCTATCAGGTAACACTCATGACCCAGTTGTCTATCAGGTAACACTCATGACCCAGTTGTCTATCAGGTAACACTCATGACCCAGTTGTCTATCAGGTAACACTCATGACCCAGTTGTCTATCAGGTAACACTCATGACCCAGTTGTCTATCAGGTAACACTCATGACCCGTATGTCTATCAGGTAACACTCATGACCCAGTTGTCCATCAGGTAACACTCATGACCCATATGTCTATCAGGTAACACTCATGACCCATATGTCTATCAGGTAACACTCATGACCCAGTTGTCTATCAGGTAACACTCATGACCCAGTTGTCTATCAGGTAACACTCATGACCCAGTTGTCTATCAGGTAACACTCATGACCCAGTTGTCTATCAGGTAACACTCATGACCCAGTTGTCTATCAGGTAACACTCATGACCCAGTTGTCTATCAGGTAACACTCATGACCCAGTTGTCTATCAGGTAACACTCATGACCCAGTTGTCTATCAGGTAACACTCATGACCCAGTTGTCTATCAGGTAACACTCATGACCCAGTTGTCTATCAGGTAACACTCATGACTAGGAATGGGAATCGAGAACCGGTTCTTCTTTAGAACCGGTTCCCAGTGAATCGATTCCTTGGAACCGTTAGTGTACCTGCTTAACGATTCCGCTTAACGGTTCGGCTCGTTGCAAATGTGTCATCATGACCGTCACACACGCGCTGCGCATTTTGGTTACGCAGAAGCGATCTAAAGTGTGGTTATATTTCACTCGAAAAGACGCCAATGCAGTCATTTGCAACAGTTGTAAAAGTTTAATTTCGGCAATGGGGGGAACTACCTCCAATATGCAGAAGCATTTGGCCACACAGCACGCAATCCGTTTGCAGGACTGTCGCGTGTTTGATTCTCTACTACTCAGCGACCCAACAACAACAAGTGAGTCAAGCAGCAGCGGAGCTAATGAGACGGCATCTGCTATAAATGCCAAAGGTAACTTGTCTATTTAGTTAATGTGAGCGCCATTTCATTGTGTAAACTTTTACTATACGGATAATAATCTCATTTGTCAATCATTTGCCCAAGTTGATAGTTGTGGTCTTTACAGAAGACTTCTTTCTATTTTGTATGTCAGTTGAGTTGAATTTAGTTTCAGGTTGAATATTCCCAAAGGAACAAGCTCTTCCTTGACTGTTTACCGTCTGTGTTTTTGTTTTTATGGCACTTAAATGGCAGTTTTATTTATTTTTTTGGCTGGACCAATGAATGTGAAAAAATCTATAGGTCCCTGGACTTTACTTTGTAGCTCACCTACTTTTAGGTTTGTTCTGAGGTTGCTACACATAATTTGTGTATACTCTGAGTATGTGCGGTGTTCTTATCAGATATTAAAGCAAGTTAATACAAACAAACAAATTTGTAATTATTTCCTCACCCAATGAGAATCGATAAGAGAATCGATAAGGAATCGGATCGATAAGCAATATCGATAATGGAATCGGAATCGTTAAATTCTTATCAATTCCCATCCCTACTCATGACCCGTATGTCTATCAGGTAACACTCATGACCCGTATGTCTATCAGGTAACACTCATGACCCAGTTGTCTATCAGGTAACACTCATGACCCATATGTCTATCAGGTAACACTCATGACCCGTATGTCTATCAGGTAACACTCATGACCCAGTTGTCTATCAGGTAACACTCATGACCCAGTTGTCTATCAGGTAACACTCATGACCCAGTTGTCCATCAGGTAACACTCATGACCCAGTTGTCTATCAGGTAACACTCATGACCCAGTTGTCTATCAGGTAACACTCATGACCCAGTTGTCTATCAGGTAACACTCATGACCCGTATGTCTATCAGGTAACACTCATGACCCAGTTGTCTATCAGGTAACACTCATGACCCATATGTCTATCAGGTAACACTCATGACCCAGTTGTCTATCAGGTAACACTCATGACCCAGTTGTCTATCAGGTAACACTCATGACCCAGTTGTCTATCAGGTAACACTCATGACCCGTATGCCTGGACTATCACACAATGTTTTTGGTAGAAACGTTGTGATCTATGTACTGTGCTGTATGTACGTACGTACGAGATTCTCCTTTACGGAATGCTGCACTTTTTAAAACGGGTTCTCCGCACGTAGATAGTTACGCAGGGTTATTGAATTGCACACGGGAAGCAGTTTGAGCACCTTCACCTGCTCCTGCGTAATCTAACCCCTCAACAGAAAACAGAGGTGTTTATCCGTTTTCCATCTCTCTCTTCCTTGCCCTCTATCTTGCCCTCACACTTAATTACATTCAGAGACATTTTATCCGCATAGGAACTATTATTTAACATTTCCTAACAGAGATGGAAAACGAGGCAAATAACATTCAGATCTCCCTGCCTCTGCTGGTTAATCGTTTACAGCTATTTCTGATATGTTTAGATGTATCTTTTAACTATTTTGCCAAGCGGAGACTGTGATGTCTTCAGGCAACGGCCTTTTTGTCTTTCCGTTAGCCGTCCTTTTTTCGCGTCTTTTCCACGCTCCCCCCGATTGACGATGGATCATAAAAAGGTTTTGATTAAAAGATGCGTTGATAAATATCCCTGTGCACGGAAATAAGGGCGGCCTGGCCAGGGGACTGGGCTCATGATGTTTTGCTTTCAGCGCGTTTTATTAAAGTCACTGCCATGGTAACAATAATTATTCTGAAATTCATCAATATATTTTTACTTCGCTAAAGTGTGCCGCGGCCGGCGAATTCTACTAGCTGCTCGTGTGAATATTCACAATCCAGTGGGTGGAAAGCAGAAGTCTTAAAGCTTGCGTTTTGCTTTCCGCGAGACACACCCTGATGAATGTGTGGAGCTCAAAGTCGCCAATGGCAGGGAGCAGGAGATTAACGAGAGGATTTTTGCAGTGCGAACGGGGGGAAATGAGATTTATGATGTGGCGCTGTGGGCCTGAGAGCTGCTCCATCACCAGATTTACGATAAACCTTAACAAGAAGGAAACAGACCCTCTTATGGCAGCTCTCTACTCCACCTGCTGCTTCACGGAGCCTTATAACACAGGGCTGCATTCCTATATACCATGGAAGGGTTTCAATAATACAGTGCTCCACCCCGTCCCCACATGGAACATCAGTCATAGTGTCATGTATGGAGCGGCGTAATGCGGTGGAAGCCATGTGCAGAGCCAGTTGATCTGTTCCAATACACGTTTATTTTACATATAACATAAAACAAACCGAGAACGGCGAAAAAGGGCTAACTGGGCTAATGAAAACAAAGTGCGCGTGTCGCGTCTTATAATACGAATACAAAAAACCCACAGTAGCAACAGCACACGTAAACAGCACTCACCTCTAAACCAGCGTGACATAGAATAATGCTAAGCAAGGAGTGACTTGCTAGCGACCCCTTTATATCCCTCATGATTATAATTACAAACAGCCGTGAGACAAACGTAAACAAGGAAGTGCATCACCGAAATATGTCCGTGTAGCAACGCCACCACACCAATCGTGACAGTATCCCCCACTAAAAGGCTAGCTCCCCAGATAGCCGAACGGAAACACAAAAACAAAACAAGGGAGCAACAGGGAGAGAACCCACAGTCAAACCCAAAAGGGTCAGTCCAGGACCGCAGGTCCAGCCCTGAATAGGCCTCGGTGGGCTGAGAGGCCGCCATCTAGTGCGGCTGAGAGTGCGTTGTGGCGGCGGCCATCGTGGGCGACGTGGCGGCGGCCCTCGTGGGCGACGTGGCGGAGGCCCTCGTGGGCGGCGTGGCGGCGGCCATCGTGGGCGCGTGGCGGCGGCCATCGTGGGCGGCGTGGCGGCGGCCATCGGGCGGCGTGGCGGCGGCCATCGTGGGCGGCGTGGCGGCGGCCATCGTGGGCGGCGTGGCGGCGGCCATCGTTGGCGTAGCGTGGCGGCGGCCATCGTGAGCGAGCGTGGCGGCGGCCATCGTGAGCGTAGTCGTGGCGGCGGCCATCGTGAGCGTAGTGGCGTGGCGGCGGCCATCGTGAGCGTAGCGTGGCGGCGGCCATCGTGAGCGTAGCGTGGCGGCGGCCATCGTGAGCGGTCGTGGCGGCGGCCATCGTGAGCGTAGCGTGGCGGCGGCCATCGTGAGCGTAGCGTGGCGGCGGCCATCGTGAGCGTAGTCGTGGCGGCGGCCATCGTGAGCGTCGTCGTGGCGGCGGCCATCGTGAGCGCGTCGTGGCGGCGGCCATCGTGAGCGTCGTCGTGGCGGCGGCCATCGTGAGCGTAGTCGTGGCGGCGGCCATCGTGAGCGTAGTCGTGGCGGCGGCCATCGTGAGCGTCGTCGTGGCGGCGGCCATCGTGAGCGTCGTGGCGGCGGCCATCGTGAGCGTAGCGGGCGGCGGCCATCGTGAGCGTAGCGTGGCGGCGGCCATCGTGAGCGAGCGTGGCGGCGGCCATCGTGAGCGTAGCGTGGCGGCGGCCATCGTGAGCGTAGTCGTGGCGGCGGCCATCGTGAGCGTAGCGTGGCGGCGGCCATCGTGAGCGTAGCGTGGCGGCGGCCATCGTGAGCGTAGCGTGGCGGCGGCCATCGTGAGCGTCGCGTGGCGGCGGCCATCGTGAGCGTCGTCGTGGCGGCGGCCATCGTGAGCGTCGTCGTGGCGCGGCCCCGTGGGCGGCGATGCGGCAGCCATTGTGGGCGGCGATGCGGCAGCCATTGTGGGCGGCGATGCGGCAGCCATTGTGGGCGGCGATGCGGCAGCCATTGTGGGCGGCGATGCGGCAGCCATTGTGGGCGGCGGCGTGACGGCAACAGCCATCTTGGGCGCTGGCGTGACGACGGCAACCACCTTGAGCGCTGGCGTGACGGCAACAGCCATCTTGAGCGCTGGCGTGACGGCGGGAGCCCTCGTGGACGCTGGCGAGACAGCGGCAGCCATCTTGGGCGCTGGTGGAACGACGGCAGCCATCTTGAGCGCTGGCGGAACGGCGGGAGCCATCGTGGACGCTGGCGGGACGGTGGCAGCCATCTTGGGCGCTGGCGTGACAGCGGGGCCATCGTGGACGCTGGCGTGACGGCGGCAGCCATCTTGGGCGCTGGCGTGAAGACGGCAACAGCCATCTTGGGCGCTGGCGTGACGGCAACAGCCATCTTGGGCGCTGGCGTGACGGCGGGGACCATCGTGGACGCTGGCGTGACGGCGGCAGCCATCTTGGGCGCTGGCGTGGCGACGGCAGCCATCTTGAGCGCTGGCGTGACGGCAACAGCCATCTTGGACGCTGGCGTGACGGCAACAGCCATCTTGGGCGCTGGCGTGACGGCAACAGCCATCTTGGGCGCTGGCGTGACAGCAACAGCCATCGTGGGCGCTGGCGTGACGGCAACAGCCATCGTGGACGCTGGCGAGACGGCGGCAGCCATCTTGGGCGCTGGCGGGACGACGGCAGCCATCTTGAGCGCTGGCGTGACGACGGCAACAGCCATCTCGGGCACAGGCGTAGCGGAGGCCATCTCGGGCGCAGGCGTAGCTGAGGCCATCTCGGGCGCAGGCGTAGCTGAGGCCATCTCGGGGCGCAGGCGTAGCTGAGGCCATCTCGGGCGCAGGCGTAGCTGAGGCCATCTCGGGCGCAGGCGTAGCTGAGGCCATCTCGGGCACAGGCGTAGCTGAGGCCATCTCGGGCGCAGGCGTAGCTGAGGCCATCTCGGGCGCAGGCGTAGCTGAGGCCATCTCGGGCGCAGGCGTAGCTGAGGCCATCTCGGGCGCAGGCGTAGCTGAGGCCATCTCGGCGCAGGCGTAGCTGAGGCCATCTCGGCGCAGGCGTAGCTGAGGCCATCTCTGGCGCAGGCGTAGCTGAGGCCATCTCGGGCACAGGCGTAGCTGAGGCCATCTCGGGCACAGGCGTAGCTGAAGCCATCTCGGGCGCAGGCGTGGCGGAGGCGATCTCTGGCGTCAGATCTTGAAAGTCCAGCCATGCCTTCCACCACGCCCTAATGACAGCCGGGGGCTGCTTATGTAACCCCTCCGGGGATTTCTCTGTCCCGGAGGTAGGTGGTCGGAAAGGGTCTTCCCACGGCGGGGTAGTGGCTGTAGCTCCAGGGCTCTTGCTGGCCCTGGCTGCAGCCCCGGAACAGTGGGCGGTGTCCTCTGCCCGCCCCAGCCGACGTCCGATGTTGCGGGGACTAGTCGACTGAGGACGGGATCCCATAGCAGGGCGTCTTCCAGGGAGTCCTCCTCCACTCGCCAGACTGCCTCCTCATCATCCGAGGAGAGGGAGTCGGACCCCCAATCACCCTGCCAGGTGTAGCGCTGCTCCTGCTGCTCCGTGGGTTGACGGTGAGCTTCATACCTCGGAGCGCTATAGCTTGCCCCTCCGAGGAATCCACTCACCGTCCGGCTCTGCGGGCTTCTTGGGAGGCTTAGCATTCTGTCATGTATGGAGCGGCGTAATGCGGTGGAAGCCATGTGCAGAGCCAGTTGATCTGTTCCAATACACGTTTATTTTACATATAACATAAAACAAACCGAGAACGGCGAAAAAGGGCTAACTGGGCTAATGAAAACAAAGTGCGCGTGTCGCGTCTTATAATACGAATACAAAAAACCCACAGTAGCAACAGCACACGTAAACAGCACTCACCTCTAAACCAGCGTGACATAGAATAATGCTAAGCAAGGAGTGACTTGCTAGCGACCCCTTTATATCCCTCATGATTATAATTACAAACAGCCGTGAGACAAACGTAAACAAGGAAGTGCATCACCGAAATATGTCCGTGTAGCAACGCCACCACACCAATCGTGACACATAGTTGTGGAGAGGAGCCCAGTATAGGATGGAGGAGACCAGTATAGGATGGAGGAGGCCAGTATAGGATGGAGGAGGCCAGTATAGGATGGAGGAGGCCAGTATAAGATGGAGGAGGCCAGTATAGGATGGAGGAGGCCAGTATAGGATGGAGGAGGCCAGTATAGGATGGAGGAGGCCAGTATAAGATGGAGGAGGCCAGTATAGGATGGAGGAGGCCAGTATAGGATGGAGGAGGCCAGTATAGGATGGAGGAGGCCAGTATATGGAGGAGGCCGGTATAGGATGGAGGAGGCCGGTATAGGATGGAGGAGGCCAGTAGAGGATGGAGGAGGCCAGTATAGGATGGAGGAGGCCGGTATAGGATGGAGGAGCCCAGTATAGGATGGAGGCCAGTATAGGATGGAGGAGGCCAGTATAGGATGGAGGAGGCCAGTATAGGATGGAGGAGGCCAGTATAGGATGGAGGAGGCCAGTATAGGATGGAGGAGGCCAGTATAGGATGGAGGAGGCCAGTAAAGGATGGAGGAGACCAGTATAGGATGGAGGAGGCCAGTAGAGGATGGAGGAGGCCAGTATAGGATGACGGAGCCCAGTATAGGATGGAGGAGGCCAGTATAGGATGGAGGAGGCCAGTAAAGGATGGAGGAGACCAGTAGAGGATGGAGGAGGCCAGTAGAGGATGGAGGAGGCCAGTATAGGATGGAGGAGACCAGTAGAGGATGGAGGAGGCCAGTAGAGGATGGAGGAGGCCAGTAGAGGATGGAGGAGGCCAGTATAGGATGGAGGAGGCCAGTATAGGATGGAGGAGGCCAGTATAGGATGGAGGAGACCAGCATTGGATTTAAATTCTCAAACTTCTTTCTCTTTCTCCATCTTCTTAATGGAATCCCACAATCTCCACTCTCTCGTCCCCCCTCAGGATTTGAAGGACAAGGTTACTCAGCTGCTCCCCCTGCTGCCGGTGTTGGAGCAGTACAAGACGGACGCTCGTCAAATCAGCCGCCTGAGGGAGGAGGTGAGGAACCTGTCCCTGGTGCTCATGGCCATCCAGGAGGAGATGGGAGCGTATGACTACGAGGAGCTGAGGCAGAGGGTCCTCCTACTGGAGACCAGGCTCCACTCCTGTATGCAGAAACTGGGTGAGGAAACGGGGGAGCGGGGTGTGACAGACTGGTCGGTGATCTGCCCGTAAATAAATAGCCCCTGAAGATCCAGGATGACAGGATCCTGAAACCAATGTCCCAACAGAATCGCATGCCTGGGCGTGTGCTATTTAATTTAGTCAGTGCAAAAAGAAAAGTTTACGTCTTTCCAT
Organism: Dallia pectoralis; assembly: GCA_029465975.1. Lineage (NCBI taxonomy): Eukaryota > Metazoa > Chordata > Actinopteri > Esociformes > Umbridae > Dallia > Dallia pectoralis. Next base: position 8,688,548 of record CM055752.1, on the reverse strand, counting down.
CCATATATTCTATTCTAAAAGTGCGTTTGTGACGAATATTCAAGACGAATCGCTGCGCTAAATGAAAGAACCGAACGATTATTGTTATTACTGCATTAGTGCACCGCGATAGTGTTAATGGTGAACATTATGGTAATGTTAAGTCGAACAAATGACCCAATAATAATAATAAATTATGATCTAGAGACGCCCAGACAAATAATGTCCGTATCTCGTGTGATACATTTCGAGGTGAATTTGACAGTCTTTAGATCCTATGGTACCTAGTGGCAGCCTGGGTAAACGACGCACTTTCGCTCTGTACATAAACATCTGGAAATATTGTTGTCTGTAGCCAAACGAGTGAAGATTACGCCTTCAAATCGTGAACTGGATTCCTGTCGGTAAAACGAGAACCGGTCAACGTGCCGTGGAATTCTGCTAGCTAGGTGTGAATGTCTTGAGGCTTTTTCACGACAGCTGAGGGAGCCTTGTAGAGCACACGTCAGAGTCTCGTTCGTTAATCAGATGGATAGTTCTCTCGCGTCGTGACAAGTGGGCTGTTCTCTGTGGGTCATTACTGAGCCCCGAAACAGAGACACGCGGTATTGATGACCTCGGTTTCCTGCCCTTGGACGTGACCCGATGTTCTGGCTGTCATTGATCTGTTTTACTGCTATGAGTGCCTAGATCACATCTGCTGCAGTCTTGAAAAGCACTCACACTGGATCTATCTGGTCTATCTGATCCCAGACTGCACTTCTTTTTAGATGCTATCTACAATAGAAACCGCAGCAGGATCACACCATGCACTTAAGGAACCCCAGTGGCAATAAGACTGACTGTCACGTGATGTTATTATCACGCTTTATTGGATGGGATGTGATGTTATTATCACGCTTTATTGGATGGGATGGGATGTTATCATCACGTTATATTGGAAGGGATGTGATGTTATTATCACGCTTTATTGGATGGGATGTGATGTTATCATCACGCTTTATTGGATGGGATGTGATGTTATCATCACGCTTTATTGGATGGGATGTGATGTTATTATCACGCTTTATTGGATGGGATGTGATGTTATCATCACGTTATATTGGAAGGATGTGATGTTATTATCACGCTTTATTGGATGGGATGTGATGTTATCATCACGTTATATTGGATGGGATGGGATGTTATCATCACGTTATATTGGATGGGATGTGATGTTATTATCACGCTTTATTGGATGGGATGTGATGTTATCATCACGTTATATTGGATGGGATGGGATGTTATCATCACGTTATATTGGATGGGATGTGATGTTATTATCACGCTTTATTGGATGGGATGTGATGTTATTATCACGCTTTATTGGATGGGATGTGATGTTATCATCACGCTTTATTGGTTGGGATGTGATGTTATCATCACGTTATATTGGATGGGATGTGATGTTATTATCACGCTTTATTGGATGGGATGTGATGTTATTATCACGCTTTATTGGATGGGATGTGATGTTATTATCACGCTTTATTGGATGGGATGTGATGTTATTATCACGCTTTATTGGATGGGATGTGATGTTATCATCACGCTTTATTGGATGGGATGTGATGTTATCATCACGTTATATTGGATGGGATGTGATGTTATCATCACGCTTTATTGGATGGGATGTGATGTTATCAACACGCTTTATTGGATGGGATGTGATGTTATCATCACGTTATATTGGATGGGATGGGATGTTATCATCACGTTATATTGGATGGGATGTGATGTTATCATCACGTTATATTGGATGGGATGTGATGTAATCATCACGTTATATTGGATGGGATGTGATGTTATTATCACGTTTTATTGGATGGGATGTGATGTTATTATCACGTTATATTGGATGGGATGTGATGTTATTATCACGTTTTATTGGATGGGATGTGATGTTATCATCACGCTTTATTGGAAGTGATGTGATGTTATCATCACGCTTTATTGGAAGTGATGTGATGTTATTATCACGTTATATTGGATGTGATGTGATGTTATTATCACGCTTTATTGGAAGTGATGTGATGTTATTATCGCGTTTTATTGGATGGGATGTGATGTTATTATCACGTTTTATTGGATGGGATGTGATGTTATCATCACGCTTTATTGGATGTGATGTGATGTTATCATCACGTTATATTGGATGGGATGTGATGTTATCATCACGCTTTATTGGAAGTGATGTGATGTTATTATCACGTTATATTGGAAGTGATGTGATGTTATTATCACGCTTTATTGGAAGTGATGTGATGTTATTATCACGTTTTATTGGATGGGATGTGATGTAATCATCACGTTATATTGGATGGGATGTGATGTTATTATCACGTTATATTGGATGGGATGTGATGTTATTATCACGCTTTATTGGATGGGATGTGATGTTATTATCACGCTTTATTGGATGGGATGTGATGTTATTATCACGCTTTATTGGATGGGATGGGATGTTATCATCACGTTATATTGGAAGGGATGTGATGTTATTATCACGCTTTATTGGATGGGATGTGATGTTATCATCACGCTTTATTGGATGGGATGTGATGTTATCATCACGCTTTATTGGATGGGATGTGATGTTATTATCACGATTTATTGGAAGTGATGTGATGTTATCATCACGTTATATTGGATGGGATGTGATGTTATCATCACGCTTTATTGGAAGTGATGTGATGTTATTATCACGTTATATTGGAAGTGATGTGATGTTATTATCACGCTTTATTGGAAGTGATGTGATGTTATTATCACGTTTTATTGGATGGGATGTGATGTAATCATCACGTTATATTGGATGGGATGTGATGTTATTATCACGTTATATTGGATGGGATGTGATGTTATTATCACGCTTTATTGGATGGGATGTGATGTTATTATCACGCTTTATTGGATGGGATGTGATGTTATTATCACGCTTTATTGGATGGGATGGGATGTTATCATCACGTTATATTGGAAGGGATGTGATGTTATTATCACGCTTTATTGGATGGGATGTGATGTTATCATCACGCTTTATTGGATGGGATGTGATGTTATCATCACGCTTTATTGGATGGGATGTGATGTTATTATCACGATTTATTGGATGGGATGTGATGTTATTATCACGCTTTATTGGATGGGATGTGATGTTATTATCACGCTTTATTGGATGGGATGTGATGTTATTATCACGTTTTATTGGATGGGATGTGATGTTATCAACACGCTTTATTGGATGGGATGTGATGTTATCATCACGTTATATTGGATGGGATGGGATGTTATCATCACGTTATATTGGATGGGATGTGATGTTATCATCACGTTATATTGGATGGGATGTGATGTAATCATCACGTTATATTGGATGGGATGTGATGTTATTATCACGTTTTATTGGATGGGATGTGATGTTATTATCACGTTATATTGGATGGGATGTGATGTTATTATCACGTTTTATTGGATGGGATGTGATGTTATCATCACGCTTTATTGGAAGTGATGTGATGTTATCATCACGCTTTATTGGAAGTGATGTGATGTTATTATCACGTTATATTGGATGTGATGTGATGTTATTATCACGCTTTATTGGAAGTGATGTGATGTTATTATCGCGTTTTATTGGATGGGATGTGATGTTATTATCACGTTTTATTGGATGGGATGTGATGTTATCATCACGCTTTATTGGAAGTGATGTGATGTTATCATCACGTTATATTGGATGGGATGTGATGTTATCATCACGCTTTATTGGAAGTGATGTGATGTTATTATCACGTTATATTGGAAGTGATGTGATGTTATTATCACGCTTTATTGGAAGTGATGTGATGTTATTATCACGTTTTAATGGATGGGATGTGATGTAATCATCACGTTATATTGGATGGGATGTGATGTTATTATCACGTTATATTGGATGGGATGTGATGTTATTATCACGCTTTATTGGATGGGATGTGATGTTATTATCAGGCTTTATTGGATGGGATGTGATGTTATTATCACGCTTTATTGGATGGGATGGGATGTTATCATCACGTTATATTGGAAGGGATGTGATGTTATTATCACGCTTTATTGGATGGGATGTGATGTTATCATCACGCTTTATTGGATGGGATGTGATGTTATCATCATGCTTTATTGGATGGGATGTGATGTTATTATCACGATTTATTGGAAGTGATGTGATGTTATCATCACGTTATATTGGATGGGATGTGATGTTATCATCACGCTTTATTGGAAGTGATGTGATGTTATTATCACGTTATATTGGAAGTGATGTGATGTTATTATCACGCTTTATTGGAAGTGATGTGATGTTATTATCACGTTTTATTGGATGGGATGTGATGTAATCATCACGTTATATTGGATGGGATGTGATGTTATTATCACGTTATATTGGATGGGATGTGATGTTATTATCACGCTTTATTGGATGGGATGTGATGTTATTATCACGCTTTATTGGATGGGATGTGATGTTATTATCACGCTTTATTGGATGGGATGGGATGTTATCATCACGTTATATTGGAAGGGATGTTATGTTATTATCACGCTTTATTGGATGGGATGTGATGTTATCATCACGCTTTATTGGATGGGATGTGATGTTATCATCACGCTTTATTGGATGGGATGTGATGTTATCATCACGCTTTATTGGTTGGGATGTGATGTTATCATCACGTTATATTGGATGGGATGTGATGTTTTTATCATGCTTTATTGGATGGGATGTGATGTTATTATCACGCTTTATTGGATGGGATGTGATGTTATTATCACGCTTTATTGGATGGGATGTGATGATATTATCACGCTTTATTGGATGGGATGTGATGTTATTATCACGCTTTATTGGATGGGATGTGATGTTATTATCACGCTTTATTGGAAGGGATGTGATGTTATCATCACGCTTTATTGGTTGGGATGTGATGTTATCATCACGCTTTATTGGATGGGATGTGATGTTATTATCACGCTTTATTGGATGGGATGTGATGTTATCATCACGCTTTATTGGATGGGATGTGATGTTATCATCACGTTATATTGGATGGGATGTGATGTTATTATCACTCTTTATTGGATGGGATGTGATGTTATCATCACGCTTTATTGGATGGGATGTGATGTTATCATCACGTTATATTGGATGGGATGTGATGTTATCATCACGCTTTATTGGATGGGATGTGATGTTATCAACACGCTTTATTGGATGGGATGTGATGTTATCATCACGTTATATTGGATGGGATGGGATGTTATCATCACGTTATATTGGATGGGATGTGATGTTATCATCACGTTATATTGGATGGGATGTGATGTAATCATCACGTTATATTGGATGGGATGTGATGTTATTATCACGTTTTATTGGATGGGATGTGATGTTATTATCACGTTATATTGGATGGGATGTGATGTTATTATCACGTTTTATTGGATGGGATGTGATGTTATCATCACGCTTTATTGGAAGTGATGTGATGTTATCATCACGCTTTATTGGAAGTGATGGGATGTTATTATCACGTTATATTGGATGGGATGTGATGTTATTATCACGCTTTATTGGAAGTGATGTGATGTTATTATCGCGTTTTATTGGATGGGATGTGATGTTATTATCACGTTTTATTGGATGGGATGTGATGTTATCATCACGCTTTATTGGAAGTGATGTGATGTTATTATCACGTTATATTGGAAGTGATGTGATGTTATTATCACGTTTTATTGGATGGGATGTGATGTTATCATCACGCTTTATTGGAAGTGATGTGATGTTATCATCACGTTATATTGGATGGGATGTGATGTTATCATCATGCTTTATTGGAAGTGATGTGATGTTATTATCACGTTATATTGGAAGTGATGGGATGTTATCATCACGTTATATTGGAAGTGATGTGATGTTATTATCACGCTTTATTGGAAGTGATGTGATGTTATTATCACGTTTTATTGGATGGGATGTGATGTTATCATCACGCTTTATTGGAAGTGATGTGATGTTATTATCACGTTATATTGGAAGTGATGGGATGTTATCATCACGTTATATTGGAAGTGATGTGATGTTATTATCACGCTTTATTGGAAGTGATGTGATGTTATTATCACGTTTTATTGGATGGGATGTGATGTAATCATCACGTTATATTGGATGGGATGTGATGTTATTATCACGCTTTATTGGAAGTGATGTGATGTTATTATTACGTTTTATTGGATGGGATGTGATGTTATCATCACGTTATATTGGATGGGATGTGATGTTATCATCACGCTTTATTGGATGGGATGTGATGTTATCAACACGCTTTATTGGATGGGATGTGATGTTATCATCACGTTATATTGATGATGGGATGTTATCATCACGTTATATTGGATGGGATGTGATGTTATCATCACGTTATATTGGATGGGATGTGATGTAATCATCACGTTATATTGGATGGGATGTGATGTTATTATCACGTTTTATTGGATGGGATGTGATGTTATTATCACGTTATATTGGATGGGATGTGATGTTATTATCACGTTTTATTGGATGGGATGTGATGTTATCATCACGCTTTATTGGAAGTGATGTGATGTTATCATCACGCTTTATTGGAAGTGATGTGATGTTATTATCACGTTATATTGGATGTGATGTGATGTTATTATCACGCTTTATTGGAAGTGATGTGATGTTATTATCGCGTTTTATTGGATGGGATGTGATGTTATTATCACGTTTTATTGGATGGGATGTGATGTTATCATCACGCTTTATTGGAAGTGATGTGATGTTATCATCACGTTATATTGGATGGGATGTGATGTTATCATCACGTTTTATTGGAAGTGATGTGATGTTATTATCACGTTATATTGGAAGTGATGTGATGTTATTATCACGCTTTATTGGAAGTGATGTGATGTTATTATCACGTTTTATTGGATGGGATGTGATGTAATCATCACGTTATATTGGATGGGATGTGATGTTATTATCACGTTATATTATTGATGGGATGTGATGTTATTATCACGCTTTATTGGATGGGATGTGATGTTATTATCAGGTTTATTGGATGGGATGTGATGTTATTATCACGCTTTATTGATGGGATGGGATGTTATCATCACGTTATATTGGAAGGGATGTGATGTTATTATCACGCTTTATTGATGGGATGTGATGTTATCATCACGTTTTATTGGATGGGATGTGATGTTATCATCATGCTTTATTGGATGGGATGTGATGTTATTATCACGTTTTATTGGATGTGATGTGATGTTATCATCACGCTTTATTGAAGTGATGTGATGTTATCATCACGCTTTATTGGAAGTGATGTGATGTTATTATCACGTTATATTGGAAGTGATGTGATGTTATTATCACGCTTTATTGGAAGTGATGTGATGTTATTATCACGTTTTATTGGATGGGATGTGATGTAATCATCACGTTATATTGGATGGGATGTGATGTTATTATCACGTTATATTGGATGGGATGTGATGTTATTATCACGCTTTATTGGATGGGATGTGATGTTATTATCACGCTTTATTGGATGGGATGTGATGTTATTATCACGCTTTATTGGATGGGATGGGATGTTATCATCACGTTATATTGGAAGGGATGTTATGTTATTATCACGCTTTATTGGATGGGATGTGATGTTATCATCACGCTTTATTGGATGGGATGTGATGTTATCATCACGCTTTATTGGATGGGATGTGATGTTATCATCACGCTTTATTGGTTGGGATGTGATGTTATCATCACGTTATATTGGATGGGATGTGATGTTTTTATCATGCTTTATTGGATGGGATGTGATGTTATTATCACGCTTTATTGGATGGGATGTGATGTTATTATCACGCTTTATTGGATGGGATGTGATGTTATTATCACGCTTTATTGGATGGGATGTGATGTTATTATCACGCTTTATTGGATGGGATGTGATGTTATTATCACGCTTTATTGGATGGGATGTGATGATATTATCACGCTTTATTGGATGGGATGTGATGTTATTATCACGCTTTATTGGATGGGATGTGATGTTATTATCACGCTTTATTGGATGGGATGTGATGTTATCATCACGCTTCAAGATATTGATGGGATGGGATGTTATCATCACGTTATATTGATGGGATGTGATGTTATTATCACGCTTTATTGGATGGGATGTGATGTTATTATCACGTTATATTGGATGGGATGTGATGTTATTATCACGCTTTATTGATGGGATGTGATGTTATCATCACGCTTTATTGGAAGTGATGTGATGTTATCATCACGCACGTTTATTGATGGGATGTGATGTTATCATCACGCTTTATTGGAAGTGATGGATGTTATTATCGGATGGGTGATGTTATTATCACGTTTTATTGGATGGGATGTGATGTTATCATCACGCTTTATTGGAAGTGATGTGATGTTATTATCACGTTATATTGATGGTGATGTGATGTTATTATCACGCTTTATTGATGGGATGTGATGTTATCATCACGCTTTATTGAAGTGATGTGATGTTATCATCACGTTATATTGATGGGATGTGATGTTATCATCATGCTTTATTGGAAGTGATGTGATGTTATTATCACGTTATATTGGAAGTGATGGGATGTTATCATCACGTTATATTGGAAGTGATGTGATGTTATTATCACGCTTTATTGGAAGTGATGTGATGTTATTATCACGTTTTATTGGATGGGATGTGATGTTATCATCACGCTTTATTGGAAGTGATGTGATGTTATTATCACGTTTATATTGGAAGTGATGGGATGTTATCATCACGTTATATTGGAAGTGATGTGATGTTATTATCACGCTTATTGGAAGTGATGTGATGTTATTATCACGTTTTATTGGATGGGATGTGATGATTATCATCACGTTATATTGATGTGATGTGATGTTATTATCACGCTTTATTGATGGGATGATGTTATTATCACGTTATATTGATGGGATGTGATGTTATCATCACGCTTTATTGGAAGTGATGTGATGTTATTATCACGTTTATATTGATGTGATGTGATGTTATCATCACGCTTTATTGGAAGTGATGTGATGTTATTATCACGCTTTATTGAATGTGATGTGATGATTTATTATCACGTTTTATTGGATGGGGATGATGTTATTATCACGCGCTTTATTTATTGGAAGTGATGTGATGTTATTATCACGTTATATTGATGGGATGTGATGTTATCATCACGTTTATTGGAAGTGATGTGATGTTATTATCATGGGATGATGTTATTATCACGCTTTATTTGATGGATGTGATGATGTTATTATTGGTTATTATCACGCTTTATTGATGGGATGTGATGTTATCATCACGCTTTTTATTGATGGGATGGATGTGATGTTATTATCACGCTTTATTGGAAGTGATGGATGTTATATCACGCTTTATTGGATGGGATGTGATGTTATCATCACGTTATATTGATGGGATGTGATGTTATCATCACGCTTTATTGGATGGGATGTGATGTTATCAACGCTTATTGGATGGGATGTGCTTTATTGGGATGGGATGTGATGTTATCATCACGTTATATTGGATGGGATGTGATGTTATCATCACGTTATATTGGATGGGATGTGATGTTATCATCACGTTATATTGGATGGGATGTGATGTAATCATCACGGATGGGATGTGATGTTATTATCACGTTTTATTGGATGGGATGTGATGTTATTATCACGTTATATTGGATGGGATGTGATGTTATTATCACGTTTTATTGGATGGGATGTGATGTTATCATCACGCTTTATTGGAAGTGATGTGATGTTATCATCACGCTTTATTGGAAGTGATGGGATGTTATTATCACGTTATATTGGATGGGATGTGATGTTATTATCACGCTTTATTGGAAGTGATGTGATGTTATTATCGCGTTTTATTGGATGGGATGTGATGTTATTATTACGTTTTATTGGATGGGATGTGATGTAATCATCACGTTATATTGGAAGTGATGTGATGTTATTATCACGCTTTATTGGAAGTGATGTGATGTTATTATCACGTTTTATTGGATGGGATGTGATGTAATCATCACGTTATATTGGATGGGATGTGATGTTATTATCACGCTTTATTGGAAGTGATCTCCGGGTAATAATGGCATCGGATGTTATTATCACGTTTTATTGGAAGTGATGAGTGCTCATGGATCAATCAACTTGAGAAAGGCACTGCAGCTAAAACGTGGCCTTTTAGGTGTTTGTTCTCATCTATTTCTCATAATGTGGTTGAGTGGTGCTGATTCAATACTAATTGCTATGCATTTGTGTGTGTGTGTGTGCGTGTGTGTGTGTGTGTGCGTGCATTTGTGTGTGTGTGTGTGTGTGTGTGCGTGTGTGTGCGTGTGTGTGTGTGTGCGTGTGCGGGTGTGTGTGTGTGTGTGCGTGCATTTGTGTGTGTGTGTGTGTGTGTGTGCGTGTGCGTGCGTGTGTGTCTGTGTTTGTGCTGGCAGGCTGTGGCAGGTTGACTGGCGTCAGTAATCCCATCACCATCCGGGCGTCGGGGTCACGGTTCGGCTCCTGGATGACTGACACCATGATCCCCAGTTCAGACAACCGGGTAGGTTTACTGCTCTCTCTCTCTCACACACACACACACTCACACACACACACACACACACACACACACGCACACCACAAACACACACACTCACACTCACACACCCACACACACACACACACACACACCCACACGCGCACACACCCACACACACACCCACAAGCACACACACTCACACACCCACACACACACACACACCCACAAACCCATCCCCAAATCAAAGGATTTGTGCGCTGCTTTATAGGACACACATATAAAGGATTTTCTGACTGACTGTTTGACTGCCTGCCTACTGACTGTTTCCCAACAATATGTGTCAGTGTACCTGAGAGCTGAGTCACTGATGGATGGCAGCCCTCCATTCCTGTCCAGTGTCCTCCCATCCGGCCTCCTCCTCCACAGCTACTCTTACTGATTCATCACTTCAGCATGCTTGTATAGGCAGTTGTTTACCAAATCCCCCGGGTAATAAATCCTCCGGGTAATAAATCCTCCGGGTAATAAATCCCCCGGGTAATAAATCCTCTGGGTAATAAATCCCCCGGGTAATAAATCCTCCGGGTAATAAATCCCCCGGGTAATAAATCCTCTGGGTAATAAATCCTCGGGTAATAAATCCTCTGGGTAATAAATCCTCTGGGTAATAATTCCTCTGGGTAATAAATCCTCCGGGTAATAAATCCTCCGGGTAATAAATCCTCTGGGTAATAAATCCTCTGGGTAATAAATCCTCTGGGTAATAAATCCTCTGGGTAATAAATCCTCTGGGTAATAAATCCTCTGGGTAATAAATCCTCTGGGTAATAAATCCTCTGGGTAATAAATCCTCCGGGTAATAAATCCTCTGGGTAATAATTCCTCTGGGTAATAAATCCTCCGGGTAATAAATCCTCCGGGTAATAAATCCTCTGGGTAATAAATCCTCTGGGTAATAAATCCTCTGGGTAATAAATCCTCTGGGTAATAATTCCTCTGGGTAATAAATCCTCCGGGTAATAAATCCTCCGGGTAATAAATCCTCCGGGTAATAAATCCTCCGGGTAATAAATCCTCCGGGTAATAAATCCTCCGGGTAATAAATCCTCCGGGTAATAAATCCTCCGGGTAATAAATCCTCCGGGTAATAAATCCTCTGGGTAATAAATCCTCTGGGTAATAAATCCTCTGGGTAATAAATCCTCTGGGTAATAAATCCTCTGGGTAATAAATCCTCTGGGTAATAATTCCTCTGGGTAATAAATCCTCCGGGTAATAAATCCTCCGGGTAATAAATCCTCTGGGTAATAAATCCTCTGGGTAATAAATCCTCTGGGTAATAAATCCTCTGGGTAATAAATCCTCTGGGTAATAAATCCTCTGGGTAATAAATCCTCTGGGTAATAAATCCTCTGGGTAATAAATCCTCTGGGTAATAAATCCTCTGGGTAATAATTCCTCTGGGTAATAAATCCTCCGGGTAATAAATCCTCTGGGTAATAAATCCTCTGGGTAATAAATCCTCTGGGTAATAAATCCTCTGGGTAATAAATCCTCTGGGTAATGAGCGCCGATCCAGTTGCACTGGACACTAATGGCATCGGATTGGTTTGGCTGATTGGTAACGACGTGCGGTCAGACGATGACACGCCCTGTGAATCTGCACGGAGGAGTGAGGAGAGGAGATGGGAGGTGCGGTTACAGAGGAGTGGCGGGTGGGACAAGGGGAGGGGGAGAGAGAGAGGAGCGACGAGGAGAAGGGATATGTTCCGTTGGGAAAAATTAAGATGGCCGCTCTCGCCCAACGCCGTCTGATAACTCAATAGACTGGGAATTGTTTTTGTAAACAGCCGTGCGGTCAATTACTTCAAGCTCTGACATCACATTAACGTCATATCAGTCCCCGATCACATTAATTGCACGGAAACATCGCAGGAGCAACACCTTAATGACCCCATCCATCACCGAGATCACATTCGAGAGCCCTGATGTCGTTGGCGCCTGAGAGGGAAATGTTATCGGCTTCTGAGAGCTAAATGTTATTGGCGCCTGAGAGTGAAATGTCATTGGCGCCTGAGAGTGAAATGTCATTGGATTCTCGGCGTGAAATGTCATTGGCTTCTGAGTGAAATGTACTGTAATTGGCTCTTAAGTGTCTCTATAATTATACATGACAAAACCCTCTTTCTCATATCCGCTGGCTTGCATACCCACCTTCTGGCAGTCTGTCTGTCGGGCTGTGTAGCTGTCTATCTGTCTATCTGTCAGTCTGTGAGATGTGGGCTTTGACAGCAAGAGTTGTCAAGCAGCAACTATATCCAAAACACCACCATAAGCACTTGGTAGTCCTGAGATGTGGTCCCATTGGGGCTCATGTCCTCCTCGGGTTAAACAGGACACCAGAAAAGAGAGCATATTATGGATCCAATCACATAACCTGATTCAACATCAACAATGTGGACAAATTGGCACAAAGCTATAACAGTGAATAGCTTAAGACTGAGACGAGGGCTCCAGTCTTTGGCCCAATTCGAAGATGACCCGGACAGGGCAACCAGGCAGGAAGCAACTCTCTCTCCCCCTCTGGTCACTCCTCCTCTCACTTCCTGTCTCTCCCCCTCTGGTCACTCCTCTTCTCACTTCCTGTCTCTCCCCCTCTGGTCACTCCTCTTCTCACTTCCTGTCTCTCCCCCTCTGGTCACTCCTCTTCTCACTTCCTGTCTCTCCCACTCTGGTCACTCGTCTTCTCACTTCCTGTCTCTCCCCCTCTGGTCTCTCCTCTTCTCACTTCCTCTCTCTCCCCCTCTGGTCACTCTTCTTCTCACTTCCTGTCTCTCCCCCTCTGATCACTCCTCTTCTCACTTCCTGTCTCTCCCCCTCTGGTCTCTCCTCTTCTCACTTCCTGTCTCTCCCCCTCTGGTCTCTCCTTTTCTCACTTCCTCTCTCTCCCCCTCTGGTCACTCCTCTTCTCACTTCCTGTCTCTTCCCCTCTGATCACTCCTCTTCTCACTTCCTGTCTCTCCCCCTCTGGTCTCTCCTCTTCTCACTTCCTGTCTCTCCCCCTGCCCTCTCTATCTGCCCTCCCTTCCTCTCTTCGGGAACCAACTTGAAAACAAGAGGAAACACAATATATTTGCAAACAAGAGGAAACAGTTTCTCTCAGAAATGTGTCAGCAGACCCGAGAAAAGACACGGAGAGAGGAAGCGATGTGGAGTGGAAAATTCAGAGGTGTAGGGGAGACAGCTGGACCTGAGCTCCTGACAAGCCCTGCCTGATAAACTGGGGAAAAAAACAACCGGTTTAACCCAATCAATGCGGACGGTTCCGGTGCCCACGGAGGCCCGGGGATTAGCGGAGACCGGGTCACGGAGGTGCCGATCAGTCAATGCCCCGATTCAGCCGTTCGCCGTGGAAGAATGGCGCCGGAGAAAAAGAAGAAAGGGAGACGCTAAGGGGATTGATTTTCTGTTAGCGTGGACAGGAAAGGACAGAGAGCAGAGAGCGGCGGGGCCGGCGAGGTTGACTGCAGAGCCCGGCGTATAGTCCGCACGACGTTTCACTCCTACACAGGGAGATCGATAACCTCGTATTCGCCAGGATGTATCCCACACACACACCTACGTTTGGCCCGGAGCAGGGCAGAGGGACGTCTATGGGCAGACAGTAGGTTATTATACAACTACGGACGAGATATAGTTGTATCCTTGAACCAGATACGGCAGATGTGTCATTAATGCTAAATGCTACCAGGTCGTTGGTGTGAATGAAAGTCAATTAAATCGGTCTCATTATTACCATGTAAAACAGGGTGAATGAGGCACACGTCTGCCATCCTGTGTCTCTCTCTTTTAATACATATCTTATGTCTCTCTGTCTCTCTTTTCATACGCCCCTAATTCTCTTTTTATCTCTCTCCCTCCCTCCCCCTCTCTCTCCCTCCCTCCCTCCCTCCATCTCTCTCTCCCTCCCCCTTTCTCTCCCTCCCCCTCTCTCCCTCCCCCCTCTCCCCCTCTCCCCCTCTCTCTCCCTCCCCCTCCTCTCCCCCCGTCTCTCCCCCATCTCTCCCCCTCCCCCTCTCTCTCTCCCTCCCCCTCTCTCTCCCTCCCCTCCTCTCTCCCCGTCTCTCCCCCATCTCTCCCTCCCTCCCCCTCTCTCTCTCCCTCCCCCCCTCTCTCCCTCCCCCTCTCTCCCCGTCTCTCCCCCTCCCCCCTCTCTCTCCCTCCCCCTCTCTCTCCCTCCCCCTCTCTCCCCGTCTCTCCCCCATCTCTCCCTCCCTCCCCCCTCTCTCCCTCCTTCCCTCCCCCACACCTCTCTTTAGGTGTGGTCCATGGATGGCTACTATAAGGGCCGGCGTGTCCTGGAGTACCGCACCCTGAACGACTTCACGAAGGGCCAGAACTTTGTCCAGCACCTCCTGCCCCACCCGTGGGCGGGGACGGGCCACGTGGTCTACAACGGGTCCCTGTACTACAACAAGTACCAGAGCAACATCATCATCAAGTACCACTTCCGGTCCCGCAGCGTTCTGGTGCAGCGCAGTCTGAGCGGCGCCGGCTACAACAACACCTTCCCGTACTCCTGGGGCGGCTCCTCGGACATCGACCTGATGGCGGACGAGACGGGCCTGTGGGCCGTCTACACGACCATACCGAACGCCGGCAACATCGTCATCAGCCGCCTGGAGCCGCAGAGCCTGGAGGTTCTCCGCACCTGGGACACGGGCTTCCCAAAGCGCAGCGCCGGCGAGTCGTTCATGATCTGCGGCACGCTGTACGTCACCAACTCCCACCTGGCCGGCGCCAAGATCTACTTCGCCTACTACACCAACACGTCGACGTACGAGTACACGGACATCCCCTTCCACAACCAGTACTCGCACATCTCCATGATGGACTACAACCCCAGGGAGAGGGCCCTGTACGCCTGGAACAACGGACACCAGGTGCTCTACAACGTCACCCTGTTCCAGGTCATCAACACCGCCGGAGACTAGAGACGCCCCAGGGTGGTGGGTGGTGGGGGTGGGTGGGGGGAGCTGGTGTCACCGCACCCTCGGGAGGAGCGCCCTGTTGGGACTGACTGGGGTGGATCCGACCGCGCCGCGTGGAAGTCCATTGCAGTCATCACCAGCTAGCGTTCATCCTTCACCCAGAGCTGACCTGGTTGGAGGCAACTCCCGGTGTGGTCAACGAGCGCCGGGGTCGAAAAGAGGCAGTACTGACGGATTTGGGGCGGGCTGACCCAGAGTCAGGCAAAACACATTTACCATGCATACTGGTGTTATGTAGGGGGACAGACAGGCAGACAGACAGGCAGGCAGACAGGCAGGCAGACAGGCAGACGGAGGCGTGGACTTTTTTAAAGCATTTAAATCTTCTTCATAGAGTGCTACTATTCACATTCTGAGAAACATCCACTCCGACAGCGAGGTCGGGAAAGATATATTGACTGTGGGGGGGGGGCTTTGTTTTTATTTTCTGTGATGAGTAAGCATGGTTCTTTTTATTTGTGATGAGAAATAAATATGAAACTTTACCATTCGAGACTTTGTCCTTCATTCTCCTTGATTTTCTTCTCTACGCCGCTATATGTCAGCCATCTGTCTTTTTAGGGGCTGGAACGACATATTCTTTAGTTAATATTTATTTTCGGAGGACATAGCATGGCCATTTGAAGGTTTCACGACGAGTTCGGCCGCGATATTGTTTTTCCCAAGGTGATCCGTCTGACAGGGGGAGGCCGTGAACACCGGTGTGGGAAAATGAAGAGGCGTGGAGGGATTGGAGTGTGAAAGGAAGAGCATGAAGATGGAAGAATAGGAAACGATAAAGATCTCGATGTGACAACGCCGGAGATGAAGCAGAGAAACTAGACCCCGGGCTACAGACGACGTCTGCTGTTGTTTTTTGCCTTCATCTCGCCTCCAATCTGCCTCCATCTCCGTTGAAGTGCCCATCTCTTCTTCAGCCCACTCTGCAACAAAGTCCACACGCGGTGACAACACCTACTAGGACACAGACATGGACTGGGTTTATTCAGTGCCACGCATGAAACCAACTGCCGACAAAATATTTCGAAGAACATCCGTGGCCTTTCAGGTTTTATCTCCGAAAAGTCGGAAGGCGTTGGAAAAAAGAGCGCGGCTTTGCTTCGCCTGTCGTTTTATTCAGTTATTCAGGATAAGAAGGAATCAGATCTCTTTTTAGAAGTCGGCCCGGGAGAATAAATCCGGAGAAGATGCTGGCGAGGGGTAGCCGGGTTACCATGGCGATGACCTTTCCATCAGTCAGCCGCGGTGCAGTGCGGGACTGCGGCGAGGGCAAAGATAGAGGAGGCTTGACATTTCGCCAGCGGAAGGACGGCATGGGAACGCGGGACAACGCCGAAACTCACATTATGACCCGGAAAAACACAAAGGACACGTCTCAACGGCGTTCCACTGAGACGTCGCGTACAATAGACGCGACTGTTCAACGTCGAGTATAACGCCCGCTGTGTTTCCCAGTCTCCCACTGTGGGTCAGTTAGATGTCCTAATGTCACGTAAAGACTACGGTTTACTCATGGGTCACCCCGTGCTGTGTTTCAAATCGCACCCAGGGTGGCACAGTCGATGTAATGGACTTCATTGAGAACGGGGGGGGGCATTTTAGTTTGAAGTGCAGACAGGTTAGGCAGCGTTGATACAGGCAACGCAATACTGATACTTGTTTCACCGACTGATGTTCTGACCAGTCACATGAGATCATTTCACATCACAGTTGAGGTCAGTCCCCGTCTAATCGCTAGCAGAACATCTGAATTGTGCCGCCTGTGTAAATGCGGCGGGGAGACCAAGGGCTGTGCTGATCTAATTGTTAGCCCGTTTCCGTGGAGAAGAAGGAAATGTACAGCTGTGACACAATGGGAGAAATAATTGTGCGTGAAATTAGTTTGGGATCCAGACAGTTGGACGTTTGAAACATGAATACCCACGGACACATCTGAACGATAATAACAAACACAAATCCACTCCTATATTTTTATCTTTATTAAAAAAACTGATTTATAGACTGCCAGTCCATTGCCTGACACATTACACAAGTCAAGTCATCCACAGCACACAACCAAACTGACCATCTCTGCAAATTCCCTTTATCCAGTCCATGTCGCTGAGCAAATCGAACACACCTCTGAAAGTGATATCCTGAAAAGTTGACCATCTGCAGTTGATGGATATCCTACTTCCTGATGTAGCAATACAATGAAATGCAGCAATCGTGGAAGAAAAGGTAAGAACCGTGGAGTGATGGAATAGAACTCATAAAGTCAGGCCCAGCAGTTTGGTAGACACTGTGATGGAGGTGGAGAAACTGTGATGGAGGTGGAGAAACTGATGGAGGTGGAGACACTGGGATGGAGGTGGAGACACTGTGATGGAGGTGGAGACACTGATGGAGGTGGAGACACTGGGATGGAGGCGGAGACACTGATGGAGGTGGAGACACTGGGATGGAGGTGGAGACACTGTGTTGGAGGTGGAGAAACTGTGATGGAGGTGGAGAAACTGTGATGGAGGTGGAGAAACTGTGATGGAGGTGGAGAAACTGTGATGGAGGAGGAGAAACTGTGATGGAGGTGGAGAAACTGTGATGGAGATGGAGAAACTGTGATGGAGGAGGAGACACTGTGATGGAGGTGGAGAAACTGATGGAGGTGGAGACACTGTGATGGAGGTGTAGAAACTGTGATAGAGGTGGAGAAACTGTGATGGAGGAGGAGAAACTGTGATGGAGGTGGAGAAACTGTGATGGAGGTGGAGAAACTGTGATGGAGGAGGAGAAACTGTGATGGAGGTGGAGAAACTGTGATGGAGATGGAGAAACTGTGATGGAGGAGGAGACACTGTGATGGAGGTGGAGAAACTGATGGAGGTGGAGACACTGTGATGGAGGTGTAGAAACTGTGATGGAGGTGGAGAAACTGATGGAGGTGGAGAAACTGTGATGGAGGAGGAGACACTGTGATGGAGGAGGAGACACTGTGATGGAGGAGGAGACACTGTGATGGAGGTGGAGAAACTGTGATGAGGTGGAGAAACTGTGATGGAGGAGGAGACACTGTGATGGAGGAGGAGACACTGTGATGGAGGAGGAGACACTGTGATGGAGGAGGAGACACTGATGGAGGTGGAGACACTGGGATGGAGGTGGAGAACCTGTGATGAGGTGGAGACACTGTGATGGAGGAGGAGGTGGCACATTTCTATCAGCTCCAAACCTGTGGTGCTCAGAAGTGTGCAAGTCTTCTCATCCATTCTACTATATGAATCATCCATGATATGTTTCCTCTACATATGTGTATTAACTACATATGTGTATTAAGCCACCTGGTTGTTTATCTGCAGACAAACCAGGAACAGGAAACATGCACTGCTGTTTAATTAAGACTTGTGGTATGCAGGCTCTGACAGGTGCTTTATATCAGGCCAATTATAGCGTTATACTGTCTCCACTATCCTACTAAACTCAGCCAAGTCCTCCTGAGAGCATTCAGCAGATGCTTCCAGACAATGTTCAGTGGTGCTTTCGTTTTCAGATTATTCCATCCTGGATTCACAGTGGGAATCAAAACCACAATCTCTGGTAATGTTAGGATTCCGTTCCACCAGGTGAGTCACACAGCATCATTCCTTGTGTGCATTCTGTATCTCTCTCGCTCACTCTCTCTCTCTTTCTATGTGTACATGCTGGGAGTGTGAGTGCATGCTGGGAGTGTGAGTGCATGCTGGGAGTGTGAGTGCATGCTAGGAGTGTGAGTGCATGCTGGGAGTTTGAGTGCATGCTGGGAGTGTGAGTGCATGCTGGGAGTGTGAGTGCATGCTGGAGTGTGAGTGCATGCTGGGAGTGTGAGTGCATGGTGGGAGTGTGAGTGCATGCTGGGAGTGTGGGTGCATGCTGGGAGTGTGAGTGCATGCTGGGAGTGTGAGTGCATGCTGGGAGTGTGAGTGCATGCTAGGAGTTTGAGTGCATGCTGGGAGTGTGAGTGCATGCTGGGAGTGTGAGTGCATGCTGGAGTGTGAGTGCATGCTGGGAGTGTGAGTGCATGCTGGGAGTGTGAGTGCATGCTGGGAGTAGGGTTGCACTCTCTGTTTTTCTCTTTCTGTAATTTCTATTTTCAGTCATTTTAGTTGGTGTCATTAGGTATAGTGTTTCTCGTTACGTTGCCATGGCTGCGGCGAGGACGCCATCTTGGTTTCATGGTCATGGATACAGGGTGTTGCTGAATCACCTGTAACCGTGGAGGCTGTTTTTGAAGATGTTCACTTCTCTGTGTACATTTCTGTCTCCTCCCTTTCATACGGGGGATCGGGTACTAGAAGCAATTAAATAGACAAACACTTAATGTAGCTCTATTGCGAGAGACACGTTGGTTTGAAGCTAATGAGGTTGATTGGGGTCTGTGGTGGGAGGGGCAGAGAGTACTCAGTCATGGTACTCATTTCTGTGCCACTAAAGTAGCTGTTAACTGAGTTTGTGGCACGAATTCAATTAGCGAGAAACGCAGATCCGCGACGGAAATCCCGGAAACTAAATGCATTGGTCAGAGCGAAAGCGACTTATCCAGAACCTGAAATGTCTTTCGGGGTTTTGGAAACCCATTGAAAAGCCGGCGCACGACACTCGCAGCATCGGAGCAGTCCGACACAGGCCAGGGAGGTTTGGACCTACAGCCACATGTGGAGGTTAGGCTGTTGCAGTGTTTTAACAGCGTCGTGGAGCTGATCCAGACCTCCTCCCAGCCTTACAGGCTCATTAGGCTGTGATTTGTGATGGACAGTAAAGCCGCGGTTATATGCTGGACTGCAGCCATCGGTCGTTGAGTTTTATACGACTGATGTTCTGACGCGGCGTGCTTCATTGAGTCAAGATTTAGAAGGATGCAGGGTGAAGGTGATGAGACGAGCTGTGGCGTAGGTCAGCGGACAGGGTTGAGGACTCGTCCTAAACAGTGGACGGATGCCTCCAGAGTTAGAGTTGAGGGTAGGGTAGAGGTGTGGATGTGAAGCTTGTATTCCTGGTTAGGTTATCCCGGAATAAGGGGTTTTATACAAAAGTAGCTCATTTGAAATTCAATTTAGCAAGGATGAACTGAGTAGGAAATTAATTCACAGGTCATTACAGGGTTTGTGTTCCGCCGATTCAGTTGAAAGTGACGGGTAAATGACCAATAACATTTTATTTAGAGATGTGTTGCCGGTGTCCTGGGATGTAGCGGTAAATCTTGTGTTAAAGCTTTTCATTCTCCACATATAAACCTTGTGTAAATGCTATTTAATCTCGACATATAAATCTTGTCTAAATGCTATTTATTCTCCACATATAAATCTTGTGTAAATGCTATTCTCTCTCCACATATTAATCTATTAATTCTCCACATATAAATATTCATTCTCGACATATAAATCTTGTGTAATTGCTATTTATTTTCCACATATACATCTTGTGTAAATGCTATTCATTCTCCACATATAAATCTTGTGTAAACGACCTTTGCGGCGCTCCCCCTCCACATGTGAGCATCTGTGCCACAGGTGTCCAGTCAGATGTGATGCAGACAACAATGGCAGCAGGCTAGCAGGCTGTTAACTAAACAACAATGGCAGCAGGCTAGCAGGCTGTTAACTAAACAACAATGGCAGCAGGCTAGCAGGCTGTTAGCTAAACAACAATGGCAGCAGGCTAGCAGGCTGTTAGCTAAACAACAATGGCAGCAGGCTAGCAGGCTGTTAGCTAAACAACAATGGCAGCAGGCTAGCAGGCTGTTAGCTAAACAACAATGGCAGCAGGCTAGCAGGCTGTTAACTAAACAACAATGGCAGCAGGCTAGC
This sequence comes from Dallia pectoralis, assembly GCA_029465975.1. Classification (NCBI taxonomy): domain Eukaryota; kingdom Metazoa; phylum Chordata; class Actinopteri; order Esociformes; family Umbridae; genus Dallia; species Dallia pectoralis. Next base: position 8,666,972 of record CM055752.1, on the reverse strand, counting down.
AGGCTGTTAGCTAAACAACAATGGCAGCAGGCTAGCAGGCTGTTAGCTAAACAACAATGGCAGCAGGCTAGCAGGCTGTTAGCTAAACAACAATGGCAGCAGGCTAGCAGGCTGTTAGCTAAACAACAATGGCAGCAGGCTAGCAGGCTGTTAACTAAACAACAATGGCAGCAGGCTAGCAGGCTGTTAACTAAACAACAATGGCAGCAGGCTAGCAGGCTGTTAGCTAAACAACAATGGCAGCAGGCTAGCAGGCTGTTAGCTGCAGGCTGTTAACTAAACAACAATGGCAGCAGGCTAGCAGGCTGTTAACTAAACAACAATGGCAGCAGGCTAGCAGGCTGTTAGCTAAACAACAATGGCAGCAGGCTAGCAGGCTGTTAGCTAAACAACAATGGCAGCAGGCTAGCAGGCTGTTAACTAAACAACAATGGCAGCAAGCTAGCAGGCTGTTAGCTAAACAACAATGGCAGCAGGCTAGCAGGCTGTTAGCTAAACAACAATTGCAGCAGGCTAGCAGGCTGTTAACTAAACAACAATGGCAGCAGGCTAGCAGGCTGTTAACTAAACAACAATGGCAGCAGGCTAGCAGGCTGTTAACTAAACAACAATGGCAGCAGGCTAGCAGGCTGTTAACTAAACAACAATGGCAGCAGGCTAGCAGGCTGTTAACTAAACAACAATGGCAGCAGGCTAGCAGGCTGTTAACTAAACAACAATGGCAGCAGGCTAGCAGGCTGTTAACTAAACAACAATGGCAGCAGGCTAGCAGGCTGTTAACTAAACAACAATGGCAGCAGGCTAGCAGGCTGTTAACTAAACAACAATGGCAGCAGGCTAGCAGGCTGTTAACTAAACAACAATGGCAGCAGGCTAGCAGGCTGTTAACTAAACAGTCTCGTCCTCTAGATTCACAGGAGCATCATCAGGTTGGCCATTGACAGTAACAATAGGGTAGCCTGGAGGGCCACCAGCAACAGGGTGGATGTAGGTACCCTGCATCTTCATCAGCCCGCCGAAGAACCATTAAAAGGTAATTAAAACCGCCACAGAACCATTAGGACCCCAACCAAGTGGACCACTGACAACCTGGAAGTTCTTATCCGTCTCTGGCTCGGCTCTGTCCACATCAACAGCCATTAAAGTGGGGGCGGAATAAATAAATGTGTTTCAGTCACTCTCTCTCTCCTAACAATCTTTTTCGTATTTTTCCACTCTCGCTCGCAGCTCTGTCCTATTTCGGGCAAACAATGCATCAGCAGCAGGACACAGAGTGTATCCGTTCTTTAAGACTAAACGGTAAATTTCTACGGCACGGTCAACAATACTTCCCAGTTTCTCCCAGCGTTTGCCTTTCTATGTTATTATTCTCATCTTTCCCTCTAGCAGTGACTGTGCTGATTCGGACTTCATCAAGTTAAGTGTGCTCACTATTAGTATATTGCAAAGGTTACAAAATGGCGAACCGCGTTCCGGGTCTGGACTGCGGCGGCATCTTATTTAGATCATGGTTTATAACCGATATATTATTGAGAATTAATACATTTTGACGGAAGGTTTTCATTTTAACACCCACACACACACAAACACAAACAAACACACACACACACACGGAAAGGAGATGAGACGAGTGGTAGCCTGATTGAGGGAGAACTTATTCAGTCAGAGTAAAGGTAAAAAGAGAAATATCCAAAAGACAAATATCCAAACCGGAGCTTTTAATCAAATATGGACAGTCTTGAACATGTAAATTTTTCCCACAGGAGGTCGAAACAAATATGTTTCATGTTTGCACTTCTGGTTGGATGCAAACTGCATTTCGTTGTGCTGTACTTGTACTGTCCGATGACACTAGAGTTAAATCTAATCTAAAAGAAAAATTTTAAAATTTACAATTTGAAAATACAAAATATAAATTATTGTTACCATGCGCTGATTTATCAGTTTAACCTTTCTAGTGCTGTCTCAGTTGATATGGTGGTTCACATAACAACTGTGCTGACAGGGACTGTTTTCCTCTGTTGAGAGGAGAGAAAAATGTTCTGGCCTAACTCACACCCAAGTAGAAGTAGACTGATTCCTCAATAATTATTTAACCATATATGATACGTGTTAATGCAAGAACATTGATTGACTGATTAAGCTTATGGAAATGAAAGATTTAAAACAAATCCAATAAGTGTTTTGGTACGTTAACTGAAATGGTTTGCTCAATGTATATGCTGTATAAACATCTCAAACATTGCTTTATGCTTTCATCTTCCTGGCAGTTATTCTGATGCAGGTTGCTTCATTAGTTTTTGGAAATCTGCCTAGATTTTAATAAGGATTAGGCTTTCCCATAATCGCAGGTTTTTAAATAATAAATTATATGTCGTCATCAAAAGCTCTTGGGGAAGATTCCAAAGAAATAATTATATCATTTTAAAGTTAGACTACAGGACCTCCAGAATTATTGAACCTGTCATCAATTGAAATTGTTATCAACTTTATACCCATTCAAAATACTGTATCATAGATTGTCATTGCATAACACTAACATGAGTACATTTATTTGCACTAATGAAGTACAGAATACCAACACTTACATGAGTACATTTATTTACAATAATGTAGTACAGAATCACAACACTAACATGAGTACATTTATTTACACTAATGTAGTACAGAATCACAACACTAACATGAGTACATTTATTTACACTAATGTAGTACAGAATAACAACACTAACATGGGTACATTTATTCGCACTAATGTAGTACAGAATACCAACACTAACATGTTTACATTTATTTACACTAATGTAGTACAGAATAACAACACTAACATGGGTACATTTATTCGCACTAATGTAGTACAGAATAACAACACTAACATGGGTACATTTATTCGCACTAATGTAGTACAGAATAACAACACTAACATGGGTACTGTAACAGTCGGACCTTTCTGTTTCTCTTGGCCCGAGATCGGCTCGTTCCCCTGCCAGCGGAGAGGGGTAATCAGTGACATTTGGGACACCTGCGCGTAATGCGCACCTGTTTTGGGTTGGGACTCATTAGTCCACTATTTAGTTCAGTCCCGGTCAGTCTCTCTTTGTTGGAGCATTGTTTCATGTATATGGTATGAGCGCAGGTACGTTTGTTATTTTCCCAGTTAAAGGTACGGTGTGATCCGTTTTCTCTCGATTCACTACCTTAGTTTGTGCCTGGAGTCTTTCGTGTTGGTCTTTAAATAAAGACATTATTTGTGTATCGAAACCTCTGCACTTGTGTCCTATTCCTGCTACCTGCGAGAGCTTAATCGTTACAGGTACATTTATTTACACTAATGTAGTACAGAATACCAACACTAACATGTTTACATTTATTTACACTAATGTAGTACAGAATACCAACACTAACATGGTTACATTTATTTACACTAATGTAGTACAGAATACCAACACTAACATGTTTACATTTATTTACACTAATGTAGTACAGAATAACAACACTAACATGGGTACATTTTTTTACACTAATGTAGTACAGAATACCAACACTAACATGTTTACATTTATTTACACTAATGTAGTACAGAATAACAACACTAACATGGGTACATTTGTTTACACTAATGTAGTACAGAATACCAACACTAACATGGGTACATTTGTTTACACTAATGTAGTACAGAATAACAACACTAACATGGGTACATTTGTTTACACTAATGTAGTACAGAATAACAACACTAACATGGGTACATTTGTTTACACTAATGTAGTACAGAATAACAACACTAACATGTTTACATTTATTTACACTAATGTAGTACAGAATAACAACACTAACATGGTTACATTTATTTACACTAATGTAGTACAGAATAACAACACTAACATGGTTACATTTATTTACACTAATGTAGTACAGAATAACAACACTAACATGGGTACATTTGTTTACACTAATGTAGTACAGAATAACAACACTAACATGGGTACATTTATTTACACTAATGTAGTACAGAATAACAACACTAACATGGTTACATTTATTTACACTAATGTAGTACAGAATAACAACACTAACATGGTTACATTTATTTACACTAATGTAGTACAGAATAACAACACTAACATGGTTACATTTATTTACACTAATGTAGTACAGAATACCAACACTAACATGTTTACATTTATTTACACTAATGTAGTACAGAATAACAACACTAACATGTTTACATTTATTTACACTAATGTAGTACAGAATAACAACACTAACATGGTTACATTTATTTACACTAATGTAGTACAGAATAACAACACTAACATGTTTACATTTATTTACACTAATGTAGTACAGAATAACAACACTAACATGGGTACATTTATTTACACTAATGTAGTACAGAATAACAACACTAACATGTTTACATTTATTTACACTAATGTAGTACAGAATACCAACACTAACATGTTTACATTTATTTACACTAATGTAGTATAGAATACCAACACTAACATGTTTACATTTATTTACACTAATGTAGTACAGAATACCAACACTAACATGGGTACATTTATTTACACTAATGTAGTACAGAATAACAACACTAACATGGTTACATTTATTTACACTAATGTAGTACAGAATAACAACACTAACATGTTTACATTTATTTACACTAATGTAGTACAGAATAACAACACTAACATGTTTACATTTATTTACACTAATGTAGTACAGAATAACAACACTAACATGGGTACATTTATTTACACTAATGTAGTACAGAATAACAACACTAACATGTTTACATTTATTTACACTAACGTAGTACAGAATACCAACACTAACATGTTTACATTTATTTACACTAATGTAGTACAGAATACCAACACTAACATGTTTACATTTATTTACACTAATGTAGTACAGAATACCAACACTAACATGGGTACATTTATTTACACTAATGAAGAACCTGTCTGAGGCAGGACCACGGGGGGCGCATGAAGTGGGGTAGAGTTGCCTGGTCAGCCAGTTGAATGCATCTCCATGTTTTCACGTTTCTTTAGGACGAGGAACGTAACTCCTCTCAGAGAACACATCTGGACAGAGTGACTGGTCTCTGACATGAGTCGGGTCTACAACCAATAGACACGGATCCACAGACATCTAGAAAACGTGCGCGATCCGCTTGAATACTTCGAATAGTAGGAAACGATCAACTCACTAACGAGAAACCTAATTTGGACGGCACGTAAACGACAGCATTGGCAGGGGGCCCAAGCTGAAACGTTTAGCGTTTTTAGTACGAGTCGCAAAGGAAAGGCAGCAGCCGAAATTAAACCAACTACAGACGTCACACAGCCACCAACACAGCCACCAACACAGCCACGCGCCACTTCACCGTTGGAACTAATCGTGTACGCCTGTATTCGGCTTTGTCACCCTCTCTCTCTGGCTCACACATTCAGCGGCTGTTTATCTCTCACTGTCTATGGCTCTCAATCTGCATTTCCTTCTCTCTGGCTCTCAGCCACCCGCAAACACACACGAGCATGTGCACGCGCGCACGCACACACGCACGCACACGCACGGTAGTACATTCGGTGGTCTTCTACACAGTTTGGGTTTGTGTAAGTGAATTCCCTTCCGCACAAACCTGTTGTTTAATTCATGTCTATAGGACAGCACGGGAATCTCTTATAAAACGGCATAAATCTTCATTATGTCCACGAAGTCCGAAAACGAACTGACCATACTTCACAACCAAACGATAAAAAAAGACATTCATTCTTGACATTTAACAGTGTTTCGCGTTCATTTCGATGTGGTGTGAAAGTACGGAGTCAATATTATCTATTAAGATTCCAGCTTGTAAACAAGCTCAAACTCCCACGCTAAACATTCGGGGCGGGAAAGGACTTTAGAATAACCATCTAATAAATATGCTTCGGCACTCTAAGTGGCCCACGGTGTCTCCTGGGAAAGGGTGTCTTAACTCACCCCTCCAGCACTACAGAACCTCGCTGCTGCCGCCCACCACCGAGTAAAGGTGTCTTAAAGCACCTCTCTCTCCACTTCATCCAGCATAAACACGGCATGAGACGCACCACGCCTCATTTATATGCAAATTGGGGCTAGGCCGCTTTCACAGTGCTTTACTGATCCTGTTATTAAATTAACACGAGCACGGGCGGAGGAGAGGGAGTCGGCTGAGGTAGTCGATAGCTTTCCCGTCCTGTCGGCGCATATCAATGAGCCTTTATCAATTTTAAATTCATCACGGCGTGGGGTCCTGTCAACGACGGGAGACTGAGGGGACTGTCTCCAGGCTCGGCTCTGCTCAGTTCTGCCCTCGCCGCCCGGCTGTCACCGGCGAACCAGGGCTAGCCCCGTCACGCCATCGCCACACACACACGGCCGTCCGTCACCCCAGCCACCCAGGGAGACCACCGCACACTCCTGGCCACGTAGCCCTCTCTCCGTCCTGCCCGACGATTCCCCTGTGGCTCCTCAGGTCGGCGCCAGTCGTTCTCCGTGACTTTGTTCTCCGAATCCGCTGGATAATTCCGGAGCTCCGGCGACAGTTGTTATTAAGCAGCCTAAGTGGGGTGACTCAGGAGGTGGGACAGAAACACTGAAAGGTTAGCAAAGTCATCCGGCATCCACTAAATATATGCCACCACACGCAGCCACAGCACACTCTATGGTGTCTGGCTGCATGAAGATGTGGAATAATCTGGAGTCCGGAGCGCCTTTGAGTGAAATAAACTGTCATAAAAATTATGGATCGTCCTTTTTTACATTCTCCATCTATCTCTCTCACTCACATATAGCACACCCTTGGCTACACACACACACACACACACACACACACACTACTTGTCTATATACCACACCCTCGCACACACATACACACACACACTACCTGTCTATATGCCACAAGCCGCCGCAAACGCCTGACAGGCGGAGGTCGATTCAACAAACGGGGCAGCCTTTTGGGGGTTGGAAGGGGGGAATCGTGGCAGACAGAAGCTGGCCACCTGGGTCGTGTGTGTGTGCGTGTGCGTGTGTGTGTGCGTGTGTGTCCGAAATGCCTTACTGTTTGTTTTTCTCTGCTTTATTTGTGTCTCGGGTCGACCTTGGGCGAAAGTCTGGAGCGGGACATCGGCGAGCCGTTAGCGATCGTTAGAGCAATTACCAGGAAAACACGAGGCCACGGGGAACAATAATATGCTTTATGTCTCCAATGTTCCACGGGAGACCATGGTGGAACAGCGATGCCTGGACAACATGTACAGCAGGATAAGGAGAAAGACCGAGAAAATGGGAGAACACAAACAGAGGGGTTAAGAGGAGTTATGGAGGGAGGGAACGCAGTGGTTGGTGGGTGGGAGACGAGGCTGAAGTCTGGGGAGGAATAGCAAATGTGTGAAGTGGGGAGAACGGGAGGAGAACGGGAGGAGAACAGGCTATTGGCACTGCTAAGGAACGAGGTTGACTCAAACCGCATCGAAATTCAAACATTGTATTTTAATCCTCTCAAGCGTGAATCCCGAACAGCCGACTTTCTGCTCTTCCCCCTTTTCGCTCGTATCGGCGCGTTCAGAGGCGCGTTGCTGTGGCGACAGAGCCGCCGGCTGTTCTGAGTCCAGGTTGATAAGCGGTCGGAGAGCCAAGGTGGATGAGGTCACCGGACCCACTGTATTGAAACGTGCCGCCGGTCAATTCCATTTTTCAAGGACCCAGCGCAATCTGAGCGTTTTATATTCCAGCCGACTCACGTCGGCCGTCCTCTCACACCTGCCGAATGGGGAGGAAAGGAAGCGTGGAGAGGGAAAGGTCGGGAGCGAAGGAGCGAACGAAATGGGATATACAATTGTCTGGGAAATAGTCACGATACTGGTGTGGGTGTAGTGCAGGAGAAAAGCCAGGGGCAGAGCGGGGATAACCGTTTAAACTCGGGTTTATATCAAATGAAAACGTATTGTAAATGGTGGAAAAAACATGCACTGGTTTTAAATGAGAATGCGCTACACAGCGACTTAAAAAAAGAAATTAAACAACAGTAACATGAAATACCACTCAACATATATAGAGGACTTAGCCGTGCCATAGGATCAATGAACTGCACCCAAACGCGGAAACAGAGAGAACTAAATGGAAATACTAAGCGACTAAATGAGGACCAGGTGAGAACAATACAAAAAGAACGAAAAGACGACGACTAGTCATTCTAGTCGTCACAGAAATCGCCAAATCCGGTTTATTCGATTGTGATCACTGATTACACGGCAGCGGCATCGTGAGAGAGTGAGAGACAGGAAGCTCTCATAAACACGTTTAGCATCGCTTCAGCAGTAAGACAAACTAACAAACAGTCCAGGGATCACGGAATATACGTAATGTAGCACATTACACAGACCCTCCTCACAGAACCAGATATTATTCCCACCGTCCGTATGGGATTTGACTCCCGGTGGAACAGTGAACACAGGGCCAATGCAGAAGCTCCGACAGTGTCACACTCCATTGGTGGACAGAGGCTAGATAAGTCCCACGTCTGAAGGGAAAGGGAGACAAGAGGGAGTCTGATAGAAAGAGGGGGAGGTAGGGAGGTGTGGGGAGGGAAAGAGAGAGAGGGAGTGGGATAGAGTGTGGAGGGAAATGGAAGACAAGAGTCCGATGAAGTGGCTGATGGCAGAGACTGAGAGCACGAATCCTGTGGTCATCTGTCAACCAGGAACTAAATGAAAGATTTAACACTCTGGCCTACTTACAGCGAACACAGCCAAGAATGTCCTTGTTATTTTAATGTCTCCGGTTAAATCTTTCATGCAGGCATATGCTCACGTCAAATTCCACCCCTCGTCATATCCATCGCTCTAAGACAATTTCCTTTCGCCCGTATCTCCTCGCGTCTCTGCCTGAAAGTTGCTCACGTCGTGCCGCCGTAGGACTTTGTTTAGGCCATCTGTAGCAGTGACGGCTTCACGTAATCGTCGGCAAAGCCAGGGTATCAGTCAATGCGATGGTTTCTAATCAACAACATCACATTACTCAGGAACATGATCTTCAGAATCTGCGGTGAGTAGGCAGAGTAAAGAAGAGGCAATCACATGTTTTTAATTATGCGTGGTTCTGATGTGACATGACCAACATCCTCTCTCACTCATTATGAACACAAGCTGGTAGATGTTTCACTATTTTACATCAATGCAAACCAAAATTGTCCATGAACAGATGTGTATAATACATATAACATCATATATATATATATATCTCATCTCATCTCCAACCGCTTATCCGGGGTCGGGTCGCGGGGGTAGCAGCTCTAGCAGGGGACCCCAAACTTCCCTTTCCCGGGCAACATTAGCCAGCTCTGACTGGGGAATCCCGAGGCGTTCCCAGGCCAGTGTGGAGATATAATCTCTCCACCTAGTCCTGGGTCTTCCCCGAGGTCTCCTCCCAGCTGGACGTGCCTGGAACACCTTCCTAGGGAGGCGCCCAGGTGGCATTCGTACAAGATGCCCGAACCACCGCAACTGGCTCCTTTCTACGCAAAGGAGCAGCGGCTCTACTCCGAGTTCCTCTCTGATGACTGAGCTTCTCACCCTATCTCTAAGGGAGAGGCCAGCCACCTTTCTGAGAAAACCCATTTCGGCCGCTTGTACCCGCGATCTCGTTCTTTCGGTCATATATATTTCGGTATATATATATATTAACCCAAAGGATCCAGCAAGGCACACAGTCCAGGGGCCAGCCTTGTTCAACATAGGCTTTTCCCCTGGGCCCCAGAACACATTACCTCCTGTGGTCGGCCAGCTAGGACTCAACCAAACAAAGGCTTTAAACCCCATCCAGACTGACCGAACACACATAATCCAATTAACTTCATGTTGGCAACTCGGCAATTACTCACACCCGTGTCACTGATATTCCAGATATTCCCAGAGCCAACAGGCTTTGAAAACAGGCGCATCTGAACATGTTTTTAACAAACCGGGAAGAAAACCGTAGATGCAGTTAAAAAGCTTTATGTTAAATTGGTGAAATAGTGAGCGGAGTGAGAAAACAACTTATCGACGAATATGAAAAAAGTCAAAGGAGAGTGGAGCGCGCAGTTGGAATGGAGCGAGCGTATATTTCTCTACGCCAGCGACGCACACTGGGAAAAGTCAATACACATAAATGCATCAGCGACCGCAATCACACTCTGCTGCCTATAATAAGCACGTTATTTTTATCGACGCCATGAACAATATGCAAATACAACAGGAACATGTGGTTTTTTTTTTACATACTATCCCACTAACCCCCCATCCCTTTAGTTTCATTTATATTGTTCTATTCTTATGTTGCATGTAAGCACCTTCCTGCCACAGTAAATTCCTTGTCTGTTCACACATTCAATGGCGAATAAACACTTTTCTGATTCTGATTCTGTTCGGTCATCTGGTTGATCAATGAATCGGTTGGATGCAGCTGCTTGTTGCACGAAACCAACAATCAATACCATGAGAGTTCTGCCGGCCGACACACACAGATAAGCCTTGCCGGCGCTCGTGAATCGGCTCAAATGAATGTTTCGACGTGGATGGCGGCGAGAGAGCGAAGGACCGCTACGGAAGCAAGATTGACGGACAAATGCGCGGAAGAAAAGGCTGTGATGAGCGACACTACAGAAGAGAAAAGAGCGTGATGAAATGATTGCAGGGTTTAGAGGTATCGAGGACGACAAGACGTGGACCCGCTGCAAAAGCGCCGCGGCTCTGTAGGCAATCATCCTTTTCAATCACTCATCTCTCTCCATTCAACACTCAGGCCACTAGCATGGGACAACATTAATGCGGCTCGAGCAAATTGCCAGCGGAGCGTTGTACTGACGCAGACGGCGCACGTAGGCACTCGTTGTTCGTGAAGTTCGCCGGCGAAAAGCCAGCTGAAGAGTAGGAGGCTACAGAAAGCTACGGGTTTCCATGGAGATGTAGCCTGGATCACCGATATGACGGCAGGCTCAGCTTAAGAGGTCAGAGGTCACCCGGTGTTATACAGTTCTCGTCAGACTACTGTCGTCCCCTCATCGCCGGGGTTCGCAGCGAGTTCGCTGTCACTGTGTGTCGTCGTGTACGTCAGACCGGAGGAAATAAATTAATTTTGTGAACGGGAGAGAGTGGAGATCGAAGAGGAGGAGAGTGAAGATGGGAGGTGAGAGAGTGGAGATGGAAGAGGAGAGGGTGGAGATGGAAGAGGAGAGAGGGTGGAGATGGAAGAGGAGAGAGTGGAGATGGAAGAGGAGAGAGTGGAGATGGAAGAGGAGAGAGTGGAGATGGAAGAGGAGAGAGTGGAGATGGAAGAGGAGAGAGTGGAGATGGAAGAGGAGAGGGTGGAGATGGAAGAGGAGTGGAGATGGAAGAGGAGAGAGTGGAGATGGAAGAGGAGAGAGTGGAGATGGAAGAGGAGAGAGTGGAGATGGAAGAGGAGAGAGTGGAGATGGAAGAGGAGAGAGTGGAGATGGAAGAGGAGAGAGTGGAGATGGAAGAGGAGAGGGTGGAGATGGAAGAGGAGAGAGTGGAGATGGAAGAGGAGAGAGGGTGGAGATGGAAGAGGAGAGAGTGGAGATGGAAGAGGGAGATGGCGAGAGTGGTGGTAGATAGGGAGAGAGAATGGGAGAGAGTGGGAATGGAAAGGCAAAGAAAGAAAGAGTGTAAAGGGTAAAGAAGAAGAGAGAGCAGCAAGCTCTAATGAGGTCACTCTAAACATGTATTACCAGACCGGCTAGATCAACTGTGCATGAGATAGCAAACATTCAGCACAGGCTATTCTCTCTGCCTCCTCTCATTCCTCCCTCCTCATCTTTCTCTTTTCTTTCCTCTGTCCATCTCATCTTCCTCACGTTTTGGCTCATCCCACCAGTGTCCCATTCCCTCAGGCCTCCTCCCCCCGCCCCCTCACATCTCTCTCCATCCTAACCCTCCCCATATGTGCAGTGTCCTCACATTGTCAGTGCCGCTGTAACCCCAGTGAGGGTCAGTGTTTAGAGGAAGCACAAACCTCTGTCTGTCTGGCTCATAGAGAGAGAGGGAGGACCGGGGACAAGAAGAGAGACAGAGGAGAGAGAGGGAGATGGGAGAGAGCCTGGGAACCTCACTAAGCGGGAGAAAAAAGAAGAAAGAGAAGGAGTTTGAGAGCAGCGGGGTTCTGGCAGTAGGTTTTATATTCAGAGGATTCTACAGACCAAGAGATTTGGCCCACATTACTGTACACAGACTGTCTGGGTTCACATTACTGTACACAGACTGTCTGGGTTCACATTACTGTACACAGACTGTCTGGGTTCACATTACTGTACACAGACTGTCTGGGTTCACATTACTGTACACAGACTGTCTGGGTTCACATTACTGTACACAGACTGTCTGGGTTCACATTACTGTACACAGACTGTCTGGGTTCACATTACTGTACACAGACTGTCTGGGTTCACATTACTGTACACAGACTGTCTGGGTTCACATTACTGTACACAGACTGTCTGGGTTCACATTACTGTACACAGACTGTCTGGGTTCACATTACTGTACACAGACTGTCTGGGTTCACATTACTGTACACAGACTGTCTGGGTTCACATTACTGTACACAGACTGTCTGGGTTCACATTACTGTACACAGTAACAGCAGACTGTCTGGGTTCACATTACTGTACACAGTAACAGCAGACTGTCTGGGTTCACATTACTGTACACAGTAACAGCAGACTGTCTGGGTTCACATTACTGTACACAGTTATGTACCTGTGGGTGGTTGCTATGATGCTGTAGAATATCATATTTTAATCTTTAGAGAAAGACCAGCTAGTCTAACTGGTATTCTACATGAATCATCTCTATCTGCCAATACCAGGTACATATCCTCTGGTTGGCTCTGATGTCAATGCATGTTCTCTTCTTTTCAGTGTGTTGGGTGATGTGTTCAAACTTAAATCCCAATGAAATGTCCCATTTCCATTCAATTAAATTACATACCTACTAACAATTTAACAAACTAGAATAATTAAAAAGCGCATATCTATTATTGATGAGCAGATTCAATTAGAATCACCTGCCTTTATATGAGGAGCCATTTGTTTCCGGCTGGCTGGAGGTTGGAAGCTGCTCATTGTGGCACAAACAGAAATGTTCATCATCGATACCTGATGCAGTTATCACCTCCAGCTGTGTTTATAGGTAGAGGACAGTCCAGAGTGTGAGCTACATGCATTCTACCATAGAAAAGGAATTGGGCTGTATGTTGTTCTCCATAGGTCACTGGCAGATGCAGTGGCCTCCCTGGGTTCACATTACTGTGTGTGACTGAAAGGAGCCCGTACAGTGTCTGTTTGTTTTAGATCTATAGCTGTTGTGTGTGACTGAAATGAGCTTGTACAGTGTCTGTTTGTTTTAGATCTATAGCTGTTGTGTGTGACTGAAAGGAGCCCGTACAGTGTCTGTTTGTTTTAGATCTATAGCTGTTGTGTGTGACTGAAAGGAGCCCATACAGTGTCTGTTTGTTTTAGATCTATAGCTGTTGTGTGTGACTGAAAAGAGCCCATACAGTGTCTGTTTGTTTTAGATCTATAGCTGTTGTGTGTGACTGAAAGGAGCCAAAACAGTGTCTGTTTGTTTTAGATCTATAGCTGTTGTGTGTGACTGAAAGGAGCCAAAACAGTGTCTGTTTGTTTTAGATCTATAGCTGTTGTGTGTGACTGAAAGGAGCCAAAACAGTGTCTGTTTGTTTTAGATCTATAGCTGTTGTGTGTGACTGAAAGGAGCCAAAACAGTGTCTGTTTGTTTTAGATCTATAGCTGTTGTGTGTGACTGAAAGGAGCCCGTACAGTGTCTGTTTGTTTTAGATCTATAGCTGTTGTGTGTGACTGAAAGGAGCCCATACAGTGTCTGTTTGTTTTAGATCTATAGCTGTTGTGTGTGACTGAAAAGAGCCCATACAGTGTCTGTTTGTTTTAGATCTATAGCTGTTGTGTGTGACTGAAAGGAGCCAAAACAGTGTCTGTTTGTTTTAGATCTATAGCTGTCACGAGTGACTGCTGAGGTGGCAGGAGAGAACAGAGCAGCCGGGAGGTTCATTTCACTTTCAATTTCACATGCATGCCAGGAGGCCCTTGGAAATCCATCACACCTGCCAGCCAATACTTTCCTGGAGACCTGCACCGCATAGACAGTGGTACAGTTGTGTGTGCTGGACACGCCTTCAGTAAAAAGAACAAAGCATCATCAAGGGCCACGGCAACGTAATGAAGATGACGCGTAACTAAAATGTTGCAGTGGGGGAGACAGAACACAGACACAAAGTGCGGAGAACCCCAAGGCTTTAACCAAGTCAAAACCGAAAGATACCGGACAGAAACGATAACGAGAAGATTAATACTCGGGTCTTCTGACTAATACCGTTCTAGTCATGGTTCCGGGTACCGATTTGAGTCTGCAGGGCAGCTAGAGCTTTAATGTAAATGTTAAGCTCATACATGTGTTACATAACATCTACTGTATAATGGCTTGTTATAGACGACAGAATGTGTTCGTAAATGTTACGTTAATGTGACATACTTACAAATGTGACATATAATGTAACACACAGACGAGATATGTTGACCCAGTCCAACATTTACCCACTCCTCTGCTAAAACTTCTGTCACACAATGTCGGGACCGTTGTAAAAGTATGTGACCAAATCAGCTTAGTTCTGACATCCACAAGCTTTCAAAGACCATCAAAACATAAACCATTCTGTAACACTAGTCTTCTTATAAACTGTTTTTTGTATCATTTTATTATAAAGCTGACTATTGGATGTAATCTCCCATCCCTAAAAGAACTGTACACAGCCAGATCACTGAGGCGGAAAGTGAAGTTTGAGTCAGACCCCTCCCACCCGGGAAACAGATTATTCAGAACTCTCCCCTCTGGCAGGCGGCTGAGGTCAAGCAAAAAACCTCTCGCTACAAGTACAGCTTCCTCCCCACAGCTGTAAGTTTAAGTAATATGCCTCCAGCAGTAGACTGTCCATAGTCCCCCCCCCAACCTTCAGATTCTCATTGATTGCCTACTCTGTACCTTATCGGCATATATTACATATTATATTTACACATTTCACAGTCCAGCTACGCATGGTCTCTCTTGTCCGGACTGTTTGTATTGTGTGTTCTGTCGTATCGTTCGCATCTGTTTTTTAACGTGTGCATTGTGTGTTGCAGCGAGGGGACTGAACAAATACCTTGTGATTCTGAATATGCATTGCGATATGTATCAACGGAATTATGCATGAAGCGATGTCAGATATTCACTTTCCCCAGTGCTTTGTTTCTCAGGATGGAGATGCCTGCAGTAGAATTTCTGAGCAGGACTTGACATCCTCTCTGTGGCTAATGACTAACTTAAGGGCCTGTGCCTGGTACCTGATTGGCCTATCTACGATTATATATCCGACACGGTTTTTACTCCGTCGCCTAGACACATTTGGTCCTTCACAACACACATACGAGGGCTAAATGACGTGAACATCATTTCAGCATCGCTCGCAGGCAAAGCGAATAAATACAAAATAACGTTTCAACAACACCTTTTCTTTTATTGAGGAATGAGGTCAACGCCAATATTGGCTCTGCGGCCAGGCGGTTGGTTCGTCCCAGAGGATCTTGGGAAAACACTTGGATACTTGGCAACACAGGCTCTGAAGGCAATGATGCCATCTTTTATGCTACCTTTTTATAAATATATGTCATATTTCTTCTAATGTCATCTTAGGTCACGTTTAACACACACACACACAAACACACACACACACACACGCATCACACACACACACACGCATCACACGCATCACACACACACACACACACACACACACACGCATCACACACACACACACAAACACACACACACACACACACGCATCACACACACACAAACACACACACACACACACGCATCACACACACACACACACACACGCATCACACACACACACACACACACACAAACGCATCACACACGCATCACACACACGCATCACACACACACACACACACACACGCATCACACACGCATCACACACACGCACACACGCATCACACACACACACACACACACACACACGCATCACACACACACACAAACACACACACACACACATCACACACACACACACGCATCACACACACACACACACACACACACACACACGCACAGAGCATAACATAGGTGCTATGTAACAGACGTATGTCCTGCTTAAGAAGGGATTACGAAAGCATTTCATAATGATTTACAAGCTGAACAGAATTTAACATGTCTAGTTCTGTATTAGGTGGCGTTGTGAGTCAGCCCGTTGGGGTCCGGTACGATTGGAAGCAGCAGGTCTCGGTTTATGCAAATGAATACAATAAGCAGATGTAAGTGACGGCTCATGTTTAAATCACAACTCTGCCACTCTGAACCACCTGGGGGGCCGAGGCAGAGTTGGACACGTAATTGAATTCCCACCCGTCGGACCAGAACTACACTGTGACCCAGACCGGTCTCGTTTATTACAGCCAACGTTTACACACAGCAGCTCCTCCTAATGGAGGAGTTGGTATCTCAGTGGTAGAGTGCATGCTCTGTATGTATGATGTCCTGGGTTCCTATTAGAGGAGTTGGTATCTCAGTGGTAGAGTGCATGCTCTGTGTGTATGATGTCCTGGGTTCCTATTGGAGGAGTTGGTATCTCAGTGGTAGAGTGCATGCTCTGTATGTATGATGTCCTGGGTTCCTATTGGAGGAGTTAGTATCTCAGTGGTAGAGTGCATGCTCTGTATGCATGATGTCCTGGGTTCCTATTGGAGGAGTTGGTATCTCAGTGGTAGAGTGCATGCTCTGTATGTATGATATCCTGGGTTCCTATTGGAGGAGTTGGTATCTCAGTGGTAGAGTGCATGCTCTGTATGTATGATGTCCTGGGTTCCTATTGGAGGAGTTGGTATCTCAGTGGTAGAGTACATGCTCTGTATGTATGATGTCAGGTTCAATCCCAGGTCGCTGTCGCAAATGAGATTTTGTTCTCAATCGGCCTACCTGGTTAAATAAAGGTTAAATTAAAAAAATACATTTCCCTGCCCATTACTTTATTTATTTATACAAAAAACAATGTGATTAAACAGCAGTGGCAGATGGATGCAGATAGTTAAAAATATTATTATTTAAATATGATTATGGAAAACATATAAATTATTACATCATGACTCATTATAACACTTTGGCTGTCCAACCTGGGTGTGTCAGAGCATGATTTAAAAAGGTCTTTATATACTCTTCTGTTTCCTTTAAATTCTGTCCCAATAATGTCATCTCCTTTCAGCATTCACGGACGTAGGGAGGACACTGATTAGATGGTTGGCTGTGTGTGTGTGTGTTTCAGCAGTCACAGTCACTTCAGTTTCTGAACACATAATGAAGACCAGGAGGCAGAACAACCTGAATCTCTCACTCAGCCACCACACCATGACACCATCTCATTCACATTCCTGCTCTCACTTCACACACGGCTCGCTGCTCCACCACAGTGTTTGGACCCACACAGAGTTCTGGAAATAATTAGAACCGGATAAAAACATAAACAACCGTGCGCACACATGAATGCCTGCATAGAAACGTGCATACCTGCATGCAAACGTGCATACCTGCATGTAAACGTGCACACTTAAATACAACGGGCATACCTGCATGTTAACGTGCACACCTGAATACTACGGGCATACCTGCATGTAAACGTGCACACCTAAATACTACGGGCATACCTGCATGTTAACGTGCACACCTGAATACAACGGGCATACCTGCATGTTAACGTGCACACCTGAATACAAGGGCATACCTGCATGTAAACGTGCACACCTGAATACAAGGGCATACCTGCATGTAAATGTGCACACCTGAATACTACGGGCATACCTGCATGTTAACGTGCACACCTGAATACAACGGGCATACCTGCATGTTAACGTGCACACCTGAATACAACAAGCATACCTGCATGTTAACGTGCACACCTGAATATAACGGGCATACCTGCATGTAAACGTGCACACCTGAATACAACGGGCATACCTGCATATAAACGTGCACACCTGAATACAACGGGCATACCTGCATGTAAACGTGCACACCTGCATGTAAACGTGCACACCTGCATGTAAACGTGCACACCTAAATACAACGGGCATACCTGCATGTAAACGTACACACCTAAATACAACGTGCACACCTGAATACAACGGGCATACCTGCATGTAAACGTGCACACCTGAATACAACGGGCATACCTGCATGTAAACGTGCACACCTGGATGTAAACGTGCACACCTGAATACAACATGCATACCTGCATGTTAACGTGCACACCTGAATGCAACGGGCATACCTGCACGTAAACGTGCACACCTGCATGTTAACGTGCACACCTGAATACAACGGGCATACCTGCATGTAAACGTGCACACCTGAATACAACGGGCATACCTGCATGTAAACGTGCACACCTGCATGTTAACGTGCACACCTGAATACAACAAGCATACCTGCATGTTAACGTGCACACCTGAATACAACGGGCATACCTGCATGTTAACGTGCACACCTGAATACAACAAGCATACCTGCATGTTAACGTGCACACCTGAATATAACGGGCATACCTGCATGTAAACGTGCACACCTGAATACAACGGGCATACCTGCATATAAACGTGCACACCTGAATACAACGGGCATACCTGCATGTAAACGTGCACACCTGCATGTAAACATGCACACCTGAATACTACGGGCATACCTGCATGTTAACGTGCACACCTGAATACAACGGGCATACCTGCATGTATAACCTATACGTGTCCATAAACAGTAGTTAAATGCACCTTAAATACATTTAAAGACAGAATGCGTCTACTTCCTGAAGGCCCATTCATACCGCCGGTGACAGACAGCAACAGAGAGACCAGCTCCCATTCATTTCTAATGGGAACCAGCCACACTGATCATGCTGTCGTTCTATGTTCTCCCCCTGTGTTTCCTGTGTTTTCCGGTTCCCTGTGTGTCTGTCTTGTTCTTCCTGTGTTTGTTGGACACCACGTCAGAGGCGCGGCCCCGGTCTAATGGCTTCATTCCATTCACCTGTGTCCGCTGTGTGTGCAAGCTGCGCACCTGATTCCAGACATCAATCAAGACCCTGCTGCGTTTAACCTCCGGCTCTCCACTCCAGACTTCGCCAGATCGTTAGCTGATCCGGCACGGTATTACGGGTCGGCTCACGCCATGATCAGCATTTGGTGAACTTCTCGTTTGTTTATTCCAAGACCATTCCTGTTATGGCCTTTTTTTCACTCAACCTTCAGGTTCAGACACTCACAGTAAACATCCATTGGTACGTCTCTAAATGACTCTCACAGTAAACATCCATTGGTACGTCTCTAAATGACTCTTACAGTAAACATCCATTGGTACGCCTCTGAATGACTCTCACAGTAAACATCCATTGGTACGCCCCTAAATGACTCTCATGGTAAACATCCATTGGTACGCCTCTAAATGACTCTCACAGTAAACATCCATTGGTACGCCCCTAAATGACTCTTACAGTAAACATCCATTGGTACGTCTCTAAATGACTCTCACAGTAAACATCCATTGGTACGTCTCTAAATGACTCTCACAGTAAACATCCATTGGTACGCCTCTAAATGACTCTCATGGTAAACATCCATTGGTACGCCTCTATATGACTCTCATGGTAAACATCCATTGGTACGTCTCTAAATGACTCTCACAGTAAACATCCATTGGTACGCCCCTAAATGACTCTCACAGTAAACATCCATAGGTACGCCCCTAAATGACTCTTACAGTAAACATCCATTGGTACGTCTCTAAATGACTAAATGACTCTCACAGTAAACATCCATTGGTGTTTACAGAAATTATTTATCAAAAATTTATGCAGAAAAACTAATCCATGCTTTTGTTACCTCAAGATTAGATTATTGCAATGTTCTATTCTCTGGTTACCCTGATAAATCAGTAAACAAACTTCAATTAGTACTTAATACGGCTGCTAGAATCTTAACTAGAACTAAGAAGTTTGACCATATTACCCCAGTTTTAGCCTCTACATTGGCTGCCTGTTAAGGCTAGGGCTGACTTTAAAGTACTACTGTTAACATATAAAGCTTTACATGAACTTGCTCCCACCTACCTCGCTGAATTAGTCCAGCCATACATACCCACGCGTAACCTTAGATCAAAGGATGCTGGTCTCCTAATTGTACCTAAAATTTCTAAACAAACAGCTGGAGGTAGAGCCTTCTCCTATAGAGCTCCTCTATTATGGAATGAGTTGCCAATCTGGGTTAGAAATGTAGATTCTGTTCAAACCTTTAAATCACAATTAAAAACATGTCTTTTCAGTAAGGTCTATGGTTGAGTGTAATATGGCCCAGGGTACGAAGGTTGAACGGAAGGCTCGGATCTCATTCTGCCCTGCTGTCTTTGCCTTGCGGGTTCACATCTCCCCTGGGGTGTCCTCTCGATTGCTGCCTGGGGGGTGGAGTCACTGGCTCGCTATGGTTCCCTGTTGTTGCCTCTCGAGTAGCTTTTTGAGCAAAAACGATACCTCCAGGCTGCCTGGGGGGTGGAGTCACTGGCTCGCTATAGCTCTCCTTTGTTCGATCAATCCGAGTAGCTAGTGAACAAACTCTGATTATCCCAGTTAACTGTGGGGAGGAGTCACTGCTTCGCTATAGCTCTCCTTTGTTCGCTCAATCCGAGTAGCTGGTGAATTAAACTCTGATTATCCCAGTTAACTGTGGGGAGGAG
The DNA here is from genome assembly GCA_029465975.1 of Dallia pectoralis. NCBI lineage: Eukaryota > Metazoa > Chordata > Actinopteri > Esociformes > Umbridae > Dallia > Dallia pectoralis. Next base: position 8,646,072 of record CM055752.1, on the reverse strand, counting down.
TCACTGGTTCGCTATAGCTCTCCTTTGTTCGCTCAATCCGAGTAGCTGGTGACTTAAACTCTGATTATCCCAGTTAACTGTGGGGAGGAGTCACTGGGTCGCTATAGTGCTCTGTTGCAGCCTCAATTCGAGTAGCTTTGTGAGCAAAAACTAAACCTCCCATATGCTCCTTGGGGTGTGGATGTCACTGGCTCGCTATAGCTCTTGTTTGTTCCACCAGCTCGAGTAACTTTGTGAGCAAAAACTAAACCTGCCCGAGTGGTCATGGTCGATTGGCGTCCCTGGGTTGATGCTCGGCATAGTGGGTGGGTGTTTTCCGGCCTATTGGGCCCTGTTTCGGGGTTTACCCTGTTCAGGGCCCCAGCTTCACTGGACCCCCCTGTCTCATTCTAAGATCTATGCTGCTATATTATGGTGCCGGGGACGTAGGGAACCAGGGTGTCTAACCTTTCCTGTGTCCTGTCTCTACTAACATCTGTCTGGATTTGTCCTGGGTTTACCCGTTCATGGCCATTGTCTCACTAACCCCCCTGTCTCCTTTTAAAGTATTATGTTCGGTATACTATTGTGCCGGGAACTAGTGTCCAACCTTTCCCTGTGTTTGTGTCCACTTCTGTCAGGGGGACCGCTCCAGCTTGGAGCATATGCTGGATCCTCCCTGGGGCCCCTGACTGTGCGGCTGACGGAACAGCTGATGCACCCGGAGCTTCTTCCTCCAAGCCTATCAAATCCAACATCCCTCCCGGACTATTTTGTTTCTCAGTTTTTCACACCTCGCTTGTTGTATTGTCATAAACTGACCCAGCCCAGCCAGAAGAGGACTGGTGATCCCTCAGAGCCTGGTTCCTCTCTAGGTTTCTTCCTAAATCTGACTTTCAGGGAGTTTTTCCTAGCGGCCGTGTATCAACTTGTTCAACTTGTTGATGTTTGCTCTGTCGGATTCAGGCTGGTGATTGTAAAAGCACTTTGTGACAACTTTTGTTGTAAAAAGGGCTTTATAAATAAATTTGATTGATTGATTGATTGGTACGCCCCTAAATGACTCTCACGGAAACATCCATAGGTACGCCCCTAAATGACTCTTACAGTAAACATCCATTGGTACGTCTCTAAATGACTCTCACAGTAAACATCCATTGGTACGCCCCTAAATGACTCTCACAGTAAACATCCATTGGTACACCTCTAAATGACTCTCATGGTAAACATCCATTGGTACGCCCCTAAATGACTCTCACGGTAAACATCCATTGGTACGCCTCTAAATGACTCTCACAGTAAACATCTATTGGTACGCCCCTAAATGACTCTCATGGTAAACATCTATTGGTACGCCTCTGAATGACTCTCACAGTAAACATCCATTGGTATGCCCCTAAATGACTCTCACAGTAAACATCCATTGGTACGCCCCTAAATGACTCTCATGGTAAACATCCATTGGTACGCCCCTAAATGACTCTTACAGTAAACATCCATTGGTACGCCCCTAAATGACTCTCATGGTAAACATCCATTGGTACGCCCCTAAATGACTCTCATGGTAAACATCCATTGGTACGCCCCTAAATGACTCTCATGGTAAACATCCATTGGTACGCCCCTAAATGACTCTCATGGTAAACATCCATTGGTACGCCCCTAAATGACTCTCATGGTAAACATCCATTGGTACGCCTCTAAATGACTCTCATGGTAAACATCCATTGGTTGGTCCATGTTGTTTACAAACTATTGAAACTCATGTTAACAAAATGGGCGCTCTGTTCTGTTAGTCATTGAATCAGGATGTCTAAGTTATCCCACCATCTAATTCTCCACGTCCCCCTATGTTCCTGTGCCTGGGAATAAAAAAGAGGACTATTATCAAGGTTTATGCCCCTTGTCACAGCACTAGCCAAGAGTTGCACTGGGATATCAATTAATGAGGAGGGGCAGCTGTGGGACCTCATGGTGTGTGTGTGTGTATGTGTGTGTGTGATGGTGTGTGTGTGTGTGTGTGTGTGATGGTGTGTGTGTGTGATGTGTGTGTGTGTGTGTGTGTGTGTGTGATGGTGTGTGTGTGTGTGTGTGTGTGTGTGTGTGTGTGATGGTGTGTGTGTGATGGTGTGTGTGTGTGTGTGTGTGAGTGTGTGTGTGATGGTGTGTGTGTGTGTGTGTGTGTGATGGTGTGTGTGTGTGATGGTGTGTGTGTGTGTGTGTGTGATGGTGTGTGTGTGATGGTGTGTGTGTGTGTGCGTGTGCGTGTGTGTGTGTGATGGTGTGTGTGATGGTGTGTGTGTGTGTGTGTGTGTGTGCGTGTTGACTGAGCTAGACATCTGGTGTGATGTGAATTATAACTCCCTGCCATTGGCTCTAAGTGTTTGGAAACTCAATAGAAATCCTGCCTTCCTGCAGACGAAGCACAATGCCACAGAGGGAGAAATGAGTTCCGGGTTAAGGCTTTGTACAATCCAACAGATTACATTACTCTCCGTTTTAAATTACTTTAACCACTGCTCTTATCTGGCCCCACTCCCAGCTACTACAGACTAGCTAGCGGTTTACTCCAGTTCTGCATTTGAGGAATTCATAATACTGAACTGGTATTTTTGTTTCCTAGAAAGGGGCGAATTGATATTCCATTCAGCGATTACGACCTGCTCGGTGTCTATATTCATTTGGGCTATTTGGGAAGTTGTTCTTCTGTGCTTTCACTCTACCAACAAACAGTCAGTACATATCAGCACAGAAACGTTTCAGGTCAAGTTTCAGTTTCATTCAACAGCATTACGATATCTTCTATCACTTTTTTGTTGCTAATGTTCTCTCGCATCTGCCAAGAAGGTATCATTTGTATACAATAACATGCACCAAACTCTGGGTTATCATATTCAATTCACATTCTCAGGCATGTTAAAGTTTGTTATGCGGATATGTAAATGTGTTTTTACGTATCACAAAACCTCCTGAAACACACTCAGAGAAACCCGGGGGAGACGCCAGATTCTGTCAATATTAACGACCCTTAAGCATTTAGTGTTAATTGCGTTGCTCCAAGGTGCTTCAATAGATTTTCAATTTGTCGGCTAGGCATTTGAACATTGCCATTGCCGACCCAATTTGGTTACCGCTAGGCCACCAAACCCTGGAATCAATGGAAAAAGTCCCCTTTTTCAAGTTCGTTACTCGATCGGAGACAACCAACCTTTCAACGTTATTCTTTTTTACACATTTTCATAACAAACAACTTCTGTCGCCTTTTCCCCGTTCCGGCCGTCCGATTGAAAGCCTGCGAGTTGGCAGCTTTAAAAGGATGCCTATTTACACACAGAAAAAACTGAATTCAGTGAAAAAATACTTCATTTGGACGGCAGGGTTATCGCTGCCCTGGTTTCTGTGTCACAACGTGACAATACTTTGCTATGGGTGTGAACTAACAAAGGCTGTGAGAGGCCCCAGCAGCACTTCAATAATATAATGGACAGCGGAGCACCAGGTAATCGTCGGGGGTAATGGTGCTCCAGTTCTATACATGACTCAGCAATTTACGCTATTCACAAAGTTAACAATTTAATACAATTCCACACAAGTTACTCACTCGCTATCGTTATCTCGGTACCCCTGGTTCTCAGCCTATGTCTCACGTATTTATGTTTAACTTGCATCTTATAGCCATTCGTTCATATATTTATTGTGTGTTTTTTTCTCCAACACGACGCACATAAGTGCACTCTCTCTGGTTGCCGCGGCTCAGGCTTGCACATTTTATTCACAGCAACTTGGTCCGAGCGTAGCAGAGTAATGGGGCGGTATAAAAATAAAATGAATCAATAGCCGCGCTGCCGGCCCCTCTGTTTGCGCCAAGGTAAACAGTTAAAGAATAATTGAATGAGAGCCTCTCCGACTGAGACAAATTACTCTGATCTATGACTGATTGGACTTGTTGCTGCTGCCCTCTTCTCCCCTTTACTCTCTCACCCACCTCACCACACCCCTGACGCTGCTACTCTTATTGGTTTTCTCGCCCTCTCTCCCACCACCCGAAATTAAAATTAAAATCAGTTACGTATGTAACCACAGCAAACTATGTGGTAGTTTAGCTAGCTATCTCTAGTTTTAGGTAGTTAGCTTGTTTTGCTGTTCACAATGCATGAACTCCTCTCCAATTCGGTATAAAATGTCAGGTCAACATGCTCCCTCTAGCTACTATGATAGTCAGGGGGTTGGGTTTACCACTAACAGAACCCAGCATGAAATCCTAATTCTCATCTGATTCAGGTGTGAATGCTATATAAGTGTCCCACTACCCTCCTAGCCCACTAGGACTAGGAATTGTGACATATATAAGTTAATCTTGGAAATTATTTTTTAATAGTGATGGTTAATTTAGTATGAAGTCATACATCCCAATTCTGCCGGAACTTCCGGAACTCTCCAGCAACTTCCCGGAGTCTCCCACATTTTACTAGCTATGCACAATATCGTGTAAATAAAAAATAAAAAATTCAGAGCGAGCGCGAGAGAGTTAAATTGTAATTTCGACTGCTGGTCGCGCTCTGGAGAAACCGAGAGAGCAGTGACAGACATGGTGATTATAACAGCGCACATCCTGGTTGGTCTCTTTTTGTGTAAATAAAAAGTTGTGTTCTATTATAATAAAATGTTGTGCGTGCGTGTGTGCGTGCGTACACTATCCGGTGAGACCACCTCCCTGAAAATGAGTTTTGCAATTTGGGATTACTGTTAAGTCATATTTCTTTGTGATATACTAACAGTGCCATTTCGAGATGGCGAAAGTGGAAATGGCAAAAACAGCCACGTCACAGTGAAAAACAGAATTGGCATGGAAGGGGATTCATTAGTATTGGAGAAGACGAAAAACCAACAAGTGTAAAAAGTGTTTGATATTTAGTGTTGTGCACAGTGAAGAAGGCTTTGATGAGCTCCATTGGGGCGTTGCTAGGCTGTGCTATCTCAGCTGTAATTGCTTAAAAATGCTGTCATGAAAACTTAAGATATTCGCAAAAAATAACATGGAACTTCTATGTATAATCAGACAGGTGACTCAAAAAGTAGCAACTAGTAACTAGTGTCTAGGTGTTTTGTCTGTCTTGTGTACCTTTGACGCCTGCGTCGCAACTTGGATTATTGTTGTCACAAGTGCGACCTGTTCCCTTTGGGGTTATATGATTTACGTGGCAGGACATAAATATTAAATGAAGCCCGTGTTCGCTCGGCTCTGGATCTCTCCTTCCTTACACCTCACAGCCGTGACAGAATCAGTCTTTAAATGCCACGCACTCTCCGCAAACAGTGCTTGTGCTGGGTGTCTTTAAAGGCGGCGACCAATGCTGCACTGGACGGACGGATTTCCTCACCCGCTGCAGGGACTTACGGTCGGCCGCAGAGCAACCGGTGTACCAGACTGAGGAACAGTTGCTTAGAATGCTCTCGACCGTGCAGCGGTAAAGTTTACCAGGATGTTAGTAGATAAGTGGGCCTTCTTTAGATTCCTTAAGAAATACAGGCGCTGTTAACCTGCGTGTTGAGGGACCAGGATGGGTCGTTGGAGATGTGGACACCCGGTAATTTGTAGCTGGCCGCACGTTCCACCGTGGTCTCATCGATGAGAACTGGGGCATGTATACAGCTATTTGTCTTCCTGTAATCCACAATCAGTTAGTTGGTTTTCTTGGCATTAATGTCCAGGTTGTTATCTGCACACCAAGCCACTAGATGGATGATCTCCTCTCTGTAGGCTGCCTCGTCATTGTCCCTGATCAGACAAACTATTGTGGGATCATCTGTGAACTTGACGATGATATCAGAGCTGTGTAGAGAGAACCGACTGTTAGGGCGAAACTGAGGTGGGTCCAGAGTTGGAGGGAGGCAACGCTATACTTACGTACTTTTTTGCGTATGGCCCTTTAACCTAAACCTGTTTTCATTCAAATGGTGTTTAGAGGCTTTAGGCTCTACAACGTTGGCAGAATATGTTGTGTTAAAAACATTTTTAGAGCAATTTTTTTCCAGTAGTTTGGTTCAGAACATTAACTTCGTTGTGAAAGCATCTCAATGGCGACTGCGTGAACGTGTTAGAGCAGCTTTGACGAGAGATTTTGAGTGCTTATTTTTATCTGCACGTCAGCACAGGACTAAGTGTTACAGATGAGAAGATTGTAGAACTGTGTCAAAATATATACAAACATTTATTTTACTACTATTGGTGGATGTAGATATTAAAATAGATCAGTCATCCGTAGTTTAAGCCTGTGGTAATGTATGCAGGACTGCCCCGATGAGACAAACCTAAAAATAAATATAGACGAAATAAACAGCAAATTATATAGAAAAAACGCCAGTAAATAATTGAATTATCCCAAAATATTCCTCCTCAGGCAAGAAGTCTTTAGGGTATTTTAACCGCTGTATTGTGTTCTGGCTTTCTGAAGACCTGGGTTGATTACCCTAATTTATCTGGTGGGGGGGATAATAAATAGAGGATTTGAATGGAGTAGTGACGAAGAAAAGAAGCGTCTGTATAGGAGGAGAAGCACAGTGTGTGTGTGTGTGTGCGTGTGTGTGGGTGTGCGTGTGTGTGGGTGTGCGTGTGTGATGGTGTGTGTGTGTGTGTGTGTGTGGGTGTGCGTGTGTGTGGATGTGTGTGTGGGTGTGTGTGTGTGGGTGTACCTCTTCTTCCTCACCACCATTATCCCCCTGTAACATGATGGAGCACATTGGCAAGGTGAAGTGACAGTTATGTTTCATTTCTGTTCAATAAGAGACAATTGAACACAGCGAGGTAGAGGAGTGATTCGGCTTTCCCCCGAAGAGCTTAAGCTCCAAGCGAAAAACGAACACAGACGGAAGCCACAGTGTTTCCACTGAATTAATTTAATCAGAGATTGACGGATAGATATGGATAGAGCCTTCATATTTATTTGTGGTAAAGAAGAAATTGTGTTATCGTGTAAAGTCAACCTGACAAACCAAGGCTTAATCCTCACATCTCCTGCAGGAGACAATTTTCCCACCAAACGCGAAACAATACCCTGGCAACACTCCCTGATTCTTCATAGAGATTCATAGAGCGACCGTGGCAGATCCTGTCGGCTGTTTAAAGCAACACCCAGATCTATTTTCTGATCCTCCGAACAGAGATGAAAGTGTTTCGGCTTGTTGACGCAGAACGGTGAGGATGAATATTTATACACAGTCACACATGGGACTCATTCAGTTCAGAGCCCCAAATAAAACCGACCCACCGTCTCCATACACCAGCACACGCTGGCATTCTCTCACTCAGCCTTTATCTAGGAAAACACCCAAACACCGAACTGTCCATTTTATGTTCGGTAGTACGCCACGGGTCTTGTAACGATCGTTCAGCAAACCTGATCCAGTAATATTCCCTCCCCAGTCAGCATATTGGGAGTACACAAAGCCAGATAATATCCGTGGGCGTTTGACTGCTTTGCCGTTTAGCCTTAGACACGGAGGCTGCAGAGTGCTTCGTGTGTCCAGGAAGAGAACCTTTTGCCGGGAGACATGTGACCCGACTCTGCCGTGGACCGGCGATTCGTCCTGGAGGTTGGCTATTAACATTAATGTCTGGTTTGATCATGCGTGTGTACACCGAAACATTATGACCACACACGGTCAAAGCGAATATCGTTGATCATCTCTTAACACAGGCACCCGTCACTGTCTGGGTATTAGATGGTAAACAAACAACCAGTCTAGTAGTCAACATGTTGATGATGATGATACATGAGAAATGGGAAGGACAAATGATCTAGATGTCTTTGACAGGGGTCAAATTGTTATGGCCAAGACGTCCAGGTCAGAGCATCTCTGAAACGACAAGGCCTGTGTGGTGTTCCTGGTCAGCAGTGGTGAGTATCTACCGACAGTGGTCCGAGGAGAGGACAAACCACAAACTGGGCATTCAAGGTTCATTGATGCACGAGGGCAACAAAGGCTATCCTGTCTGATCCGGCCTGACAGAAGGTCTCCAGTTGCACAAGTCACCGAACATTTTAATGACCGATACGGTAGAAATGTGTCACACAGCTGACTGCATCTTCACTGAATAGTTCTTGCATTGTTAGGAGCTGTGCTTTGGGTCAATGTCCCGTTGGAGGAGGAAATGGGCTCCAATCAAGCACCAGCCACAGAACTTGTTTCCCAAACAACGTTTGTTTTTGTATAGAGGTGATTCTGTCACTCCTGTATCTCAATGCCAAAGGACGCCATTGTTTTTATACGGACCCGGGTCATTGTTGCCTGTCTGCAGTTCTACTAGTCAGATCACGGCACATGTCATTTTACACCATCCAGCATGCCAAACACATGTCGTTTTACACCGTCCAGACATGCACACACCCATGAAAAGAGACATATGACTACACACAGCCAGGTCCCTTTAGCCGTCGCTCAAACCACACTGCTCTACCCACAGTCCCCAAGCCATTGTTGGCAGACAAGAGCTGGCCTGTCTTATCAATCTAGCTAGCAGGAGAATCTCTGCCCTCTTCATCTCAACAAACTGCCTGCAGCTAGGCAACATCCACAACAACTGCATTTAAATACAATCTCGGTCATCACTGCAGCAACTTCTGATGGAATTCCGCGACATACCACACAAACAGTACCACTGCATGTATGACAAGCCACTCTGTGCCTTCATCTGCGCCTTGCTAGTTTCTTTCAAATTTTCTTAAATGTGTGTTTTGTTATCCCAGTACAGAAGATTAAGGTACAAAATAAATTGGGAAGGGCAGTGAAATTGGGAAAACGTGACCTTATGGGGACATGTTGTCAATTAATCCAAGGTCGCCCAGCTAATAGCCGTGAGCGTTTAGCAACACAAAATTACCTCAGAAAAGGAAGTGCTCACCCCTACAAGCCCCGTGTAGAACACAAACCTCACCACTCTAGTGACACATGTTACCAATCGCCAAGAGGAGACAGGTTATTTTGGGGTCCTATGTCAAGCGTAGGAAAAAACACTACAGTACCAGTTAGGGTTGGATGTAAGATTGAGGATTACGAGGAGAACATGGTGACGGTTCGTTAATTAATCAAAAGAAATCTGTTATTTTAAGTGCAATCAAGTTAAGTTCATATAGCTAAATAAATGTGTGTAATGTGCAGGTACTATAAAAACAGCAATGAGTAAGCCATTTCTAATATCACACAAGCACCTCAATTCTGAACTTTTTCCCAATTATTGGCAGAGAGGCAAATTTCATTGGTTAATAGAGCGACCTGGGAAACACAACAAACAGTAGGTGCAGCCAATTAATAATGTCCGCTGCTCAGTGATAAATCGGTGTGATGTAGAGTTCATCTCAGGTGTGGATCTTCTCTAACAAGAGACTTAGTGGTCACAGGACATCTATATTCTACTATAATCGCAATTACCCAGCCTGTAAAGAGAAGAGAAATCAAATGTTGGTTTGATGAGAGAGCAGCGTGGAAAGCAGATCGCATAGCCTGCTCCTCTGGAGACGCAGACAGCAGGCCCCGGGAAACCCTGCCTGGGGTTATAAAAAAACAAACTAATTCAGGTCCTCCCAAAGTGAATTTCTGATGTGATTTCTTCACAAAAGTTTTGTTTGATTGTCTTTCACAAGGGAAATCATCCCGCTCTGGGCAAATGAGCGGAGACAGTCTTCTTCCCAACCCGAACCAAGATGCATCTCTGTTGTTCTGTCGCCCGGTTCTCCAAAATCCCTCGCTTTTCTATTCAGTGTAACTTGGCCTTTTTTTAAAAGAACCAGCTCCTTAACGTGTGTTTCTTGAACCTCACCGTGGCACGGCAATATTAAACGAGAGGCAAAGACTGGCAAAGACTTGAGAAAGATTAATGAGAAGAAAAAGGTGGTTTAGTTAACATTGTGGAGGGCCAATTAACTTAGCTAAACGATGTTCAGATGGCCTCAAACACATGTGCAATATGTGAAGGTATGCATGCTCTCTGGAACTGTTTGTCCTTTAGCCTAGCTCAACAGCAAAGAAACTAAAGCATACAGTGTGTGTGTTGAGGCTTACAGCAGTCAGCCAGATGTGACAAAACCAGATGTGCTAACTCTGTGACGAAACCAGATGTGCTAACTCTGTGACGAAACCAGATGTGCTAACTCTGTGACGAAACCAGATGTGCTAACTCTGTGACGAAACCAGATGTGCTAACTCTGTGACAAAACCAGATGTGCTAACTCTGTGACGAAACCAGATGTGCTAACTCTGTGACAAAACCAGATGTGCTAACTCTGTGACGAAACCAGATGTGCTAACTCTGTGACGAAACCAGATGTGCTAACTCTGTGACGAAACCAGATGTGCTAACTCTGTGACGAAACCAGATGTGCTAACTCTGTGACGAAACCAGATGTGCTAACTCTGTGACAAAACCAGATGTGCTAACTCTGTGACAAAACCAGATGTGATAACTCTGTGACAAAGAAAACGAACAGGAGGTTTGTTTTAGCAAAAGTTTGTCACTTTTATTGAAATCCGAAATCTTTGTTTAATTAATCACTTTGTTCGAAATACATCATCAGATTTTTTTCCTTTGCAAAATGTATTTTTCGTAATTTATTTACCTGTCTAAAATGTTTTTAATCTTATTTGAATAGTTGAAAAGGTATCTTTTTTATTTTACATATGTGAACGCATAGACATTTCAAGTCAATTCCAACAACAACACAATTTTAATTGTGTGAAATAATTTTCTTGGCATAGAAAAAGATGGCACACACCTACTTTAACCATTACTTAAAATGGCTAAACTTTGAATAAGGTCTACCAAAAAAGAAATAAGCTAATTATTAAAAAAATACTTATTACAAAGAGATTTGTGAAGGTCCAGACTTCCAGATTTATTAGACACCTGGTCTGGTTTGGTCGTAACCATCTGGGTGTGTGTGTGGTAACCATGTGTGTGTGTGTGTGTGGTAACCATGTGTGTGTGTGGTAACCATGTGTGTGTGTGTGTGGTAACCATGTGTGTGTGCCGGAACCATGTGTGTGTGCGGTAACCATGTGGGTGTGTGGTAACCATGTGTGTGTGTGTGTGGTAACCATGTGTGTGTGTGTGTGGTAACCATGTGTGTGTGCCGGAACCATGTGTGTGTGCGGTAACCATGTGGGTGTGTGGTAACCATGTGGATGTGCAGTAACCATGTGGGTGTGTAGTAATGTGGGTGTGTGGTAACCATGGGTGTGGAGTAACCATGTGGGTGTGCGGTAACCATGTGGGTGTGAGGTAACCATGTGGGTGTGTGGTAACCATGTGGGTGTGCGGTACCATGTGTGTGTGCGGTAACCATGAGGGTGTGTAGTAATGTGGGTGTGTGGTAACCATGTGGGTGTGCGGTACCATGTGTGTGTGCGGTAACCATGAGGGTGTGTGGTAACCATGGGTTTGGAGTAACCATGTGGGTGTGCGGTAACACATCGTGCCGAGATCAAAAGTCATGTCCGGACTGAGAGGACCTACATGCCATTTGTGAGCAATAACAAGCATGTAATTCCACTTTCCAACGGATTATCTACGAATGGAAGATTCCAGACAGCTGGCAGTCTACGTAGCACGAGTCGGAACACCACATTTAGCCCAAGAGCTGACAGAAAGATGCTTATGTAAGTCTAAAAGCCCCGGGAAAACATCAAGGGACCTGCAAGCCTCTCTTGCCAACATCAATGTTGGTCAGAAATGAGAACGCAACAAACAAGACGCCAGCTGGGCAAAGACCAGGACTAGAGGAACAATGTGCTCTGGACAGTAAAACAGGGACGTTGTTTGATTGAACAGACGTTCAGGTTTGTGGCTGATATGGCCCGGCTCGCCGTAAATAATGTGACCACAAAATAAAGCGGAACAAAACATAGATCTCATCTCATCTCTCATCTCATCTTCAACCGCTTATCCGGGGTCGGGTCGCGGGGGTAGCAGCTCTAGCAGGGGACCCCAAACTTCCCTTTCCCGGGCAACATTAGCCAGCTCTGACTGGGGAATCCTCTCTAGGGAGGCGCCCAGGTGGCATTGTTACTAGATGCCCGAACCACCTCAACTGGCTCCTTTCTACGCAAAGGAGCAGCGGCTCTACTCCGAGTTCCTCTCGGATGACTGAGCTTCTCACCCTATCTCTAAGGGAGAGGCCAGCCACCTTTCTGAGAAAACCCATTTCGGCCGCTTGTACCCGCGATCTCGTTCTTTCGGTCATGACCCAGCTTTCATGACCATAGGTGAGGGTAGGAACAAAGATTGACCGGTAGATCGAGAGCTTTGCCTTTCGGCTCAGCTCTCTTTTCGTCACAACGGAGCGGTGAAGCGAATGCAACACCACCCCCCGCTGCTCCGATCCTCCGACCAATCTCCCGCTCCATTGTTCCCTCACTCGCGAACAAGACCCCGAGGTACTTGAACTCCTTCACTTGGAGTAAGGACTCATTCCCTACCCAGAGTAGGCACTCCACCGGTTTCCTGCTGAGAAAACATAGATAAAACATAGATCTTGTAACAAAATTATGACCCAAAGCACAGTTACTGTATACAATGATTGCTCTAAAATAACACATAGAGGGAGGGTTATAGAGGGTTATGGAGGGTTATAGAGGGTTATAGGGGGTTATAGGGGGTTATGGAGTGTTATAGAGGGTTATGGAGGGTTATAGGGGGATATAGAGGGTTATGGAGTGTTATAGAGGGTTATGGAGGGTTATGGAAGGTTATAGAGGGTTATGGAGGGTTATGGAGGGTTATGGAGGGTTATAGAGGGTTATAGGGTGTTATAGAGGGTTATAGGGTGTTATAGAGGGTTATGGAGTGTTATAGAGGGTTACGGAGGGTTATAGGGGTTATAGAGTGTTATAGAGGGTTATGGAGGGTTATGGAGGGTTATGGAAGGTTATAGAGGGTTATGGAGGGTTATGGAGGGTTATAGAGGGTTATAGGGTGTTATAGAGGGTTATAGGGTGTTATAGAGGGTTATAGAGGGTTATGGAGGGTTATGGAGGGTTATAGAGGGTTATAGAGGGTTATAGAGGGTTATGGAGGGTTATAGAGGGTTATAGGGGGTTATAGGGGTTATGGAGTGTTATATAGGGTTATGGAGGGTTATAGGGGTTATAGAGGGTTATGGAGTGTTATAGAGGGTTATGGAAGGTTATGGAGGGTTATAGAGGGTTATGGAGGGTTATGGAGGGTTATAGAGTGTTATGGAGGGTTATGGAGGGTTATAGAGGGTTATAGTGTTATGGAGGGTTATGGAAGGTTATGGAGGGTTATGGAGGGTTATGGAGGGTTATAGAGGGTTATGGAGGGTTATGGAGGGTTATAGAGGGTTATAGGGTGTTATAGAGGGTTATAGGGTGTTATAGAGGGTTATAGAGGGTTATGGAGGGTTATAGAGGGTTATAGAGGGTTATGGAGGGTTATAGAGGGTTATAGGGGGTTATAGGGGGTTATAGGGGTTATATAGGGTTATGGAGGGTTATAGGGGGTTATAGAGGGTTATGGAGTGTTATAGAGGGTTATGGAAGGTTATAGAGGGTTATAGAGGGTTATGGAGGGTTATGGAGGGTTATGGAGGGTTATAGAGTGTTATGGAGGGTTATGGAGGGTTATAGAGGGTTATAGTGTTATGGAGGGTTATGGAAGGTTATGGAGGGTTATGGAGGGTTATAGAGGGTTATGGAGGGTTATGGAGGGTTATAGAGGGTTATAGAGGGTTATGGAGGGTTATGGAGGGTTATAGAGGGTTATAGAGGGTTATGGAGGGTTATGGAGGGTTATAGAGGGTTATGGAATGGCTGAGTTAAAGCTCAGATCTCAAACCTATTTAAATGCATTGGGGGACTTTGCATGCACGAAGGTTCTGGAACATGATACAGTTGAAGCACTTACCCTGTTTGGCTGAAGCACTTACCCTGTTTGACTGAAGCACTTACCCTGTTTGGCTGAAGCACTTACCCTGTTTGACTGAGGCACTTACCCTGTTTGGCTGAAGCACTTACCCTGTTTGACTGAAGCACTTACCCTGTTTGGCTGAAGCACTTACCCTGTTTGGCTGAAGCACTTACCCTGTTTGGCTGAAGCACTTACCCTGTTTGGATGAAGCACTTACCCTGTTTGGCTGAAGCTCTTACCCTGTTTGGTTGAAGCACTTACCCTGTTTGGCTGAAGCTCTTACCCTGTTTGGCTGAAGCACTTAACCTGTTTGACTGAAGCACTTACCCTGTTTGACTGAAGCACTTACTAAGTTTAGGAGCGACAGGATGCAGCCGTGCGGAGTTTCCTCCATCGACATTCATTTGCATAATATTTGCCACATTCGCAGGGCCTCATAAATAGTGCAGCAGGTCACCGTGGAAACATCTATAATGTGAATTATAGAAGTTACAATAGCAGTAATGAGCAGTACTATTCCCAACGGGAGCTTGAGGTTTATGGACACAGAACTGGAGCCGTCAGGACACATCTCTGTCGCCAGAATCATCTCACCACCTCGTGAGTGATTTCCGTCCGTCTCTAGAGATAATAAAACCACAGATTATATTAATTTTCTGTCAGTTTCTGCCCACACTCCGTGTATCACAGGGATTGATTTTCATCTTATTTACTTGGGGGTGGCGATTAGCCTGGAGCTTCAAAGAGGGAAAATCAGAGGTGGTTCCACCAGCAGATTACGGTCTGTGTGTGTGTGTGTGTGTGTGTAATTTATTGTCTGACACCCAAGCTATGTTCCGGCTGATGTTGACATCCAAAGAGGCACACGTTCATACACACACAAAAGGTAATAGATTTGTATCTGACACAAATGTGCGAAGCTTGAAGAGAGAACGCAAACAGTAAAAAAAAAAGGCCACTTTCCTCTCACACACTATTCATCAGCCACATCAAACTCACTTCCTCTTTTGTTACAGTGGATTCCAACTGCCAAACATTCCCAGGCACCCAAACAGCATACGCATAAAGGTCACAGTGCGGACGTTTTTACTGTATTGATTTAAGTAACACAATTACAACTGGTTCTGAGAAAATCATTCGGCGTATCGCTGATGTCTACTGGGTGGAACTACATTTGAAATAACTTGTGGGACTCGTTGTTGACTTTTGTTCAATCCCACCCGCTCCCTCCCTACCCTTCAACTCTCACCCGTGTCTCTCCTCACCGGGAGGGCTCTCCCTCTCTCAGGGCTGTGACCCATCCATCTAGCCCACAGTGGACCTCTCAGAGCCCATCCATCACAGGGCCCCGTCTGCAGCCTGGGGATAAATTTCCGCTTACTCAGCCCACTCATCAATCACCTCAGGCTCTCCTGCATAACCAAGCAGCGCAGAAGATAGAAATGGCCAGGCAAAGTTTCACCTGCTAATGCCAACCTGTCAAGGCATTGTTAGACCGACAAACAACGAAAAGATGAAATCGACATACTCTACCTATCGCCTAAAACGATCTGAGGGGGATTTAATTACATTTTCTCAGGAAAACAAATTCCACCGTGGACGGACTAAGTAGACATAAATGGTGCTGTCGTTCGCCAAACAATGTCAACCATGAGACTAAGCACAACGTTAGTTCCACAGCTCTGGACACATCATTCGTTTACAGTTGTTGGGGCGTTATTTTGTAACAGAATTTGACATTTGGCCCCTGGACATTTCTTGACTGTTATGTTTTGAAACGAGAACGGCAGAGATTTTTATTCTGGTTCTGGTCTCTCAACACCGGAAATATTCTGCGATTCGAGTTCGTCCAAATCGTCCAGATAAAAAAATATACGCAATACACCGTAAAGGGCGGAGCCAACTGACTGACGCAAACTGATGTAAGGGAACGTCGTGCACACACACACACACACACACCAGAGGGACAATCAGAAAGATGAGGAGGATACTGACGCAACACTGTAGAAAGAGCATTTTATGGGGGAATGGGGGCAGACAAACAAGCTTGGGTGACAGTGTGCATTCTGGGTAATCTAATTATAGCACGTAAATGATAGCGGAAGCAGATGGAACAGAAGCAGTGCTCACTGTAAGGAGTGCAGGGTCTTCCTACAGGGATACTGAGAGGTTACAGAGACGTTACGACACGGGACCGGGGTGTGTGAGTGATGAGAGGGCTATACTGATGCCCACCAACAGTCAGCTTGCACTTCCACAACTTCCCCTCCTGAGTGAGTGACTGACAGAGGGGAGTCAGAGCTGCTGGTGCCGCTACTGTCACGCTCGCAATTAAAACCCCTAATTAATCAGAGCTATTTAAAGAAGAGCATTCACCCCCCTTGGCAGGCAGACAGACAGGCCAGTAGGCAGGCAGGCAAGCAGGCAGACAGGAGGGAAATATAAACAGTTCACTTTGATTGACCTTGTTTCCCATCATCCTCACGCTTGTATTTTTATTCCTGGTGTAGCTGAGTCTTATGCGAGTCTACTACTGCATAAACAATGATTGTGTGATAGAAGATTGGCTATGTGCTGGTGTGAGGAAAGAGTTCGCAGCAAACGTAAAGATATAGTGGACCATTATCAGATGACTGGGCTTTATCATGTTCTGGTTATAGTTTCCACACGGCATTCTGAGAATCGCCACGCCGTTCCTGAAATCACTCCGGTGTTAACAAGGTCCAGGTCTGCGCGCACAACATGGAAAAAAGCGGAATTATTTCGAAACATTCTCTCCGGCGAATGCGTTTCTTCGTGGAAGAAACTGATAGTGGATCTGTTTTCGTATTTTAAATCTTTAATCACCTACGCTGTGGTAGGCACCGAAATAATTGCTTGTTTTGCCGGAGCGTGCTACGTTCGCACACATCACTGACGGCCTGATGACGGGAGGGGGCTGACACAGATCGTTCGTGCAGATAGTTCCAGCTTTGCCGTAATCAATCAACTGACTTTATTTCCATTCTGGCCAGCTGATTTATAAGTGTCTATTAATGTACAGTATCTGATCAATAGCCAGTGGCTATAAATTGTTCATTTTTCATTTCATTTATACAACTGTCATTTATCAGCTACTAAACGAGCACCACAGCGAACCCGTTATAGTTCTGCAAACTGTATAATGGAAGGCGCACGCATGAGAGCGACGTTTCATTATTTGTACTGAATAAGAATTAATAAGACTTAATAACCAGAGCATAATATGCTTAGTGTGTATTCATCTCTACATCTGGGGGTTTTCTCAAATGATAACATTGTTTTCTTCATTTTCTCAGATACCGCGGCTCTTCAGTGGAACGTGGCGAACGTATTCGAA
This sequence comes from Dallia pectoralis, assembly GCA_029465975.1. Classification (NCBI taxonomy): domain Eukaryota; kingdom Metazoa; phylum Chordata; class Actinopteri; order Esociformes; family Umbridae; genus Dallia; species Dallia pectoralis. The sequence continues at coordinate 8,628,814 of CM055752.1, read as the reverse complement.
CCCTCTCGACAAACGCTTTCATTTTTATCGAATGAGAAGAAGTACAATGATTGTTTGGTTTAGTTATGTGATGTTTTATTTTGTGAATCAACGACAGTTTAATGACAGTGTCGCAAGTAGCTATTGATTGTTTTTGGAAAATATTTGTATTCAACGCCTACGCATACGTATATTCAATGCCCTCCATATATATTGAGACAATCAATTAAATAAAAAAACTATTTTTAATGGCATGAAAATCCAACTAAAAGATAATTATTTGGCAGGAGTTCAGAATGTGACCTGTCAGAATGTGACCTGTCACCAAGAACAGCAGCACTTTTGGAATTTCATTTTCCCATTTCACATGGGCATGAGTATTTGGACAATTAAACTAAAAGCACATTTAGGATGCATAAAAGGTAGTATTTAATGCTTTTGTATCGTTGGTATTATCCTTTGAGATGCTTTGCCAAGCCTTTTCTGCAGCAATTGTGAGTTTCTGACTTTAGTCTCCTTGCCAATGAAATGCACGTTCAGTCAGATTTAAATCAAGAGGTTGAGGAACTCTTTGGTTGTGTTGCCAGTATGTTTGGGGGTCATTGTCCTTTTGCTTTGTGAAGTGCCAACAAATTAGTCTGGTGACATTTTTTGTACATCGGTACCCAAGCTTCGTTTGAATTAATTCTGCTGCTGCCATCATTAGGAAAGATGAGTGAGTCGTTCTGGAGGCAGCAAAGCATGCCCATGCCATCACACTGCCTTCACCATACATGCCATCACACTGCCTCCACCATACATGCCCATGCCATCACACTGCCTCCACCATACATGCCATCACACTGCCACCACCATACATGCCCATGCCATCACACTGCCTCCACCATACATGCCCATGCCATCACACTGCCTCCACCATACAGGCCCATGCCATCACACTGCCTCCACCATACATGCCCATGCCATCACACTGCCTCCACCATACATGCCCATGCCATCACACTGCCTCCACCATACATGCCCATGCCATCACACTGCCTCCACCATACATGCCCATGCCATCACACTGCCTCCACCATACATGCCCATGCCATCACACTGCCTCCACCATACAGGCCCATGCCATCACACTGCCTCCACCATACATGCCCATGCCATCACACTGCCTCCACCATACATGCCCATGCCATCACACTGCCTCCATCATACATGCCCATGCCATCACACTGCCTCCACCATACATGCCCATGCCATCACACTGCCTCCACCATACAGGCCCATGCCATCACACTGCCTCCACCATACATGCCCATGCCATCACACTGCCTCCACCATACATGCCCATGCCATCACACTGCCTCCATCATACATGCCCATGCCATCACACTGCCTCCACCATACATGCCCATGCCATCACACTGCCTCCACCATACATGCCCATGCCATCACACTGCCTCCATCATACATGCCCATGCCATCACACTGCCTCCACCATGCATGCCCATGCCATCACACTGCCTCCATCATACATGCCCATGCCATCACACTGCCTCCACCATACAGGCCCATGCCATCACACTGCCTCCACCATACATGCCCATGCCATCACACTGCCTCCATCATACATGCCCATGCCATCACACTGCCTCCACCATGCATGCCCATGCCATCACACTGCCTCCACCACACATGCCCATGCCATCACACTACATCCACCATACATGCCCATGCCATCACACTGCCTCCACCACACATGCCCATGCCATCACACTACATCCACCATACATACCCATGCCATCACACTGCCTCCACCATACATGCCCATGCCATGACCGTACCTCCACCATACATACCCATGCCATGACCGTACCTCCACCACACATGCCCATGCCATCACACTGCCTCCACCACACATGCCCATGCCATCACACTACATCCACCATACATACCCATGCCATCACACTGCCTCCACCATACATGCCCATGCCATGACCGTACCTCCACCATACATACCCATGCCATGACCGTACCTCCACCACACATGCCCATGCCATACTCCACATTGTCCAGGTAGGTGAAATCACACTTGTGGACCACAATTACCAAATAGTGCCACAGATTCTAAATGTGAGAAATTAGTTTCTGCTTGAACCACTCCCACGTTGCTTTGGCTTTGTGCTTGCGGTCATTGTCCCGAATTAAGATGATTTTCCTTCCAAGCATCAGATAACATGGACATATCTCTGAATATTGAATATTGCATTTTGAAGAACCCATCCAAGCTCTAAGAGAGCAAACGTGTACATTAATGCACATCCGTATACATCCAGACATGTACACTAATCTAATGCACATCCGTATACATGCAGACGTGTACACTAATCTAATGCACATCCGTATACATGCAGACGTGTACACTAATCTAATGCACATCCGTATACATGCAGACGTGTACATTAATGCACATCCGTATACATGCAGACGTGTACACTAATCTAATGCACATCCGTATACATGCAGACGTGTACATTAATGCACATCCGTATACATGCAGACGTGTACACTAATCTAATGCACATCCGTATACATGCAGACATGTACACTAATCTAACGCACATCCGTATACATGCAGACGTGTACACTAATGCACATCCGTATACATGCAGACGTGTACACTAATCTAACGCACATCCGTATACATGCAGACATGTACACTAATCTAACGCACATCCGTATACATGCAGACGTGTACACTAATGCACATCCATATACATGCAGACGTGTACACTAATCTAATGCACATCCGTATACATGCAGACGTGTACACTAATCTAATGCACATCCGTATTCATGCAGACGTGTACACTAATCTAATGCACATCCGTATTCATGCAGACGTGTACACTAATGCACATCCGTATACATGCAGACGTGTACACTAATCTAATGCACATCCGTATTCATGCAGACGTGCACATTAATGCACATCCGTATACATGCAGACGTGTACACTAATCTAATGCACATCCGTATTCATGCAGACGTGCACATTAATGCACATCCGTATACATGCAGACGTGTACACTAATCTAATGCACATCCGTATACATGCAGACGTGTACACTAATGCACATCCGTATACATGCAGACGTGTACACTAATCTAATGCACATCCGTATTCATGCAGACGTGCACATTAATGCACATCCGTATACATCAGAGAGCCTGACAACACTGTCAACATCAAGTGCATCAGATACACAGACATCAATATTAATCTCTTACGCAGGTGCACAGCATAGTGCCTCCCTCTGCTCTCCATCCTATTGATTCAATTAAGCCGATGTCGTGAGTAGATGGGGTATTAGTACCTTTTCGCCAAAACACAGGGAAATAATCAATAGTTGTTTTTTGATTGTTTGCCCAGATGAATTGTGCAATAGCCAATAGGTTTAACGGGGTACAAAAGAACATGAAAGCGAGAGGTCGGCATACTGCCCGTTTTGGAGCAGTGTCGTCTCCGACATCCGCTGTCGTCTCGGACTCCGTAATATCTCACCGTTTCAACAATTCTGTCAAAGTGAGGAAATTGACGTTTAGCATACTTTGAGTATTTATATCACAAACTATCTTTGAAAAAATGCACATTTTGAACCTTAACGATCCACAGGGCATTAGTAGATATCTTGGTGTCTTTATATTTCCTATAGTCTGGCCTACATGATGTAGTGCTAGTCCTCTCCAGTTCTGGAGGGCCCAAACACTTGTCTTCTTGTTCGGCCCGGTTAGTCAATTACACGATAAACTCGGCATCTCAAATCGAGAGCGGTCTAGGATTAACAAAGAAGGATGAAAACCTACAGTGCTTCTGGAACGTATTCAACCTCTTGAATGTTTCCACGAGTTACATTAGTGGTTGATTGGTTTAACAGAGTGCAATTATGGTGTTTTACATGATTTCAAGTTGAAATAACTCGTCTCCATGGTTATGTCAGATCCAAAACAAACAGGGTCTCAGACTGGCTACAACACCACAATGATCTAAATCACACAGTCTGTAACAGTCTGTTGCCCAAACAATGATCTAAATCACACAGTCTGTAACAGTCTGTTGCCCAACCAATGATCTAAATCACACAGTCTGTAACAGTCTGTTGCCCAGCCAATGATCTAAATCACACAGTCTGTAACAGTCTGTTGCCCAACCAATGATCTAAATCACACAGTCTGTAACAGTCTGTTGCCCAACCAATGATCTAAATCACACAGTCTGTAACAGTCTGTTGCCCAGCCAATGATCTAAATCACACAGTCTGTAACAGTCTGTTGCCCAGCCAATGATCTAAATCACACAGTCTGTAACAGTCTGTTGCCCAGCCAATGATCTAAATCACAGTCTGTAACAGTCTTTTGCCCAGCCAATGATCTAAATCACACAGTCTGTAACAGTCTGTTGCCCAGCCAATGATCTAAATCACACAGTCTGTAACAGTCTGTTGCCCAACCAATGATCTAAATCACACAGTCTGTAACAGTCTGTTGCCCAACCAATGATCTAAATCACACAGTCTGTAACAGTCTGTTGCCCAGCCAATGATCTAAATCACACAGTCTGTAACAGTCTGTTGACCAGCCAATGATCTAAATCACACAGTCTGTAACAGTCTGTTGCCCAGCCAATGATCTAAATCACACAGTCTGTAACAGCCTGTAGCCCAGTCTGTGTACCCCTGTGGCCAAAAAACATAACCGGAAAGACTTCGGGCCAAATTTGTGAATGTCCATGAGTTGCCCAGTCAAAGACCGAACCCCAATCCAATGAAGGAAATGTGGAACAAGTGCTGTGCCCAGACCTGCTGGTAGAGACTCATCAATATAGACTCACTGCTGTAATTGCTATCGGTAAAATATTGATTAGTACTTCGGCAATACATATTTTTTGTGACAAATTTGTAATAATTAAGAACATTTTGACAATGTATGGCCTCGTGTCGTCACACAATCAAATGTAGAAAAGTGCAACACGGGTGAATACTTGAGAACCACTGTATGTCTTGATAGTCAAAAACATAATAATACATTCATTTTAATCTAAAAGAAACACTTTTTCATTTTGCTCATTTTATACATGGTTAAAGCAATACACTCTATAAACCTCACCTAAGTCAGATTTCTTGTCCTAAAAGTATATGACCCATTCTATATAGAGACATTAAAGAACATTTGCCAATTATATCCCTGTTTTAGGACTGCACAAACAGAAAGGGGAGGTCAGTTACACATATTATTTTGTAGAACCCCAAATGTCTATGTGAACGAATGTGATTTGGAATTGAGACAGAATTATATTAAAATAAAATAATAAAATACCAACAACAAGACAAGTTCTCACATGTAGTGGGATGTATTTGCTTCACTTGGTCTACATTTAGATAGTCTCTCTATTGAGATATGTAGTACCCAAAGCCAACATTACAGTACCCACCTCACTACACTACAGAACCCACCTCACTACACTACAGAACCCACCTCACTACATTACAGTACCCCCCCACTACACTACAGTACCCACCTCACGATATTACAGTACCCCCCCTACTACACTACAGCACCCACCCCACTACACTACAGCACCCACCCCACTACATTACTGTACCCCCCCACTACACTACAGTACCCAGCCCACTACACTACAGTACCCACCCCACTACACTACAGTACCCACCCCACTACACTACAGTACCCACCTCACCACACTACACTACAGTACCCACCCCACTACACTACAGTACCCACCCCACTACACTACAGTACCCACCCCACTACACTACAGTACCCATCCCACTACATTACAGTACACACCCCACTACATTACAGTACACACCCCACTACATTAAAGTACCCACCCCACTACATTACAGTACCCACCCCACTACAGTACCCACCTCACCACATTACAGTACCCACCTCACCACATTACAGTACCCACCTCACCACATTACAGTACCCAGCCCACTACATTACAGTACCCACCCCACATTACAGTACCCACCTCACTACACTACAGTACCCACCTCACTACAGTACAGTACCCACCCCACTACACTACAGTACCCAGTACCAGTACAGTACCCAGCCCACTACACTACAGTACCCACCCCACTACACTACAGTACCCACCCCACTACACTACAGTACCCACCCCACTACACTACAGTACCCACCCCACTACACTACAGTACCCACCCCACTACACTACAGTACCCACCTCACTACACTACAGTACCCACCCCACTACACTACAGTACCCACCCCACTACACACTACAGTACCCACCCCACTACACCACCCACCCCACTACACTACAGTACCCACCCACCACTACAGTACCCACCTCACTACACTACAGTACCCACCTCACTACACTACAGTACCCACCTCACTACACTACAGTACCCACCCCACTACATTACAGTACCCACCTCACTACACTACCCACCCCACTACACTACAGTACCCACCCCACTACACTACAGTACCCACCACTACACTACAGTACCCCACTACACTACACTACAGTACCCAGCCCACTCACTACAGTACCCACCTCACTACACTACCCACCCCACTACACTACAGTACCCACCCCACTACACTACAGTACCCACCCCACTACACTACAGTACCCAGCCCACTACACTACAGTACCCACCTCACTACACTACAGTACCCACCTCACTACACTACAGTACCCACCCCACTACACTACAGTCCTCACCCCACTACATTACAGTACACTACCCACCCCACAACATTACAGTATCCACCCCACTACACTCCAGTACCCACCCCACTACACTACAGTACCCACCCCACTACATTACAGTACCCACCACACTACAGTACCCACCTCACCACACTACAGTACCCACCTCACCACATTACAGTACCCACCTCACCACATTACAGTACCCACCTCACCACATTACAGTACCCACCTCACCACATTACAGTACCCACCCCACTACATTATAGTACCCACCCCACTCCACTACCCACCCCACTACACTACAATACCCACCCCACTACACTACAGTACCCACCCCACTACACTACAGTACCCAGCCCACTACACTACAGTACCCAGCCCACTACACTACAGTACCCACCTCACTACACTACAGTACCCACCTCACTACACTACAGTACCCACCCCACTACATTACAGTACCCAGCCCACTACAGTACCCACCCCACTACACTACAGTACCCACCTCACTACACTACAGTACCCACCCCACTACACTACAGTACCCACCTCACTACACTACCCACCCCACTACACTACAGTACCCACCCCAGTACACTACAGTACCCACCCCACTACACTACAGTACCCAGCCCACTACACTACAGTACCCACCTCACTACACTACAGTACCCACCTCACTACACTACAGTACCCACCTCACTACACTACAGTACCCACCCCACTACATTACAGTACCCACCTCACTACACTACCCACCCCACTACACTACAGTACCCACCTCACTACACTACAGTACCCACCTCACTACACTACAGTACCCAGCCCACTACACTACCCACCCCACTACACTACAGTACCCACCCCACTACACTACAGTACCCACCCCACTACACTACAGTACCCACCCCACTACACTACAGTACCCACCTCACTACACTACAGTACCCACCCCACTACAGTACAGTACCCACCTCACTACACTACCCACCCCACTACACTACAGTACCCACCCCACTACACTACAGTACCCACCCCACTACACTACAGTACCCAGCCCACTACACTACAGTACCCACCTCACTACACTACAGTACCCACCTCACTACACTACAGTACCCACCCCACTACATTACAGTACCCAGCCCACTACAGTACAGTACCCACCCCACTACACTACAGTACCCACCTCACTACACTACAGTACCCACCCCACTACACTACAGTACCCACCTCACTACACTACCCACCCCACTACACTACAGTACCCACCCCACTACACTACAGTACCCACCCCACTACACTACAGTACCCACCTCACTACACTACAGTACCCAGCCCACTACACTACCCACCCCACCACACTACAGTACCCACCCCACTACACTACAGTACCCACCCCACTACACTACAGTACCCACCCCACTACACTACAGTACCCACCTCACTACACTACAGTACCCACCCCACTACAGTACAGTACCCACCTCACTACACTACCCACCCCACTACACTACAGTACCCACCCCACTACACTACAGTACCCAGCCCACTACACTACAGTACCCAGCCCACTACACTACAGTACCCACCTCACTACACTACAGTACCCACCTCACTACACTACAGTACCCACCCCACTACACTACAGTACCCAGCCCACTACAGTACAGTACCCACCCCACTACACTACAGTACCCACCTCACTACACTACAGTACCCACCCCACTACACTACAGTACCCACCTCACTACACTACCCACCCCACTACACTACAGTACCCACCCCACTACACTACAGTACCCACCCCACTACACTACAGTACCCACCCCACTACACTACAGTACCCAGCCCACTACACTACAGTACCCACCTCACTACACTACAGTACCCACCTCACTACACTACAGTACCCACCTCACTACACTACAGTACCCACCTCACTACACTACAGTACCCACCCCACTACATTACAGTACCCACCTCACTACACTACCCATCCCACTACACTACAGTACCCACCTCACTACACTACAGTACCCACCTCACTACACTACAGTACCCAGCCCACTACAGTACCCACCTCACTATATTACAGTACCCACCTCACTACACTACCCACCCCACTACACTACAGTACCCAGCCCACTACACTACAGTACCCACCTCACTACACTACAGTACCCACCTCACTACACTACAGTACCCAGCCCACTACACTACAGTACCCACCTCACTACACTACAGTACCCACCTCACTACACTACAGTACCCAGCCCACTACAGTACAGTACCCACCCCACTACACTACCCACCCCACTACACTACAGTACCCACCCCACTACACTACAGTACCCAGCCCACTACACTACAGTACCCAGCCCACTACACTACAGTACCCAGCCCACTACACTACAGTACCCAGCCCACTACACTACAGTACCCACCCCACTACACTACAGTACCCACCTCACTACACTACAGTACCCAGCCCACTACAGTACCCAGCCCACTACAGTACCCAGCCCACTACACTACAGTACCCAGCCCACTACACTACAGTACCCACCTCACTACACTACAGTACCCAGCCCACTACAGTACAGTACCCACCCCACTACACTACCCACCCCACTACACTACAGTACCCAGCCCACTACACTACAGTACCCACCTCACTACACTACAGTACCCACCTCACTACACTACAGTACCCAGCCCACTACACTACAGTACCCAGCCCACTACACTACAGTACCCACCCCACTACACTACAGTACCCACCCCACTACACTACCCAGCCCGCTACACTACAGTACCCACCCCACTACACTACAGTACCCACCTCACTACACTACAGTACCCAGCCCACAACACTACAATACCCACCCCACTACACTACAGTACCCACCCCACTACACTACAGTACCCACCCCACTACACTACAGTACCCACCTCACTATATTACAGTACCCACCCCACTACACTACAGTACCCAGCCCACTACAGTACCCACCTCACTATATTACAGTACCCACCCCAGGCCACTACACTACAGTACCCAGCCCACTACACTACAGTACCCACCCCACTACACTACAGTACCCACTACACTACAGTACCCACCCCACTACACTACAGTACCCAGCCCACTACACTACAGTACCCACCTCACTACACTACAGTACCCACCTCACTACACTACAGTACCCAGCCCAGGCCACTACACTACAGTACCCAGCCCACACTACAGTACCCAGCAGTACCCACCCCACTACACTACAGTACCCACCCCAGGCCACAGTACCCACACTACACTACAGTACCCACCCCACTACACCAGCCCACTACACAGTACCCACCTCACTATATTACAGTACCCACCCCAGGCCACTACACTACAGTACCCAGCCCACTACAGTACCCAGCCCACCCATATTACAGTACCCACCCCAGGCCACTACACTACTACCCAGCCCACTACAGTACCCACCTCACTATATTACAGTACCCACCCCAGGCCCCATTACAGTACCCACAGTACCCACCCCAGCCCACTACACTACAGTACCCAGCCCACTACAGTACCCACCTCACTATATTACAGTACCCACCCCAGGCCACTACACTACAGTACCCAGCCCACTACAGTACCCACCTCACTATATTACAGTACCCACCCCAGGCCACTACACTACAGTACCCAGCCCACTACAGTACCCACCTCACTATATTACAGTACCCACCCCACCCCAGGCCACTACCCACTACAGTACCCACCCCAGCCCCACTACAGTACCCACCTACCCACTATATTACAGTACCCACCCCAGGCCACTACACTACAGTACCCAGCCCACTACAGTACCCACCTCACTATATTACAGTACCCACCCCAGGCCACTACACTACAGTACCCAGCCCACTACAGTACCCACCTCACTATATTACAGTACCCACCCCAGGCCACTACACTACAGTACCCAGCCCACTACAGTACCCACCTCACTATATTACAGTACCCACCCCAGGCCACCCACCCCAGGCCACTACACTACAGTACCCAGCCCACTACAGTACCCACCTCACTATATTACAGTACCCACCCCAGGCCACTACACTACAGTACCCAGCCCACTACAGTACCCACCTCACTATATTACAGTACCCACCCCAGGCCACTACACTACAGTACCCAGCCCACTACACTACCCACCTCACTATATTACAGTACCCACCCCAGGCCACTACACTACAGTACCCAGCCCACTACAGTACCCACCTCACTATATTACAGTACCCACCCCAGGCCACTACACTACAGTACCCAGCCCACTACAGTACCCACCTCACTATATTACAGTACCCACCCCAGGCCACTACACTACAGTACCCAGCCCACTACAGTACCCACCTCACTATATTACAGTACCCACCCCAGGCCACTACACTACAGTACCCATGACAACATTCTATAACAGTACAGTCTTTCCAACATGGTGGAGTGATTCAGAATCCAGACAAAGTTAATGCATCAGTTACGACAGAGCGGAGGTTCGGGGCAAACCGGCCGACCGTTTATTACAGTCGGCTTCTACACCAGAGTTGCCTATTTGGTTACCCAGGCAACTCTAATTCTAGCAGAGCGATGGCATATCAGCGAAGACAGGCAGTGGTATGGAGAACCTGACCTTTACCGTATGCCGTGTAAGAGCAGTGCATACAAATGACCAAGTTCAATCAACTGACCCGTCAACACTGCCCAGTGGCCGCTTGGCCTTTATCACAGCGTTGCGCCAATTAGGTTTTTACAAAGAGACGCTAGAATCTCCCCTGTATGGGCACACACTGCGCTTTCCATGGTGTCGAAAAGGACGGATCGAAACCCCAAACATCAATCAGTTTTACTCACCATGTCCTTTTGTTCGATCAACTCGAAGACAGTGTTTGAAACGAACACAAATGCATCCTAATTGGTTGAAACTTTTTGGGGAAAATAGAGTCTATAGCTAGTAGGAAGGCCATTATTGGGCCAACAAATGAGACATGCAAATTATTAACCCGTCATTATGATAGGGGTTTCAAAATGCATATTTAAGTGACAGAGCGGACAGTGAAGGACAACTGCAGTTGGAAAGTGTGCAAGTGTGTAGAGTGAGAGAGAAACAATACTGCCCCCTAGTGTGTGTATACACAGAAACGTGGAAAAGAACTCATTCATTTTAAAAGGAACCAACTTTCCCCCAAATAATGAATACAGTCTACGCAGGAAACTTCCATTAATAAATCATGCAAACACGTGAACATACGCGCAGTTTACATTTATTTCGCTCTTGAGAATGGACGACTTTTGAATGGGTAAATGGGCATTGAATTCAAAAAACCTTTGACAGCTCACGGTTTGATTGGTATTCTTCAAGAAATATTTTCACACTGTAGAAGTACTGAGAACATGACTGCTCGAAGTTTTCTATATTTAATTTGACCCCACAATCCCAAAAGATATGGGAGGATAAATGGGAGTATAAAACTTTTGAACAGCAATTACACAATTTATTGTCCAATACAGTCAGCATAAACAGGAAGTTCACACATTGTATAGCCTAATTTACTTGACCTTCACATGCCTTGATTATAAAAAGCTTTCGATTTATAGTTTCAGCAGGAATAGGTCCGTTCTATTAATTATTTTGATGATTAAAATAATCCCCAATCTATATTCAAGGCCATGATGTGTTTAATATATAACAGACACAATACAAAGATGAGATAAAACAGGATTTGTGCTGAACGACTTACATAAAAGTTAAATATAAATTAAAAATTAAGTGAATTTTATATTTGCTATAATTTGTACAGATGAATAACAGTTGTCCCTAGAGAACGTGTAGAAAAATATTTGCTACCCATCTGTACAGTCTTAGAAAATAGAAAGCCAGCGGGGTTGCTTTTCTAGTTTACAAATGTATATCTAGTTTAGAAATGCTCAGCAATCACCTGTTATTCATGGATCTAAGTGCTAGATAAAAACACTGTTATCTCATAACACAAGACCCAAAAACCACATTACAGACGGGGAGTCCATTTCAGATAAAGATCATAAAACCGCATTTGGATTAAAGCCAGATCAATTAATAAATCGTTGCAACCGGGTTTATTTGCCTTTACATGATATGAATTTCAACTCAACTCTTCTCCAGAGAGCACGTCGTATGCCAGGCGTGGAAAACATAACGAGACAAACCTGCAAACTGTCAGCTCTGGAATGTTTTGGCATTCGGATAAATATCTAAAGTCGTTCAGAGCACATCTACAATGGGAAAATAAATGTAAATGTGCGGAATAAGCAACGGTGCTGCCAAAAAGTGATTGAATATAAACAGATTCATCCAGTCGATATGGTACAAACAAACACACACACACACACACACACACACACACACACCTCCTAATCAGAAAGGCACCTTGTCGTGAGCGAGTACCAGATAGGGGAACCCCCCCACAGAGTTGCTCAACGTACAAATCTACACAATCACGGGCAAAACGGAAACGTTCATCTCAATGCAGATTCACACAGCCCAACTTTACAATCTTTATTCATACGGTTAAAAAGCTAATAAGACAATAGTGGTGTGGTGATAGCTAAAATATATTATTTGGAACATAAATACGAAGGTTATAAGGTCACGCAGATTCTGTCTCTTTGAATCCGTTCTGAAAAACCGACAACCCCCTAGACACACTCATATAATACAAAACGTACTTTAAACTTGAAATGAAGCAACACATACTTAATAAATTACATTCTTAATACAAACAGGAAGTTCTTTACCGTTCAAAATAACCATGGAGTGCTCTCCAATAGACAGTTGATAACTGAAAGTGTTGGAGTGTAGCCAAGCTAAATTTTACAATATTTTACAATAAGGGCAGGCCGTGTCTCGGATGGACACATGAGAGCACCAATGTCACATACAGTTCTAGATTTATTTGCCAAATTTCTCACCCTGGATTACAGCACCCCAAGAATTGCACCCAAATTTGGGTAATTGTTTGTTATTCTCTAGGAACCTAAATCCATGGTTTATGTGACCAGTGGCGACACAGGCCGGCTTATTGGTAAAAGTGGGGATTTAACACGCGTACGGCTGGAATTTCCTTGAAACATTCATTTATTTCCACCAGCTATGTGCATGTCTCTCGAAGGTGGTTTAACTGTGAACGTCTTTGGCCTAGTTTACATATTTTAAAAATACGGCAAATCACGGGAAGATAAAGTCGCCGGTGCTCATGTGCCACGTCAACGTGGTCAGTTAATCAAAACACTAGGCGGCGTGTTACTGGGGTCTCCAGAGCCTGTATGGGGGGGGGGGAACCCGCTCGTCACCTGACCTAACGTTCCACGTGCAAAATGCAAATAGGAAACGACCAGAACACGACCAGAGAACAAAGATGAGATAATTTCACTCAGTCTCATAAATCGTCTCATAACAACCTCGTCGCCCAGTGATGCGAGGGGGCGTGTGGACGATGCTGATTGGTTGATCCTATCGTCGGTCCGGCTATGATAACCTTTACTGTTGAACCACCAGAATGTAATGGATTTCACCGGGGTCAATATATGGTGATCTGGTACAACCAGGAGGAATCTAAAGCACCAGCAGAGGAAACAGCCCGTGGACGTACAGTACACCTGTGCGGTTGTAGTTGGGCCCAGTCGTCGCCTTGGTGACAGCCAGGTGGTCCTACCCACGGTGCCGTTACCACCATCTCAGTGGTCCAATGAGATCGCTGCACAATGTATCCAAGTCCTCATCACCCGTGATGATTGGCCGTTTCCTCAGGCCCCCCTCCGTATGTTGATGAGACGTCCGTCTGGGTCACTTGCTGAGGCTGATGCTCACGTAGGACGTTGGGATGTAGCCCTCGTCTCCGTTGGCCCTGCGGACCCTGGTCCAGCCGTCGCCTTTATCTTCCTCCACCACAGATAACACTTCCGCCTCCTGCATAGCTATGGTCCCCTCACTGGCACCTAGGACAGAGATGACGTCATATAACACCACAGCATGTATGTAATAGCATCTACAGACACGTATGACGTCATATAACACCACAGCATGTATGTAATAGCATCTACAGACACTTATGATGTCATACAACACCACAGCATGTATGTAATAGCATCTACAGACACGTATGACGTCATATAACACCACAGCATGTATGTAATAGCATCTACAGACACATGATGTCATTTTACTGACGCTGTCTGGAGCACATGCCCCTGATTAAAACCCACCTGGGAAGTTGTACATGGCCGTGCATTGGCCGATTGGAGGCACAAGCTCCTCCTCTTCAAACTCGTCATCAAACTCAGCGTAGATGGCATGAGTGGAGTCTGGGGTGCCCTCATCAGACTGGGCTCCGTCAGGGCTGAAGGGACAACCATATATAAATATGGATTAGATATGTCTATACAGATCTTCAACTGATAGTCATTCAGCCACGTGTCGTACAGCTGCGTGTCGTACAGCCAGTCATTCAGCCAGTCATTCAGCCAGTCATTCAGCCGCGTGTCGTACAGCCGCGTGTCGTACAGCCAGTCATTCAGCCGCGTGTCGTACAGCCAGTCATTCAGCCGCGTGTCGTACAGCCAGTCATACAGCCAGTCATACAACCAGTCATACAGCCAGTCATACAGCCAGTCATACAGCCAGTCATACAGCCAGTCATACAGCCAGTCATACAGCCAGTCATACAGCCAGTCATACAGCCACGTGTCATACAGCCAGTCATTCAGCCGCGTGTCATACAGCCACGTGTCATACAGCCGCGTGTCGTACAGCCAGTCATACAGCCGCGTGTCGTACAGCCGCGTGTCGTACAGCCGCGTGTCATACAGCCGCGTGTCATACAGCCGCGTGTCGTACAGCCAGTCATACAGCCGCATGTCGTACAGCCAGTCATACAGCCACGTGTCATACAGCCAGTCATACAGCCAGTCATACAGCCAGTCATACAGCCAGTCATACAGCCAGTCATACAGCCAGTCATACATCCGCGTGTCGTACACCCGCGTGTCGTACATCCGCGTGTCGTACATCCGTGTGTCGTACATCCGTGTGTCGTACATCCGTGTGTCGTACATCCGCGTGTCGTACACACCTGCATGATTCGTGGGTGCTGCCGTTGTTGTTGGAGTGGGACCGGTACATATCGTCTCGTGAGGTGTCTCTCCTGACCAACGCATCTCCTCTCCCTCCAGCCTCTGTTAGCCACAACTACAACACAAAGCACACTTATAGGATGCTTACCTGTGGAATTATGAGGAGAAATGGATCATGCCATTAAACAATTCAAATCATAATAATAATTACAAAAAGGAGAAATTAAAACCCAAATATTGACCGACTCCAGCCCCATTGACCTTATTGACCAACTTCAGCCCCATTGACCTTATTGACCAACTTCAGCCTCATTGACCTTATTGACCAACTTCAGCCTCATTGACCATATTGACCGACTCCAGGCATTCACCCACCAGGGCGTTTGGCGTTCACCCACCGGGGGCGTTTGGCGTTCACCCACCAGGGGGTTGGCGTTCATCCACCAGGGGGTTGGCGTTCACCCACCAGGGGGTTGGCGTTCACCCACCAGGGGGTTGGCGTTCACCCACCAGGGGGTTGGCGTTCACCCACCAGGGGGTTGGCGTTCACCCACCAGGGGCTTGGCGTTCACCCACCAGGGGTTTGGCGTTCACCCAGACACAAAACCACATAATTCGGCTCACCCAGGTTTGCATAATACAGGCTAGTCTATAACTGTGCCACGGTAGGCCTAATTAACAACACATTTCAGATGTTGTGATTGGTAATTACAGTTCATTGGTTAGGATTAAGAATGTCTAGGTAGATTAGCATACATTTGAATAACTGAATTTGATTCCAGTCACATTTTCAAACTAACAAATTGGCAAACAAATTGGCAATTGATTTACATCACTGCTTTCTTTACCCCATCCACAGGGGTACAGGGACACAGGGACACAGGGGCACAGGGGCACAGGGGCACAGGGACACAGGGACACAGGGACACAGGGGCACAGGGGCACAGGGACACAGGGGCACAGGGGCACAGGGACACAGGGGCACAGGGGCACAGGGACACAGGGGCACAGGGGCACAGGGACACAGGGACACAGGGACACAGGGACACAGGGGCACAAGGACACAGGGACACAGGGGCACAGGGACACAGGGACACAGGGGCACAAGGACACAAGGACACAGGGACACAGGGGCACGAGGACACACAGGGACGGATAAACCAGACTGTTACAGATGTTCTAGTAGCCTACAGTGGATCAGTCTGAATGAAAGTCCCATTATTTTCATACAACACAACATGTTTAAATGCTAATATTGAAATGTAGGATGTCTGGTGCGTTAATGTCAGCGAGTTTGCTTGGGTTTGTAATGAGCAATGTTACCAGTCTGGCTAAATCATGTAATATTGGAGAAAAGTGGAGGGCACATTAGGAGCTGTGTGTGTGTGTGTGTGTGTGTGTGTGTGTGTGTGGTGTGTGTGTGTGGTGTGTGTGTGGTGTCAACTACGTTGGACCTGAATTAGCCCCTCTGTTGAACAGCATGCGGCCTCACCATACAGTCAGCTCAGTAACATGTGTCATGACCAGGGTGAATATGGGTTATACAGTTATGGGGTCTAATGCGACATTCACACACTGTGTGTGTGTACATATCTAATGCATCACGTCTGATTTATATATATATATATTTTTTTTTTTTATTTAACCAGGGGATTGAACCCATAAAGCATGCACTCTACCACTGAGATACCAACTCCACCAATAGGAACCCAGGACATCATACATACAGAACATGCACTCTACCACTGAGATACCAACTCCTCCAATAGGAACCCAGGACATCATACATACAGAACATGCACTCTACCACTGAGATACCAACTCCTCTAATAGGAACCCAGGACATCATACATACAGAGCATGCACTCTACCACTGGGATACCAACTCCTCCAATAGGAACCCAGGACATCATACATACAGAGCATGCACTCTACCACTGAGATACCAACTCCTCCAATAGGAACCCAGGACATCATACATACAGAACATGCACTCTACCACTGAGATACCAACTCCTCCAATAGGAACCAATGTGTCACAATCAGAGTGACAAGTCAGCATACTGAACAGAGGAAAACAATATATCTGAGTTTCTAAAGAACGCAAACTAGCAACAGCAATAAACCTAGCGAACATTCAACTGTAGTACATTACTGTGGCCAGTAGAGGGAGGTGTTTACCTCATACTTGTTGAATTCCCCTTTGAGTCTCTCCATGTTCTGGGCTGTCTGGTTGATCTGGGAAGCCAGGCTGGCAGGGTCTCCCATTTGGGGGTTCTTCTCGTACACATCCTTCATCTTCTCCAGAGCCTCACTGTAAAGACGGGGTGTTGAGAAGAGGGAGACGGAGAAAAGGAGAGAACAGAGAGATAAGGAGGAGAAGGAGAGGAGGAGGGTGGGATTCATTCCTGAGGAACTGCGTCCCTTTGTGGAGTACATTAGTACACACAGACACACAGACACACAGACACACAGACACACAGACTCACACAGACACAGACACAGACACAGACACACACAGACACACACACACAGACACACACACACAGACACAGACACAGACACACACACACACACACACACACAGACACACACACACACACACACACACAGACACAGACACAGACAGACACACACACACACACACAGACACAGACACACACACACACAGACACACACAGACACAGACACACACACACAGACACAGACACACACAGACACAGACACACACAGACACAGACACACACAGACACAGACACACACAGACACAGACAGACACAGACACAGACAGACACACAGACACAGACACACACAGACACACACACAGACACACAGACACACACACACAGACACAGACACAGACACAGACACACACACACACACAGAGACACAGACACACACACACACACACACACACAGACACACACACACACACACACACACACAGACACACAGACACACACACAGACACACACACAGACACACACACAGAGACACAGACACACACACACAGAGACACAGACACACACACACACACACACACACACACACAGACACACAGACACACAGACACACACAGACACACACAGACACACACAGACACACCTCTGGTCCACTTCCTTCTGCAGCTCCTTGCCAATGTTGTCTAGTTTCTGTTGTAACCTCTTCCTGCGCTGTTCAGGGGGGAGATGTCCAAAGTCCTCGGATACAGTTGGCTGAGAGATCAGCATACAGGGAGGAACAATTAGTTTCACACTCTAATAAACACAGTTAATGTTCTCCATCACCAGGGCATGTGGTAGAAACAGAACACCCCCCCCCCCGCTCACACCTCTAGGGGAAACGAGCGTCTGTGGTAATGGTTCACCTCTAGGGACCACGTTTGCCAGGCAAACAACTCCAATCTCTTGTAATGACATTCGACCGTTGTCACGGTGAGAATAAACATGCAGACCCACGTCCACCGTGAGCGACCCTAGAAACCACCACCACTTACACCCAATCATTTCCGATATCCATCCATTAAAAACACACCCAGCCCAGTTGTTTTCGGAACAATCCCACCGGGTTGTGTAGTGACTGTTAAATGAAACCTGATTGTAATGACACCAGAAAACCGTGAGACACAGAAGATACACAGAACCCGAAACAAATCCCCTTGGCTAAACTCAGGTGGCGTCCTGTTCAAGTCATACTCCAGACAGACATACAGACCTGGTCATGTTTTCAGCCCGCTGCTTAGCAACAGATCCTGCATTTGAACCCGGCTGAGTGGCATTTCAATTGCATGGCTGCTTAACTGGAGCATGAGAAGTTATCATTGTGTGGGACTCGCGGAGAAGCGACCGGCTGTGACACCCTTTAACCCCTAACCCCCCACCGGACAGACACCCCCCCGGTATAAGAAATATTACCGATACAGTAATCCTCTCTGGAGTGAACTTCTGAGGGAGAGAAACAGACGGAAACTTTCACAAAGACTCGGCCTTCAGGTCAGAGAGATTTTATTGGGAGTGTGTCGTCGTATTCTCTACAGATAATAGGTAGAACTCAGCAACATAGCCGATGTGCTAAACAGATGGGGTTGCCTTATGGCAAACGGGATTATTGACATCATGTACATTCCTTGTCTCCTAAACATTCCATCTCTTGGTTAGCCATCTAGTAAATACGAGCCTCATTAGCATCCATTAGCCAAAACAACACCTGGTAACCACACCGACGAGCAGTCTGACACCACAGAATCATTATACAGCCATCTGTCTTTGTGATGATGTGTGTGCTTGAAGCAAACCCCATGTATAACCAGTTTCAGTCAGATATATATATATCTGTCAAATCTCGGCCAAATCGTGTTTACACGGACCAAACACACGGCTCCTCTCAGATATTCGGCTGATATTGGTTATACCTAGAAGTCGGATACTCTACAGAAATGTGAGATTGGAAATCAAATTCCTTTGCTAGTTTGGCTGAGCGTTACTTAATGGGACAAATGATGGCTACAAAAAAACATGTCAACGCTAGCAGCTTAAAATGAAATGAGTGTCATTGCAGTGAGTCGTTCTGCTCCACGTTCTGGAACACCGGAGACATTTCACGTTATCAGGTTAGAACAACTTCCTGTCATTTCCTGGCACATTGTGAGAGAACAGGTGGATGGGTTAAAATGGCCGCCTCTGTGAACCCCGACCTTCAAGACTCACCGTTCGCCTGAGGTTCCGGAAGGAGGAGATTCTGGGTTTGACTGTCTTATTGATCTCCTTCAAACAGTACGACAGAGGGTCCCGGCCGAACTTAGGGGAGTTGCGTCCGTTAGCGGGCGAGGGGGAAGGGGGAGTGGAGAGCGGGGTGAGTGATGAGGGGGAGGGAGAGAGCTGGGGTCGGACAGGCAGACACCCCATGAGGGGGAGGAAGCAGGGAAGACGGTGACATGGGGGAGAGAGGGAGGACAAAAAAACAAAAAACAAATGACATGGGGAAGATAGACACAGTCAACACCATAAGCACACCACACAGCGAAGGAAGCAACACTGCTTTAGAAGATGCTCAGAGTTACAGCACCCCAACACCAGCACCCCAACACCCCAACACCAGCCCAGCGCCCCAACACCGCGCCCCAACACCAGCACAGCACCCCAACACCAGCACCCCAACACCAGCCCAGCGCCCCAACACCAGCACCCAAACACCAGCACAGCGCCCCAACACCAGCACAGCACCCAAACACCAGCACAGCACCCAAACACCAGCATCCCAACACAGCACTCCTGAAACAACACCAGCCCAGCACACCAACACCAGCACAGCACCCAAACACCAGCACCCCAACACAGCACCTCTGAACCAACACCAGCACAGCACCCAAACACCAGCCCAGCATCCCTGACACAATCCCCAGCCTAGCACCCCAATGCCTCGCCCAGCAGCCCCGACCCAACACCAGCCGAGCACCCTTGCCACAACACCATTAATAAAACACCAACCACAATAAAGACCAGAGGACCTGTGTGGAACACAATGGAACGATTGGAGGCAACTAACAGAATTACCGACCAATGAGATTACCGACCAATGGGATTACCGACCAACGGGATTACCGACCAACGGGATTACCGACCAACGGGATTACCGACCAACGGGATTACCGACCAACGAGATTACCATCCAACGGGATTACCGACCAACGGGATTAGCGACCAACGGGATTACCGACCAACGGGATTACCGACCAACGGGATTACCGACCAACGGGATTACCGACCAACGGGATTACCGACCAACGGGATTACCGACCAACGGGATTACCGACCAACGAGATTACCATCCAACGTGATTATCGACCAACGGGATTACCGACCAACGGGATTACCGACCAACGAGATTACCATCCAACGGGATTACCGACCAACGAGATTACCGACCAACGAGATTACCGACCAACAGGATTACCGAACAACGGGATTACCGACCAACGGGATTACCGACCAACGGGATTTCCAGTGGTTGTGAATGGCTTTTTAGGTACTTAGTAGGGATGGCCAAAATACTTCAACTTTTCAAGTATTTGTTCATTAAGTTGGTATTTGAATCTTAATTCAGGATTCAGAAGCTTTGTTTTTGTAAAATCTTTTGCAACAAAACTTTGCAATAGGTGGCAACACTACAATACATTTTGTCAGCTTAAGAATTTTTAAATAGATATTAGATAGAGTTGTTTAATTGTTAATATCTAGAATATATAAACATATACAGTATCTAGCTGGTTGTAATGCATCATAATGTGCACCTATAAAATAGATATTAGATAGAGCTAATATTGTTCAGATTTTGAGCATATTAAGTGTGGGTTTTTAATGGTGTTTTCGCACACTAGTATTCATAAACTCATTCAGAATAACTAAGAAGTATCCGGGCCAGCCCTACGTTGATTTAAATCAGCCATACGTAGATGATGTTGTAACATGATGGCGGGTTTTATCGTATCTGTAGCTCTGATTACTGAGACATACTGTGGTTTGCAATTTTACCTACAGAGGTTGAACAAAAATATTCAGCAGAAGCAAGCAGATCACATGCAGACCAGACTGACAGACAGACCAAATGAAAGGTGCCTAGAAGGGCCATTAGAAGCATGTGCTGGTAAAAATGGAAAAACAGTGAAGACCTCTGATGCTGGTGGGACCAAACGAAAACTAACGTGATGATGAAACGTCATGACTACGTGAGGAGGGGCGGAGCTGAGGGGGAGATGGAGAAAACCCTACAGGCTAGTAAACCCTACAGGCTAGTTCCTCAGACGAGTTAACCAACGCCTGTCTGCGGAACCTAAACAAGGAGCTGTTTGAATGTGTGCAGTGGAGAGGCCATACGTGGGCAAATGACATACAAACGCTCTTTCTCTAGGCCAATATGATTATAGAGCAACCCCCAATGAGGATAACAGGGGCGATGACACACAGTGGCCAACCACAGACAGGCTGCCAGAGGACCAGTGTGCAAAACGCACAGCAAACCCGGTTTCAAGTGCAAATATCACAATACCTTGTAGATACGTATCAGTGCATTTGCATAACGTTCTGTTAGCATTTCAAACTCAAATACATTGATCTAAATATAACGCAGACTGCGTGATAGACAGTCAACATGCAGACAAAGAAAAGTGATCGAAGTAAATGTTAAAGCATTAAAGCAAACAAAAAGCACACAGACAGACAGACAGTAAGTGGGTGTGTCGGGGGGGGCAGCAGTGGGTGTGTCAGGGGGGCAGCAGTGGGTGTGTCAGGGGGGCAGCAGTGGGTGTGTGGGGGTTAGCTAGGCGGTCATTTGAATATTGACAATTCATTTGAGACTTGCTCAGGAGACTTTGGTGAGGGAGATCCAATACCCATCTTTAGGCCCCTTATTGACCCTGCTGAAGCTGGCCAAACTGGACGTTACTCCAAACATCAGTGGATGATTTCAGCTGGAACTAGTCCTCCTCCAACACTGTCCAAGTATTATCCCGGATGGTTTTCATCCCACATAAGGTGTCACTGTGATGGTGTGATTGTGCTAACAGTGTGCTAACGGTGTGCTAACGGTGTGCTAACGTTGTGCTAACAGTGTGCTATTAGTGTGCTAACAGTGTGCTAACAGTGTGCTAACGGTGTGCTAACAGTGTGCTAACGGTGTGCTAACTGTGTGTTCTGGCGAAGCACAATAGTGTCTGTGTGTTTGTGGATGTCTGTGCTGATGAAAGCACAAGCCCAGCAGAATGACGCCGGCCAGAAGAGTTGACCTTATTGTAAACCACGGTCAGTGAAATGCTGAAGAGGGAGAGCGTGGTAGAGAAGGGGAGAGAGGGGGAGAAAGAGAGGGGGAGAGAAAGAGCCTGAGAAGAAGAAAGCAAGAAAAAAAGAAAGCGAGGGAACATGAGAGAGAGAGGGAGACGGCTTAAGGAGAGGTCTTGTTGACAGCCAGGCTAGGAGCACAGCCATGCAAAGACCTGTTCTAGAAAGGGTGTGTGTGTGTGTGTGTGTGTGTGTGTGTGTGTGTGTGTGTGTGTGTGTGTGTGTGTGTGTGTGTGTGTGTGTGTGTGTGTGTGTGTGCGTGTGTGCGTGTGTGTGTGTGCGTGTGCGTGTGTGTGTGCGTGTGTGTGTGCGTGTGTGTGTGTGTGTGTGTGTGCGTGTGTGTGTGCGTGTGTGTGTGCGTGTGTGGTTGATGACTGACAGCCAAGGTTGATGACATCACAACATCACAAACACGTTCTGGCATATTTGTACTTGACTCGAGCCGCAGGAGTCTGGCAGCACTCAACAGTTTAGCACACTGTTCCAAGACTGCCCGGTTCCCAGACTGCCCGGTTCCCAGACTGCCCGGTTCCCAGACTGCCCGGTTCCCAGACTGCCCGGTTCCCAGACTGCCCGGTTCCCAGACTGCCCTGTTCCCAGACTGCCCTGTTCCCAGACTGCCCTAGCCAACATATCCAACACATATGTGGAAGCTAGACACTTAACATATTACACATTCAACATCACTTGGGTCACATGTGTTTTTCCCTTCACTTTCTACAACGCTAGATGATCTCTGCAGGGCTAAATACTGTAGGACATAATGTTTGGATAGTCAAGATTACCATGTAGAGATGCTCTACATACATACACACTGCAAACAAACTATCAGAACACAAAGTAATTGCATGGTATGGATTACGTTAGGTTTACTGTAAGTGTTAAGGTTAGGGAAAGGGTTAAGGTTGGGAATAGGTTGAGGTTAGTGGTTACAGAGTAAATGCTTATGGTTAGAGTAAGGATTAGATAAATGAGATAGGGTTAAAATAGGATGAGGTTTAAAATAAGTGTTAGTTTTAGGAAAGAGTTAATTGTAAGGTTTAAAATAAGGGGCTAGGGTACGGGTGAAGGTTAGGAAAATAATATGGTTTGAGATACATACACGTTAGTTGATTTTTTTATTGAAATGTTACTGATCTGCAGGGTGTAAAGCATCTACAGATAGACTATCCAAACAATAAACTGTTCCCTAATAAAATGAAAAGCATGTTTTACTTGACCAAAGTTGGCAAAATGTAATGCGAATTGAACTGGACATATCCATAAAATATGTTACTTTGACAAACTAATAACGGATATATATCGAATATAGTCCAAGTATTTATTCCTGTCCATGGAATGTCCAATAGAATTAACATCCCAGAAGCAGTAATTTCTGTAAGCAGGAACAAAATCAAATCATAATGTCAGAGCTCTCTCACTAACAACATAATGTTAAATTGTGCACTTAACAGCAATGCATTTATATAAATAGCATTAAACATTAGATTAAATGTCTAAAATGTTTTCCGTAACCTATAATACGTTGAGCTATAGTTTGGAGGCACACCCTAAAAGCCAGTCTAAGGACACATTGTCACAGACACACGGATTAGTATGGCATCTGGATACAGATGTGTCATGTATTCATCACTATTTACCACTCCCAATGACAAAGCACTGGAAATAACACATAGAAACCCAAACCTAGTGGAGCATAGTGGAGCATAGTGGAGCATAGAGGAGCATAGAGGAGCATAGAGGAGCATAGAGGACCATAGTGGAGCATAGAGAGGCAAAGAGGGGCATAGTGGAGCATAGTGGAGCATAGAGGAGCATAGAGGACCATAGTGGAGCATAGAGAGGCAAAGAGGGGCATAGTGGAGCATAGTGGAGCATAGAGGAGCATAGAGGACCATAGTGGAGCATAGAGAGGCAAAGAGGGGCATAGTGGAGCATAGTGGGACATAGTGGAGTATAGTGGAGTATAGTGGAGTATAGTGGAGCATTGAGGAGCAAGGCTGTGCTGACCCAAATAATGAATAAGATTAAATAACAATACAATAGATAATTACATAATCTATCAACCATGTTTGAACAGGTCGATAAGGCAACGTGTCATTCCAGACATCTCCTGAACCAGGTCTGGGTTTGGCCACAGCTCCAGGACCATGGAGAACCCCAGACAGTCCCGATCTCTCTGACTCAGCCGCAGTCATCCAGACTGCTCACGGCTGATCCCAAACACCCTCACAGCAGCATAAATCATTTAACCCGCTAATAAATCCACTCTTTAGGATCAAGTCTCTTCCTGATAAAAACGTTTCCTCAGCCAGAGCAAACGGATTCGTATTGGAATTTGAATGAGTCATGGACATAAAGCTGCCACTCTCTAGGTGTGTGTGTGTGTGTGTGTGTGTTTAGGAGGACATGGTGGGAACAGCAGCCTACCTTACTCTTCTTGGAGAACAGCCAGAAGGGCTTGCTCTTGTTCTTGCCCAGCAGCTCCAGCGGGCCTCTCGGAGTGCTGACGGTACCCAGGCTGCTGTCGGACGAGGCCCGGTTGATGCCCTGGCTGTAGTCCTCGAAGTCCAAGTCACCAGGACGCTCGAAGCCCGATTTGTGCTGCTCTATAAGAGCAATGGAGTCCTGCAGGGACAGTAGTTACATTAGACTGGTATGACAAGACAAACACCACCAGGTGCGTCTACTGTAACAGATTAAACGATGGCTGATCAGTGCAAACGATTGCATTAAACATTTCATATGTAGCTAAACACACACTTCATTTGATTCTTGTTTTTTTATATACACATAAAACCTAACCAAACCGCCATTATGGATACAAGTCAAACAGTACATACTATTGACAGTTTCCAGATAAAAGTGATCAAATGTTTTAGCGATCCTGTTTTTTTTGTTGCAGTTTGTTATAAGTGCCAACCTATGTTAGTGGACGTTAACTGTGTCTGTGCTGTATATATGTGCTGTATCTCTGCACAGCACACGACTGTGTTGGTCTGCTAGACTCACATTCCGGTCGTTGACATTAGCGCCAGCTTTAGTGATGCCATCCAGACACTTCCCAATGATGGGCATCACCTGCTTCTCAGTTTCTGAGTACAAGACGTACCCCTGTGCCAGCTTCTTCACCCGTCTCTCATCCATGTCCTGAAGTCTCTACAGGTGGAGGAGACACACAGAACGAAGGCATCACTCTGATTGAAGCCACAACAGGCCCAGATAATCCAGAATATTGAGGTTGCAGGGTGTTGGCTCAGGGCTGAGGTCTGGAGGGTGTAGGGTAAGGGGCTGAGGGGTAAAGGGCTGAGGGGTAAAGGGCTGATGGGTAAAGGGCTGAGGGGGTAAAGGGCTGAGGGGGTAAAGGGCTGAGGGGTAAAGGGCTGAGGGGTAAAGGGCTGAGGGGTAAAGGGCTGAGGGGTAAAGGGCTGATGGGTAAAGGGCTGAGGGGTAAAGGGCTGAGGGGTAAAGGGCTGAGGGGTAAAGGGCTGAGGGGTAAAGGGCTGAGGGGTAAAGGGCTGAGGGGTAAAGGGCTGAGGGGTAAAGGGCTGCTTACGTTATAGATGAGAGGCATGTCACTGTAGTAGAACTGGCTCTGCTCCTTGTTGTATTTCTGCAGCTGGGCTGCATAATCGTTCCTACACTCCTCCGCTATGTGAGTCCTCATGTGAGCCTGTTGTTTGGCCTGGACACACAGGTAACACACAGGTAACACACATTAGACACAGGTAACACACAGGTAACACACATTAGACACAGGTAACACACAGGTAACACACATTAGACACAGGTAACACACAGGTAACACACATTAATACAGGCAACACACAGGTAACACATATGTAACACACATTACACACAGGTAACACACATGATACACAGAAAACACACATTACACACAGGTAACACACAGGTAACACACATTAATACAGGTGTGTGTGTGTGTGTGTGTGTGTGTGTGTGTGCAAGCATTCCACTACCTTCTCAACATCAGCCTTTGTGGCGTTGATGTCCTGGTCAGTTTTCTCAGCATACTGAGCAGATTTCTCCGCTTCCCGCCACTCCCTCTCAAAACGTTTTTTACTCTGAACAGAGACAATTGGAAAGACAGGGAGAGAGAGAGAGAGAGAGAGAGAGAGAGAGAGAGAGAGAAACAGAGACAGAGAGAAACAGAGACAGACAAAGAGAGAGACAGACAAAGAGAGAGAAACAGACAGAAAGACAGAGAGAGAGAGAGAGAGACAGACACCGAAAGAGAGAGAGAGAGAGACAGACACAGAGAGAGAGAGAGACAGACAGACACAGAGAGAGAGAGAGAGACACATCCATGATGAAAAATATATAGTATTATATCCGGGGACTTGTTTTTCATAATGACACATTTCCGTCTGCTTCATCCAAATTAGCAGGGTGTGGTTCTCACAGATGTACACCATAGCAACGTCAGCACTGAATTAGAATATACGAGAAGCCGGACGGAAGGGCCGCAGGCAATATCGTCACTGTCCTGATGCATGCCAAGTCTGACTCCCAAAAAAGCATCTCAGAATTATACATAAACAATAAAGGTTTACATATAAACAATGACACATGTTATGGATCCAATAGAAATGTGGAATGTTATCGTAGAAATACAGATAAGAGGTTTGCATATGACACAACGTATGTGCCAGGCCAAAATTCAAAAAGGCATCGCAGCGATGTTAACGGTTTCAAAAAAATTGTGAAATTAAAAGTATTTCCTCGATAACAATCTACCAAGCTTTTGGGGGAAAACATAAAAGCAAAAAGGGAAGCAGAGTTAATTATTTAAATAGCAGAGAAGGAACGGTATCGAATGTGTGAGACCCAATGTATATCCCCAAGCTCACGGGTTTGGAGGAAGTTCTGCAGGGGGAATTTAATCCTCTTTTCGTAAGCATTATTGGAAGGCCGTGGTGGAGCCAGCAGGCGGATGATTGGCCGATATTGGCACAAAGCTGCGATTCAGTTGTTGAAAACATATTGAAATGAAATACACCTGCCTCGTTATGAATCCCGGGGACATTGATGATATTGTGATGAGGGAAGATTCTAACTTGAATAGATTTTTACTTGTGGCGGAATGAAAAAAAGCTAACTCAAAATTGGCTTACTGTAAACATTCCGAAACAAGAACAGTGGCAGGAAATTGGAAAGGCTTTCTCGTTAAGGAAAAGTTGACATGCATTGGGAGATTGCGAGGAAACACGCTTGAAAAGAACCGGGGGAAATGGCACAACTAAAGAGGACGTGACACTGGCTAAATGCCTCATTAAAGCCTGATGTGTGACTATCTAAATGCTTCCTGGCGGCAATAAAGCGTCAATTAGACATCTTTTGTTTTACTGTGTACTGTTTGTTGTCGTCGTAGTTTTTGTGTTGTTGCGGATATGCAGTTGTGTGTGTGTGTGTGTGTGTGTGTGTGTGTGTGTATCCCTGCGAAAACTCAAAAACCTAAGTGGGGGAAAAAAAACGGCTTCTCCTCTCTTTCTACTGAACACATTACACATGCAGTCACCAAAAGCTTGTGCGTACAATCACAGCCAATCAGCAAACTTTCCTTCCGCTATATTTACAAAGACAATCACTGCTGTCAACAAAAACCCATGACGACAAGGGAACGTCGAGCCACATTTCCTTTGACTGAGCGGCTAAAATGTCCAGTGACGAGCCAATCACAGTGTGGAGAGAACGTGTAAAGTGTCCAGTGACGAGCCAATCACAGTATGGAGAAAACATGTAAAGTGTCCAGTGACGAGCCAATCACAGTATGGAGAGAACGTGTAGTGTCCAGTGACGAGCCAATCACAGTATGGAGAGAACGTGTAAAGTGTCCAGTGACGAGCCAATCACAGTATGGAGAGAACGTGTAAAGTGTCCAGTGACAAGCCAATCACAGTATGGAGAGAACGTGTAAAGTGTCCAGTGACGAGCCAATCACAGTATGGAGAGAACGTGTAAAGTGTCCAGTGACGAGCCAATCACAGTGTGGAGAGAACGTGTAAAGTGTCCAGTGACAAGCCAATCACAGTGTGGAGAGAACATGTAAAGTGTCCAGTGACGAGCCAATCACAGTATGGAGAGAACGTGTAAAGTGTCCAGTGACGAGCCAATCACAGTGTGGAGAGAACGTGTAAAGTGTCCAGTGACGAGCCAATCACAGTATGGAGAGAACGTGTAAAGTGTCCAGTGACGAGCCAATCACAGTGTGGAGAGAACGTGTAAAGTGTCCAGTGACGAGCCAATCACAGTGTGGAGAGAACGTGTAGTGTCCAGTGACGAGCCAATCACAGTATGGAGAGGACGTGTTTAAAGAAAATACATCTTGCATTGGTGACATTCCCTTTGGCACAGGGTGTAACAAGCAGATAAACTCACACTGTCCAGCTGTTTATAGGTGCTCTCCAAACTCTGCTGGGCTTTCTTGGCCTCTGAAAGATGCTGCAGAAACAGACAGACAGAACAGAACAGAGAGACATGAAACATGGAGAGGACATGACAGTCCCTAGCAGGGCTGGGGCACTGGAAACAGAATAAACCGCAAACCACTGAAAAAAACACATGCCAAGAAACGTTGTCAGTGTGTCTGTTTGTCTGTCTGTGGGTGACGCCTTCTGGAAGATGCCATGCTATTCTCCCCTGTGAGTTGGTCACCCCATTTGAGGTGGAGCTGGGCATTCCTGTCCACTACCTAACACCACACCCTCACAGGACAACTTCCAGCCCCCCCCAATTGTCTAAGCTCAGTCTTTCTCCCCATCCCAGCTTCCTCTTGGAGCTCTAACCCTATAATGCTGAGGTAAACCTCTCCATCCTCCCTCCCTCTCTCATGTCCAGTTTGGATCTCGCCCTCACGTTCTTGCGCTCCGACTTGAGCTCCTGCAGGTACTTGGTAAGCTCGATGCAGATGTTCAGAATCATGTTCTCAGCGATCAGCTCCCTCTGTCCTGCGTAGTCATTCATCTCATTCAGGATGTCCAGGAGGGCCTGGTGGTTGGAGAACCTGTTGGAGAAGAACAGAAAGAGGAAAAGGGGTGGGAGAAAATTGATACAGAGATAGTGAGAGCTGGGCCATGATAAGAGCTAAAGTGCAGTATTATAAGATACTAATCTGATGCAATATCTACTGTGTTTCAGGTTTTATTATGTTTTGGTAATCGATAGTTTGACATGTATTGCAATTATACTTCAAAATAAATCCTTATGCAAGTTCTGAATCCACGTTAGGAAAGAAAATTGGCAAAATATTTGTTTTGCTATTGTGCAAACAGGTTCAGAACTTCCTTATTCAGGTTTCCTCTCAGACGGAGTGATCGGGTGGTAGCAGTTATTTGCATTTTCCTGCAGGAAACCACAAACACATCCCACTTCTGCAGCTATGCTATAGACAGGAGACAGTGGGCCATTATGCCACAGCACATTTACTGTTGCTGTCAGATTCTAGTCAGGCTGTCTCTTCTCCATCACAAACACACATTAAAATTGTCTATTTACAATCAGGTGACGGTCTTACCCATAATTTAGTGAATTAATTTGTAAAAGTCTCTGTGATCACTCCACCCAGGACCAGTTAGTTGTTTTACTCAGTTAAATAGCTATCAGCTGAGTCAGGATAGAAGAAAATTATTTTTTGTCATTTGAAATAAGGCATTTGTGAAATTCTGAAAAAGCAGGAACTATTGTCCTAGATTTTAGACACTATTGGCGTGACAGGACAAAAAAGAACATGGACAGCGAAGAGCAGGGTCAGAG
Source organism: Dallia pectoralis (assembly GCA_029465975.1). Taxonomy (NCBI): domain Eukaryota; kingdom Metazoa; phylum Chordata; class Actinopteri; order Esociformes; family Umbridae; genus Dallia; species Dallia pectoralis. Next base: position 8,597,295 of record CM055752.1, on the reverse strand, counting down.
AAGAGCAGGGACAGAGAAGAGCATGGACAGAGAAGAGCATGGACAGAGAAGAGCATGGACAGAGAAGAGCAGGGTCAGAGAAGAGCATGGACAGAGAAGAGCATGGACAGAGAAGAGCATGGACAGAGAAGAGCAGGGTCAGAGAAGAGCATGGACAGAGAAGAGCAGGGTCAGAGAAGAGCATGGACAGAGAAGAGCAGGGTCAGAGAAGAGCATGGACAGAGAAGAGCAGGGTCAGAGAAGAGCATGGACAGAGAAGAGCAGGGTCAGAGAAGAGCAAGGACAGAGAAGAGCAGGGTCAGAGAAGAGCATGGACAGAGAAGAGCAGGGTCAGAGAAGAGCAGGGTCAGAGAAGAGCAGGGTCAGAGAAGAGCATGGACAGAGAAGAGCAGGGTCAGAGAAGAGCAGGGACAGAGAAGAGCATGGACAGAGAAGAGCAGGGTCAGAGAAGAGCATGGACAGAGAAGAGCAGGGTCAGAGAAGAGCAGGGTCAGAGAAGAGCAGGGTCAGAGAAGAGCATGGACAGAGAAGAGCAGGGTCAGAGAAGAGCAGGGACAGAGAAGAGCATGGACAGAGAAGAGCAGGGTCAGAGAAGAGCATGGACAGAGAAGAGCAGGGTCAGAGAAGAGCAGGGTCAGAGAAGAGCATGGACAGAGAAGAGCATGGACAGAGAAGAGCAGGGTCAGAGAAGAGCATGGACAGAGAAGAGCATGGACAGAGAAGAGCAGGGTCAGAGAAGGTGGAACAACTAAGTAATTCAGCTGACACCCGAAGTGACTACCATACTGATTTACTACATTAAGTACCCAGAGTATGTCAAATAACATAAGACGAGGGCCGAGTCGGATATTTCGCCAGGAACCACAGTTAGTGCAAAGACAACGTTAGAGACCAGTCAAAACACCCATTCAGAAGACAGAACCCCACACACAAACACACACAAGGCAATTTCCCCGTCACTGCCCTGGGATACGGTGGACTCTTCCAGTATCAGTACAAACAGCAGTGGAATCCAGAACAGGAAGAAACTCACCTGCATTCCTGTTCCTCTCTGCTGCCCCGTTTAGGTTGATATTTCTTTGTTAGACTTCTGTTCAAATTAGGGGAGGGAGAGAAATAACGCATAAGAAATAAGTATTCTGGAGGAGCGTGCTTTTGACAAATTCTTAGCTAATTGCTATCACCAACACTATAAAGTTGACCTATATTGATTAAATAAAAACCAGAATAATTGTTTAGATTAGATTCAACTTTATTGTCATTCGACAGTACAAGTACAGTACAATGAAATGCAGTTTGCATCCAACCAGAAGTGCAAAAAAGCAGTGCAAAAAAGATATGGAGTACAGTGTGAGGATGTGCAATTGACATGGATAAGTAAATGTGCAGGTATTCAGTTGAACAACGTAGCAAATAGCAAACGTGCAGAGGGCAATACCAGGGGAGAACATCTGTGCAAAAGGTAAACTGGTAGTACAAACGATACGTTTTGTGCAAAAGGCAAATATAATAAATATGCTATCAGTGTGCAGTGCAAGAGGAGTACCACAGGATGTATTGTGCAAATGGCAGATCAAGTAAATAAGTTAGCAGCATGTAGGCTAGAAGTAGCAATACATTGTGCAAAAGGTTACCGAAGGGTTTCAGAGTTCAGTATGTTAACAGCAGTAAGAAAAATATACTGTTCCTAAGCCTGCTGGTGAGCAGAGATCTGTAATTGCCTGATGGCAGGGGGGGCAAACAGTTTATGGCTCGGGTGTGAGGGGTCCCTGATAATGACACATGCTCTCCACAAACAGTGCTTGTGCTGGGTGTCTTTGATGGCTGGGCATTCCGCTGCAGGGACTCATGGTTAGCTGTAGAGCAACCGGTGTACCAAACTGTGGCAAAGTTGGTTAGAATGCTCTTGACCGTGCAGCGGTAAAGTTTACTAGGATGTTAGTAGATAGGTGGGCCTTCTTTAGCTTCCTTAAATTTACAAGCGCAGGAAGTGGGGCATGTATAGAGCTATTTGTCTTCCTGCAATCCACAATCAGTTCTTTGGTTTTCTTGGCATTTATGTCCAGGTTGTTATCTGCACACCAAGCCACTAGGTGCTTGATCTCCTCTCTGTAGACTGCCTCATCGTTGTCCCCGATCAGACCAACTACTGTGGGATCATCTGTGAACTTGACAGATGATACTAGATACTAAATGGTATTAGAGCTGTGTAGAGGTACGAGTCATGGGTGAAGAGGGAATACAAGAATGGGCTAAGCACACAACTCTGTGGGACACCAGTGTTCAGGTTCAGGGTGATTACATTTTTTGAAGTGGTAATTCAATTTCAGAAATAAATCCACAAGAAAATAACACACATCTTGTGGTAGTCCAATAACAGAACAGCATTAAAAGAAAGCCAAAGCAAAAACGACAGTAAAGAAGGTCCGTGTAAAAATAGCTCCACTTCTCCTCTTCCCCCTTCATTCTCTCTCTCTCTCCCTGACCACATCCTGGCTGTCATGTCTGCTCCCACTTCCTCTCTTCCCCTCAGAGCGCAACTGCCGATATGGACCTTCCCGCTATGAGCAGAGCCGAGGACAAAACACAGGCAGAGTAAGGAGAGCTGGCCCAAGCAAGAGAATGAGAGCAGTGTTTCTGGGACTGTCTGTGGTTGGGCACTGCCAGCGCGAGGAAAGAAGTTCAATTCTGCCCCAAACTAGTAACAAGACACCACATACCTTCAATAAAGAGAATTTCAGTGTACACACACACAAACACACTAATTGTATTCGTGAATGGGTAACCATGTGAGGAATCAGGCCTACCTCAGTTGCTTGGCATAGTTCTGCTCGATCTCTGTCCTCTCCTTAACAAACTTCACATACTTCTCCACCAGCTCCAATCCAGATTGAGTGTGCTTGTCGATTACATCATATTGATCCTGGAGAGAGGAGACAGAGAACGTTCTTATCAAACCCAAGTGCGTGGCAGCAGGCAAGTGGATCTTAATGCAAGTGGATTATGTTCGAAAACTACAATAGTGTGTAATTCAAGACTTTGAGTTTGATACATTTTGGAATTGACTGTGTTGAAACAATCAAATGTAATAAAATGTGTCCAAAATTGTGCATTAAGAGCCAAGAATTAACATAGAAAAAAACTATTTAGCCATTTCCTTTTACTCAAACCTTCGAAAGAGGAAACACACTGGCACAAACAAAATGGCTGACCAAGAAGGCATGTCCCAACCAGATTGCTGATTAAATGAGTCGCTCCAGCACAATGAGACAAAGGAAATTCCAGCTGACAATGTCCCTTTGAATCCTGTGAGCTACTGGCCAATTTGCATTATCCATGGGGTTTCCCAGGTGCTCGTCAGCAAGTGGCCCAGTTGGGGCTGAATCCTAACCTGAGGGGATGAGAATGGTGCCACCAACGAGCAGCTCTGACTGCTGGCCCACCTGAGAGGCACCCATTGGTTGACATTAACGTAGACTGAAGAATGCTGGATGCACGGTATGTTTCTGTCCAAGACTGCCTTTTCTAGAAATACTGATGGTACGGAATCTCGGCTCACCAGAACCACCTACACGCCAAGGCATTCTAACAATACTACACGTGTGCACAACACTTGACCCATGGTTGTGTTGGGGTTTCCTTGTGGCACTACATCATTAAGTCAACTGGAGCTAAAGAGGACGACTGACCGGGGCATTGAGGTATGTGTTATAGAGATTTTTCACTAAGTGTTGTTATTATGTGGGTGACCAATTTTCCTGCTTCTAACATTGAGGTACACTGACAGAGTGGAAACAAAACCAGGAAGATCCATTCATCAACAGGAAACTGTCATCAAACAGACAGTCATCAACTGATATCAACATGAACTGAACCACAAAATGTTCACAAATAGTTATTTGGTTCTCTTCAACTTCATACACACCACACCATACTGCACCACACCATACTGCACCACACCATACTGCACAACACCACACCACACCATACTGCACCACACCACACTGCACCACACCATACTGCACCACACCATACTGCACCACACCATACTGCACAACACCACACCACACCATACTGCACCACACCACACTGCACCACACCACACCATACTGCACCAAACCATACTGCACCACACCATACTGCACCACACCATACTCCACCACACCACTCTCCACCACACCATACTCCACCACACCATACTGCACCACACCATACTGCACCACACCATACTGCACCACACCATACTCCACCACACCACACTCCACCACACTGCACCACACCATACTCCACCACACCATACTCCACCACACCATACTGCACCACACCATACTGCACCACACCATACTGCACCGCACCACACCGCACTGCACCACACCACACTGCACCACACCATACTGCACCACACCATACTGCACCACACCATACTGCACCACACCATACTGCACCACACCATACTGCACCACACCACACTGCACCAAACCATACTGCACCACACCATACTGCACCACACCATACTGCACCAAACCATACTGCACCAAACCATACTGCACCACACCATACTGCACCACACCACACCATACTGCACCACACCATACTGCACCACACCATACTGCACCAAACCATACTGCACCAAACCATACTGCACCACACCATACTGCACCAAACCATACCGCACCACATCATACTGCACCACACCATACTGCACCAAACCATACTGCACCAAACCATACTGCACCACACCATACTGCACCACACCATACTGCACCACACCATACTGCACCAAACCATACTGCACCAAACCATACTGCACCAAACCATACTGCACCACACCATACTGCACCAAACCATACTGCACCACATCATACTGCACCACATCATACTGCACCACACCATACTGCACCACACCATACTGCACCACACCATACTGCACCACACCATACTGCACCAAACCATACTGCACCAAACCATACTGCACCAAACCATACTGCACCACACCATACTGCACCAAACCATACTGCACCACACCATACTGCACAACACCACACCACACCATACTGCACCACACCACACTGCACCACACCATACTGCACCACACCATACTGCACCACACCATACTGCACAACACCACACCACACCATACTGCACCACACCACACTGCACCACACCACACCATACTGCACCACACCATACTGCACCACACCATACTGCACCAAACCATACTGCACCACACCATACTGCACCACACCATACTCCACCACACCACACTCCACCACACCATACTCCACCACACCATACTGCACCACACCATACTGCACCACACCATACTGCACCACACCATACTCCACCACACCACACTCCACCACACCATACTGCACCAAACAATACTGCACCAAACCATACTGCACCAAACCATACTGCACCACACCATACTGCACCACATCATACTGCACCACATCATACTGCACCACACCATACTGCACCACATCATACTGCACCACACCATACTGCACCACACCATACTGCACCACACCATACTGCACCAAACCATACTGCACCAAACCATACTGGACCAAACCATACTGCACCACACCATACTGCACCAAACCATACTGCACCACATCATACTGCACCACACCATACTGCACCAAACCATACTGCACCAAACCATACTGCACCACATCATACTGCACCACACCATACTGCACCACACCATACTGCACCAAACCATACTGCACCAAACCATACTGCACCATACCAAACCGCACCACATCATACTGCACCAAACCATACCGCACCACACATAACAAAAAATATCGGTTTACTGTAATTTTTTCACTAAAAACTAAATGAACCTTTTGCACTATTCATCTGCCAATTATGGTTCAAATTAACAGTTTCAGTATGCCAAGACAAATGACAAAGTGGATTGCAGTCCATTGTTGTTGACCTCCATTGTTCTACATACTATCTGGCAATTAGCATTTCCTTTATGGCTTCAAACAAAAACAAAAAAACACATTAAAACACAGTAAGGCTAAAAGCCATTTAAACACAGTACCCCCATTGATCCATGTTGGCCCTACCTCAAACAGCAACTGGATTATTCAATCTCAACCTACAGATTAACAGTCGGAGTCATCACTGCCAGAAAACAGGAAGTCAAAAACTCCGTCACCATGGAGAATGTTTCCGTCCTTAGTCACCGTCTTTCAGGAATGTTCTATTCTATCTGCCCGTCTGCCATGTTCCCATGTTTTCCCAGTCCTGGATATGGGAACACCCACAGAGCCTGTACTCACTCAGTCACACTAGCTGCCAGGACTAACACATCAACATCACACACACTAAACACTAGGTGCCTAAAATAGCTGCTGGATTAACGGCAAGGAAAGCCAGATGCCACAACACACACAAAAGTTGGTCAAAAAGGTTGCAGATGAAACACAGTTGTAACCAATTAGGCAAAGTCTAATGGAGAGAAAATTGGCAAAAGCTAATGTCATTACAGATTATATACTATGATGCTAGGCTTGCTAGCTATGTCTGGGCACAATAGGTTATTAAATTGATTGCAAGACTCTACAGAAAAGGTGAAATATCCATGTTTAGGAGATATATATACAGGAGCGTGGACTACATATAAAAAATCTCACAAAAGTACACCCCTCACATTTTTAAACATTTGATTACATCTTTTCATGTGACAACACTCATGAAACTACACTTTGCTACAATTTAAAGTAGTGAGTGTACAGCTTGTATAACGCTGTACATTTGCTGTCCCCTCAAAATAAACACACAGCCTCAACACAGCCATTAATGTCTAAACCGCTGGTGACAAAAGTGAGTACACCCATAAGTGAAAATGTCCAAATTGGACCCAATTAGCTATTTTCCCTCCCCGGTGTCATGTGACTCGTTAGTGTTACAAAGTCTCAGGTGTGAATGGGGAGCAAGTGTGTTACATTTGGAGAAATAGACCTATGAGTGCTGCCAGCATTGCTGCAGAGGTTGAAGTGGTGGGGGGGTCACCCTGTCAGTGCTCAGACCATACGCCGCACACTGCATCAAATTGGTCTGCATGGCTGTCGTCCCAGAAGGAAGCCTCTTCTAAAGATGATGCACAAGAAAGCCAGCCCTTTGCTGAAGACAAGCAGACTAAAGCCTGTTTTATGCTTCTGCATCGAATTGACGGCGTACCCTCGCAGACCCTTCTGCGTCGACGCGAACCCCTCTCCGACCCCTACACCGTAGCTCGACGTGCACCTCCAAAAAATTGTAACTACCCGTCGAGGCGACGCAGACCACAAGGGCTGTGATTGGTCAGATTATACATCTGGCGGTGAAATGCAACGCAACCCGATGCAGAACCATAAAACGGCCACGACCCCGTAGGAGTGACGGCGTAGCTACGCCGTGGAGTTGACGCAGAAGCATAATGAGGGCTTAAGGACATGGCATGATCCATGTCATGTGGTCTGATGAGACCAAGATAAACGTATTTGGTTCAGATGGTGTCAAGCGTGTGTGGCTGCAACCAGGTGAGGAGTACAAAGACAAGCATGGTGGTGGGAGTGTCATGGTCTGGGGCTGCATGAGTGCTGCTGGCACCGGGGAGCTACAGTTCATTGAGGGAACCATGAATGCCAACATGTACTGTGACATACTGAAGCAGAGCGTGATCCCCTCCCTATAGAGAGACTGGGCAGCAGGGCAGAATTCCAACATGATAACAACCCCAAACACATCTCCAAGACGACCACTGCCTCGCTAAAGAAGCTGCGGGTAAAGGTGATGGACTGGCCAAGCATGTCTCCAGACATAAACCCTATTGAGCATCTGTGGGGCATCTTGAAACGGAAGGTGGAGGAGCGCAAGGTCTCTAACATCCACCAGCTCTGTGATGTTGTCATGGAGAAGTGGAAGAGGACTCCAGTGGCAACCTGTGAAGCTCTGGTGAACTCCATGACCAAGAGGGTTGAGGCAGTGCTGGAAAATAATGGTGGCCACACAAAATATGACACTATGACACTTTGGGACCTATTTGGACATTTTAACTCAGGGGTGTACTCACTTTTGTTGCCAGCGGTTTAGACATTAATGGCTGTGTGTTATTTTGAGGGGACAGCAAATGCACACTGTAATACGAGCTGTACACTCACTACTTTACATTGTAGCAAAGTGTAGTTTACACAAATGTGAGGGGTGTACTCACTTTTGTGAGATACTCTATACAGGAGCATATATATATATATATATATATATATATATATATATATATATAAACAGAAGCGTGGGCTAGATGTCCTTAATTCATTAAATTAGGCCACCACTAATTGGGCTGCTGGCGCTCCATGCAGTACAGCAATGAGGACGGAAAGGGGACAGGAGCTACACAGGGAAGAGATGCACAGGCCCACAGGGAACATGTGTAATGAGGTCAGATCCGCCAGTCCGACTTGCCTCTCGATAAAGCTCCATTTATATACTGCCTGCCGGTCTGCCTACCAATAGCCTAGGTAGCAGACAGCGTGAGACAGCGTGACAGCATCAAGGTCCAGTGTGTTCTGCTGGTGAAAACACTGTTTGTGTCTCGTCCACTGTGCTGCTGCCACATACCACTAACCACCCACTCTGGCACACATAAACGGGTGGGTTTCTAACAAATGGGTGACAGTTACCAGTGGTTGAAATACGCTACGTAGCCTACACACGTAAAACATGTGAAATGAATCATGATTGAGAGTGAATACGGGGCTATTTCCAGGTTCTGAACATGTTGCATTAGTTTATGTGACGGGAACAAGAGTCAGTCTGATTTATATGCGGATGTAACCTTTTGGGTTCCGAGGAATGTTCACTGTAAATGTAATGCTGTATTGTGGACATGAGGCATATAGGAGTCGTTGGACCACGCCACGGGACCACGACACGGGACCACGACACGGGACCACGTACCTGGTCCTCCCTGTCCACCTGGTCAATTATAGTTGTTGCTTCATCTCGAGGACTTTCAGGCCGGGTATCTAAAAAAGTACTTTCTGACAACAGCGGATGTAAAAACAGATGTATACATTTTGATAGATTGTATTCGCCAAAACGTGCTCTTGGTCATGTTTGAGAAATTAAGCTGGAAAAGATTGGCTTTGCTTTTCCTGTTCCTGGGAGTATTACATGAGATACCCAAGACTGAGAATGGAGGTTCTGGATAACAACATCTACAACCATTTAAAAGCTGTCGTATAAACTCCTTACCTAAAAAGGGGAAAATATCAATCGTGGACATTTTTCCGACAGATATTAATTCAAATCTTAAATATTATGATATCAAAATATACACCGGTCAGCAGAATGTATTATACATTAATATTGCAGAATTGTATGAAGACCCATCCTGATCAATAAACAGGCGAGTTGCCAGCCCATGTGCCAGCCCATGTGCCAGCCCATGTGCCAGCCCATGTGCCAGCCCATGTGCCAGCCCATGGCATCGCCAGGGCCCTGGATGGGAGCCCAGTGCAACCATTCAAATGAGCCGTTAAACCAAAGTCCAAACGCTTGTCTATAAAACCCCTATGACACTTATAAGAGTAGGGTTGCTAACGTTGCTAATGGCATCCTGGTAAAATTCCCAATATAGGAACGGTCATGGCATACAATCCCATCATCTCCTAGCGGATGTGTGGTAAAAGCTCAGGGGAGAAATGTGTTTGCTCTGCATCACCAAATCGGGTAGGACCGATCGCAACTGTTAATGGCTGCCCACCAGGATAATAAACAGACAACGACGACCCTTTTTTCTTGCACGATCAATTTGCTTTTGGATTACCCACTGTGACGTCACTGATGACATCACTGTCATGATGTTTGCTTCAGAAATATCTACGTGTTGACAGTATACTGTGTATTTCTTCTAAACATGCAGGTTCTCATTCTGGCAGTATCGTGGATTGCAGTGAAGGGGGTCGCAGCAGGGGACAGTGTTTTCCTCCACATGCCTTATTTATCATTGTGAGGCATAAAATGTACATCAAAGTCCTGGCCTATATTGATCGATAATAACAATTTCTGGTATATATACATACATAAATACATACGTACCCTAAACACTATACATAGGAAGTCAGATAAAAGGATACATTTTCCCACTAATACAATAACGTATTTGCTGTTTCGTACGTGTAATTATTAATACATTGAATGTGTATGTAACACATTTTTCCGTTAGAAGAAAAACACAGTCATTTAAAAGTCCAAGGGTTTGCACACCCAATTATAACTAACCCTCCATCTCAAAAGCAAAGGTATATTTACTGTATATAAGGACGTACAAAACTATAATAAAGTATCCAAGTTACATTGTTGGTCCATAACGAGCGTCCAGAGCAGCTTCCCTACACGTTGGCATAGAAGAGATTCTGATACTATACTGGATAGATGCAACACCATTCTACCAAAAGATATTCCCTCATTTGGTTATATGTTGATGATGGTGGTTGTGGTGGTGGAAAGCGCTGCCTAACACATCTGTCCAAAACATCTAATATATGTTCAAATGGGTTGAAATCTGGTGACAATAGCACATAATTCACATCATTGTCATCCTCAGCAAACCATTCAGAGACACCTCAGGCCCAATAATAAAGTCTTAAGTCACTTAGATCCTGTCTTCTTGCCATCACAATCCTAAATCAAGGTGAACAGCATTTTTTATGCACGTCTGTATGACATTTACACATTCCGCTAATCATGTAAAACTGTAACCATCCAAAGTGCAGTACAACCAAGATACAACAATAGAAAAATAAAGTGAATATAAAACATTTCCAATATACATGCATAGGATTAAAAAACTGCAACCTTTTTATGAAGGGAAAGAGACGAATTGTTACTTTGTGTCTTGGCCTGTGCTATTTTTCATTCTGAGATTTCATACCTGGTTATAAAGATAATATTTTTAATATTTTTAATATTTTACTTTGTGTAGAAATTACACAAAGTCAGTATATTCAGAATTGAACAAATGTTTTAAGTGAAGACAGATCATGTAATTGTTGATCCCAAATCACGTGAGCATCAACTCACAGATTGAATGGACGTTGACATCCTCCACCAGTGGTAAACATGCTATCATGTGTCCGATTTTATTCAAATATTTGCTGACTGCTCATGCAAGTCAGCAAAACAATAGACAACAGCGGGGAAGCAAAACAATTGGCAGCCCAGTGTTCATCTATTTTCTCTAATTTACCAACTCCCCAAAAAGATCAAATGTGCAGATATCTGTATATATATATATGTATGTGATTGGTCAGCAGAACAGTAAGTTAACATATTATCCCAATTCTACTTCCTGTGTAGATGTTGACAATGTGCCCAGTTTGTTAGACTCCAGTACCGCCCAACTGGGTGACAACTAGTAGCATAAATAAATAAATATATATATATAAATGCAACAGACTTATGCAGGGGTATGGGCCGCCCAAAAGTGCATCATTCCACACATTAAATTGGATTAATATTAGTTGAAATCATCAAAACAAATGCCAATACATTCTGTGTGTCTGGCAGTTCAGGCAACACAATCCAAGTCAGAACCCCTGTAGTGTAATGCATGTCTGCTAGTTTTTACTGTATATGTCCATATATTTGCCATACTTATGCTGTAAATAAGCGGCAAAACATGAATTCAGCGTTTGATGCCCAGATGCATAATTAGTACCAATCTACAGTCTGTAAGTATGCTACCTCCATAAAGATACATATCTGAGATGCATATCTGTGCATGCTCACAGACCTAGATAACCAAGTCACATCAAATATAAAAAGTGTATAACCTTCCCCAGCACTCACCCATAGATCTGTACCCCAGTCCATGTTATAAATGTACTCTTATCAGCAGATCCCGGGAATACAAAGAACTTATTCCAACTTATCCCGACACGAAATGACGCCTAGATCCAGAAATAAATGAAAATAAACACACTCCTTTTAGTTTCTAAACCGCAGAAAGCATTTCTCCTTTTAAACGTAGGTAGTTATGTGTGCCTGCCTGCCTGGCTGGTTAGTTAACTAACTAACTAACTAACTAGTCATGTTAATCTAAACAATGTAAACTGCAGTGGGGATAAACCAGCTTCTGATCCGCGTCACTCCCCAAATCCTTAAAGGGGCCGTTCGTTTATTATGTGTCTTCAGAGGAATGAATGTCCCCTTATGGCAGACTGACCCTGGACTGATTTGAAAATACTTTAAGGTACTAAAGTGTATGTTAAGGTTATACGATTGCTGTGATTGATTGAACTAAACACAAAATGACAAAATAGCAAAGAAAAAAACACGAACGCAGATAAGGGTGACAAATGTATCACTGAATTTTTGTATGTAGCAAATATCAGAAGTCTAATTTATTTTCTTCACTCATTAAAGGATTAAATATGTTCTATCTTCATTTGTAAAAATCCTATGAAATTGTCCTTTTGAAATTGAAAAATTCCAACGGAAAAATCGTATATATTGATTTCTACACAGCTCCTATAAGAGACAACAATAAGACACACAAAGAATGATAACAAATTATTATATAAAAACAAAGATATATCTTTTAGTTAGAGCGGACTGAAGTATACATACAAACAAGTAAACACACGTCACCTTTACAAATGCTTCCAATATACTACAATTTTGAGATTTAAAACACTTTGGAATAGCCAAAACAACATCCATCTGTTTTAAATGTGTTATTCAGTTGCTATCTCACTCCACTCTAAGTTTTGCAAAGCTCCAACCGTTGTAGCTATAGTTACTGTTGAATATCTAGTGAACATCCCAGCTCCCTTCCTGGCAGTGAAGAGGCAGATCCCGGTATTGGTTGACGTGGCTCTGGTTATTCTAACAGTCCTTTGGCGCCCCTTAGTGGTCACATTCACACTTAATCTTTGAGTCTTCCCCTCAGCACTGCAGCCCAAAGACATCACTGCAAGCCTTCACCATCACTGATGTCTAATTCTTTCAATCTATAGGTCTGTCTTTGAAAATATTTTAAAAGTAGGACATTCGTGAGATTTTAGATCCCCAAATCTGCCAAATTGTTAAGACCATATAATACACATGTATGTCAAACAATTATGACTACAGCTATGTAAAGCTCAAAGCATGTCTGTCTTGAATTAGTCCAGTGTTATTATCCAGTAATAATATTAACATTCTTGAAAGATTGGAACAGTACATGCATAAGAAATGGATATTTTTTGTTCATGTAGCAGCCAACAACGTGTTAACATAACAAAAAACATTTCACATTGTAGATTCTCCAAAGCAGCTACCATTTGCCAGGAAGACAACCCATCACACTCTTTGCATTATGTCTTCCTCTGTGTCTGTAGTCTTCTCACCTGTAACTAATTATCCTCTTATCACTTCCTTAATTTAGTCTCCCCCGTTCCCTGTACCTTTGTTGTTCATTGTTCCTCGTTATGTCTAAGTTTCCTGTACTTAAGGCCAGAGTTCAATAATGCCTTGTTGTGATTAGTTAAGTCTTTTAATTAAAAGTCTGTACTACAGTTGCTGTTTAATTGCGTTTTGCTCCTTCATAAAATGCATACAGTGGAGTCACATGGTTACATGGTTGAGTCACATGGTCAACTCACATGGTCACATGGTTGAGTCACATGGTTAACCCCGCTCATCAGGCCAGATGAGGACAAGGATTCGCTCCACAATTACCCTCTGGCCGTCTGGAGAGAGGAAACACGACCCCACCCACAAACACACACTGTTACACCCCGGGGAGCTGGCCGGGAGAATGTGAGGAGAGGTTTTCCCCCTCATACCCTCACAGACCCCGATGATTGTCAGAACTGCGTAGAGCCCTACCGCCACTTCTTTGAGGGAGACCCGGCAACATGTGTCCCCTTCATGCAGCGCTGTGACCAGCCAATCAGCTCCCACTTTGTCTCAAACCATGACTCACTGATTGTGGTTTATTATATTGCATCACATGGGAGTGGGAGTGGCTGCTGTGTGGAGTGGTAATAAGGGGTTGTTTTTCCCTGATTGACTTGGGATTGCAGACATTCCTTGTCTCCTAAATGCATTCACTTCTCCCAGGCCGTCACACTTTACGGCTAGCTCACTCCAGGCACTTCCTTATGACCTGGTGATCGCTGCGTGTGCACTGTGATATCTACTCCCTGTGTACATATTTCTGTGCCTTTTATTGGTATTCACTATGCATGCGTTGTTTCAGCGTCTGTGACTTGATGATTCCCAAGATAATGGGAATCATCCTTTTCCTTTCGGCGTATGCGGCTAACTCCTGGAGCGACGAACAATGGCAACATGTCCCGGCTTCCTATAGTTGTGGCATTCCACATTGCTGCGGAGCATCCATTTACTTTAGCCTTTAGCCCGTGCTTTACCTCGTCCGGAGCATTTGTCATGTTGGTGCTGTATCCATTTACTTAGGCCCTTTTTCCAGGTCCGTGCCTTAGTCATTGTTTAACGTGCACTTGTGTTCATTGCGTAACATCGTTGCCCCTTGTTCACTGGTATTGCCATTTCCTTGAGTACATCTACATTGTTCTGCTTGGTTAAGCAACAGGTCAAATGTTAACTGAAGCTTCTCTGACAACACCTTATCTAATCACATAGACTCCTGACTTCACTTTTCTTTCAAGTTCAAGTAAGTCCTTATGTGTTCTTACGAATTCCTAGTCTCTCAAATCTTGAACTTTACCCTTTACTCATATCTTGAACTTTGACCTCAGTCTAACCTCAATATGTCTAACCTAGCTCTAATGGCTTACCCTAAACCTAACTGGCAATGCCAAAGCTTAACACTAGTTCCCACCCTGCTTCTATGTTTTACTTAACATACTACTTAGCTCGAAAATTGTCTTTAAAAAATGTTTTTGTAAAATTCTTAGGATTTATTCACATTAGAATTTTTTTCTATAGCTATAACATTACTAGTTTATAAACCCACTAAATGTATTTGCTACAGTAAATGCAGTGTAATTCATGGTCTGGTCATCCCCCATTAAATTTCAAATGACATACAGGTACTTTGACCTGCTCAGCCATGGGGTTCCATTGTAATGGCAGAGGATCCATTGGAATTGATCCGTATACTGTACTGCCGGGCTGGACACATGCAACATTAGCGTTCCCAATGAAGCCTAGCTATGAAGGTAAAACAGCGACATAAGTTTTTTTCTTGTAATCGTTTTTTTTCTTTTGAAACTCGTTTTGTACCAAAGTTTTTCTTTCTTGTAATTCGTTTTTTTCTTTTGAAACTCGTTTTGTACAAACGTTTTTCTTTCTTGTAATATGTTTTGTACAAAAAACCAACGCGCAGAGTTTTGTCACTAATATTCCACCAGCACTGTGACAAAAGTTTTTCTTTCTTGTAAATCAGTCTGTGCCCAAACGTTTCACTGCGTTTCCAAACGTATTCTGACCAATGAACGGATAGCCATCTTATCGTGGCACTTTGAACTTCAACCAATCGTTACTCCTTACAAAGAGGAAAAAAGCCATGGCTCGGCATGGTCAGCATCTGTTACCTCAAGTAAAACTTATTTTCATGTCCATGCAGTATTAAATAAAATAATATTTTAATTACTACTGCATGGACATGAAAATACGATTATGTAAAACGTATTTTCATGTCCATGCAATATTAAATAAAATAAAATAATATTTTAATTACTACTGCATGGACATGAAAATACGTTTTACATAATCGAAAACTTACTTGAGGTAACAGATGCTGACCATGCCGAGCCATGGCTTTTCTTCTACACTTTGCAAGGAGTAACGATTGGTTGAAGTTCAAAGTGCCACGCTAAGATAGCTATCCGTTCATTGGTCAGAATACGTTTGGGGTTTCTGTTTGGAAACGCAGTGAAACGTTTGGGCACAGACTGATTTACAAGAAAGAAAAACTTTTGTCACAGTGCTGGTGGAATATTAGTGACAAAACTCTGCGCGTTGGTTTTTTGTACAAAACATATTACAAGAAAGAAAAACGTTTGTACAAAACGAGTTTCAAAAGAAAAAAACGAATTACAAGAAAGAAAAACTTTTGTACAAAACGAGTTTCAAAAGAAAAAAACCAATTACAAGAAAGAAAACCTAAGTACAAAACGAGTTTCAAAAGAAAAAAAACAATTACAAGAAAAAAACTTATGTCGCTGTTTTACCTTCATACCTAGCCACTTGCAAGCAAGATATGACATGCCTACTCCGTTTTGTCCACTAGTAAAAGAACACATGCGTCTTACCACAACGTAAGAACGTCTTCTGTTTTATTTTATTATTTACAAATGATCAACTAGTGATGTTTGCAAAATAAACAATTTCAAATCATCCAAATGGTCCCAATTTAGAATTGTATATTGAGAAGGTTTAGAAAAGGTGTTGAGGTATTTCAAACCTCGGCAGAAGATCGTTCGTGCACACATCTACTCAAAATATAGATCTCTGGAATGGAGATTTGACCAAATAAAACTGTCAGGATGATCACTCAGCACTACAATTTGGACAGAAAACAAACGCCACAATATTGTTTTTTTTGAAAACGTATACACAGCAATGTACATGAAACGACTTGACATTAGGTTCTGCTTTTCTGGGGAAACAAATTTTCTGGTTTTATAGAAACAGCACCAAGACGCAGAGCACCAGTTTAAATATGTTGAATAATTTTCCTTTGTTTCAAGAGAACACACAAACTGACAGGGAGGCAAAATCAACAACAGGGCAGGTGACAACAGCGGAGGTGGGCAATACGATGGAGAACGGGTGGGCACGGTGGACGTGCGGCAAGAGAACAGGAAACACGAACTAGGGTACAAAGACAAAAGTTACAAAAGAAACACAGATTAACACGACGCTGGATACAAACAAACAGGAACCCAGCTGTGGCGACTAGTAGCTGGCGACAGGACAGGAACAATAAATACAATGCTTCCACAAGGACAGGACCGGACAGGACCGGACAGGATCGGACAGGACCGGAACAACACAATGCTTCCACAAGGACAGGACCGGACCGGACAGGACCGGAACAACACAATGCTTCCACAAGGACAGGACCGGACCGGACAGGATCGGACAGGACCGGAACAACACAATGCTTCCACAAGGACAGGACCGAACCGGACCGGACAGGATCGGACAGGACCGGAACAACACAATGCTTCCACAAGGACAGGACAGGAACGGAACAATACAATGCTTCCACAAGGACAGGACCGGACAGGACCGGACAGGACAGGACCGAACAGGACCGGAACAATACAATGCTTCCAAGGACAGAACTAAAAAGACTGACATATATAAGGTGGCTAACAAGATACAAGTGAAACCAATCCAAACTGATGAGACCGAAGCTGATATAGAAATACAAACAGTAGAACTGACAACTAACGCAGAAATACAGAAAACAAGGACTGGACTTTGGGAAGCATGCAACACATGGACATGATCACGACAAGGGAAACAAAATATATCATTAATTATTATCTCATGGGACGTGTACACAATACTACCTACATCCCTCTTATGGTAATGCTCTCATATTGATGTTGGTGTTGATTGGATTGAAATGATAACTTCCTTGTTTCTTCATCCTTTTGCAGAAGTAAACTGCTATTACAATAAGTAGACAAAATACTAGCAGACAAATTATCCCAATGATTTTTAAATAATCTATAGAGAGAGATGGAGAGAGAGAAAATTTGTTTAGATGTTATTTACAACAAAACGTTTTTTTTAATTTTATTGATATTGACAGTACAAGTCAAAAGGTTGGACACGCCTTCTGATTTAAATGTATTTATTCTATAATATGGACTATTTTCCATATTATCGAATATTATTGAACTATGAAATAACATATGGAATCATATAGCAACCAAAAAAGTGTACAGTTCAATTAATATTCAAACTTTTGTTTTGGTGAGAGCATTGCACAGTCATAGCATTCTGTCAACCAGCTTCCTGAGGTAGTCACCTGGAATGCGTTTAAATTTCCAAGTGTGCCTTGTCAAAAGTTAACTTATATGCGTTGAGAGGGGTAAACAGGGGATCATACGGTATACAGACAACAATTATTACGTATGTAGTGTAGTAGTTAATATTATGAAAAAGAAAACACAAATTGGCAACAGGAAATAACGTTTCGTCATTACTTTAAGACCGGGAGGTAAAAACAAGCAAGCGCCCTCTCGTCAGGACGGTCACAGGAGAGGCAGATCTATTGTAAAGTCATCTGCACAGGATCTGTTGATTAGTTACCAGCCTTGAATGTCAGCAATTAATTACACCTCAAAATGCAACCCAAAATAAATGCTTTACATAGTTCAAGGGACAGGTGTCTTAACATGAACCAGTCAGAGGCGACTGCTTTAATCGGGCTTTCATGTTTGAATTGCTGCAACAACAAAAATACATTATAGAGGGACACAGTGAAGAAGAAAAGACAAGGAATGCCGGGATGTTGACAAGAAATGCACATTAGACTGGTGTAAATCGGTCCAGGGGTTTGATAAATCCAAATGTGAGATTTCTGGTTCCGACTGTAATGTCTTTCTGGGATCCAAGATTATCTCTGCATGTGTGTTTCCCAGCGTGAGGCGCGTGGAGTAGGAGATTTTGACCCCAAACACACAGCTCCAGTGCTAAGGGCTAAGTAGAATGGCTATTTGAATAGGAGTATGATGGTGCTGAATCAGATGGGGGTTGGCCCCTACAAACGCCTGACCACAAACCCAATTGAGATGGTTCAGGATGAGTTGGACTGCAGAAGGATGGCCACTTTGCAAAGTAAGAGTAATATTCACTTTTAATTCAATTAATTACATAATCACAACAAGGACTTTACAGGAGTATAGGAAACTTAGACATAACACAGAACAATGACCGACAAAGGGACAGGGAACGGGGGAGACTGAATAACGGAAGTGATAAGAGGAGAATTAGTGACAGGTGAGAAGACTACAGACACAGGTGAAGCACATAATGCAAAGAGTGTCAAAAGCTGTCATCAAAGCAAAGTGTGGCCTTCTTAAAGAATGTAAAATACCTTGTTTTTGTTTCACACCTCTTAGGTTGTTGCTTGATTCCATATGTCCATTCACAGTTATCGTACAATGTGAAATAATAGTAAAAATAAAGAATGACCCATGAATGAGTCGGTATGTCCAAACGATTCAATGGTAGTGTCGTGTTTTGCCTATTTGCATTGAATGTGATTCATTTACTCAAAATACTGAACGAATGGGTGTAAAAATATTTTAAAAGTTCTACTGTATAATTAGAACATGATTGATTGCGTCATGTCGTGCTATGGTCCAACCATAATATGGCCCACAGTCAGTCAGTCGTAGTACCTTCTGTTGTTATAGTTACTGTTGTCTTCCTTGTGACCATCCCAACTCTATTCGTGGCAGTGCAGGTGTAGATCCCGGTATTGGCTGACAAGGCTCTGGTAATTCGAACAGTCCTCTGGCGCCCCTCAGTGGTCACATTTATATTGCCTGCAACTGTATAGTTCCACTTGACCTCAGGAGAAGGGTTCCCCTCAGCACTGCAGTCCAGAGACACATTACTGCCAGCTATCACCATCAATGATGTGCGGTTCTTTAGCAGGATCTCAGGAGCATCTAGGGAGATAAAGATATGCTTTTGAACAGATTTCATAAGTATGTCATTTCTGAGATTTCACACACATGCGGTATGTAAAACATTTATGACTAGAACCATATATAGTGTTATTAAATAATGGTAGAATTTCAATAAAGATTGGAACTACACTTGCCAGCAGCCATATCACCCTACAGTCCAAGACTGGTTGCCCACTGAAGCTAAGCATGGGAGACCTCCTGGAAAACCCAGGTTGCTGCTGGAAGAGGTGTTAGTGAGGCCAGAAGGGGCTGCACCTGTGGTCTGTGTGGGTCCTAACACCCCAGTATAGTGACGAAGAACACAGAAGGGGCTATACTCTGGTCTGTGTGGGTCCTAACGCCCCAGTATAGTGATGGGGACACACAAAGGGGCTGTACTCTGGTCTGTGTGGGTCCTAATGCCCCAGTGTAGTGATGGGGACACACAAAGGGGCTGTACTCTGGTCTGTGTGGGTCCTAACGCCTTCAAAAGCACCGTCCTTTGGATGAGATGTTAAACTGAGGCCTTGACTCTCTGTGGTCATTAAAAACCCCAGGATGTCCTTTGATAAAGGTGTAATCCTGGCTAAATTTGCCCCTTGTCCTCTGTCCATCATGGCCACCTAATCATCCCCATATATACACTAATTGGCTTCATCATCACTGTCTCCTCTCCATCAGTAAGCTGGTGTGCGTTCTGGCACAATATGGCTGCTGTCGTGTCATCCAGGTGGATGCTGCACTTTGGTGGTGGTTGAGGAGATTCCCCCTTTCATGTTCCCAGAAAAAGCACTATATATTAATGTAACAAATTCTTACTTACAAAAGACATTAATAACAACTATGTGAGAGGCTTTTCCATGAGTGTTGTTGGAAATCGCTTTGTATTCCCCGTTGTTCTTTCTAGTCCACTTTATCGGAGGATCCACTTGATTTTGGTCTTTGAACCAGTGAATATCCGGTTCAGGGCGGCCATTGACTTTACAGAGGGCTGTGATGTCGACATTTTCATTCTCAACAATGTTATATTCGTCACGACAAGTCAACTCAGGGGCATCTAAGAACAAAAGGGAGAGGAAAACTTAACGTGGAATTAATTTATTTGTAAAAACCAATCGATATGTCTTATGCTTACATTCCACTATGATTTGAATGGTAGCGTTGGCGCTGCCTTGGTCATTGATGGCACTGACGGTGTACAGTCCTGAGTCAGTCCTGCTCAGTGGTACAGAGGCATTGACCTGTTCGCCATTTCGGCTCCACACAGTGTCTGGAGGAGGATTCCCAGTGATAATACAACGCACATTGTCCAGGATGAGGTCATTCTCCAACTCGCTATACCAGCCCGGGCAAACGATCCTTGGTTCATCTGCAAATGGAGAGCGAGACAGAGTCATCAAGTTAAAATGAGTCAATTGGAAGACTCACTGGTCATGTAGTGCCGTTTGGGATTCATGATCACTGAATAGATCAACTGGAATAGCGATCTTACAGTGCACAGTTATGTTGAGAGGTTCTGAAGTCACTGTGGGAGGAGGTTGTGGTCCTTCTGGGCCCAGGTCCAGTTCTGCCTCACATCTGTACTGAGCTGCATCATCATCTCTACTGGGGGTGATGGTGAGGTTCGGGAACACATCACCTGGTGTCTTTATACTGAGGTGACTGTAAGTTACATTTAATATGGATTCATTCCCTTTGTACCACTTGACAACCAGGTTCTGTAGAGGAGCAACGTTCTTGATGTCACACACTAGATGGTACTCTGTCCCCTCCACCATCGGACCAGCGTGGTTAAGAGGAGAGATGGACACGCTGTCTGGAGTCTCTGTAGAAGAAAGTCACAAGGTTTAGAACTGAATGTGCAAACCTAAAAATATAGCTGAATAGAAAGAAATGGTACCATCCCAAATTCACAAGAAGGAACAACTCACTGTAAACAATGACTGAAAGTGTTTTTCTTGGTTGTCCATCAACAGTGGAGTGGTAGCACATAGGTTCTATTGTCCAATCTTCAAGCTTATCCACAGTCCAGGTGACACTGCTGACGTCTGGTTGAAAACTAACACCTCCTATTGTGGACTCCCAGCCCATCCCATCAGGTTTTGGGTGTGATGTGCTGCAGAGAACAGAGACTGGGTCTCCATATTCAACCACCACACTGGGAGGGTTGAACTCAAGATAACAACATCCTTTAAAAACCAAAGGTCAACAACAGTAAATATATTTCATGGCAAATATGAACTTATAAAAACCTAATATTCATTAGTCATTTTTTTCTAATTTGGGATATAAGTGAAGGCTTATTCCAGCATGTGTGGCCTAGAGACGAAAATAAAATAATACCTGGCTTGACTGTTGATTGGATCGTGTCCATAGATCCTGCTGTTGTGGGTGATGTAGGAAACGTTGGTTGATGAGGGAGAACTTCTACATGTATCTGATCTTTTGATATCATTTTGGGAGGAGGTTGTGGTCCTTCTGGGCCCAGGTCCAGTTCTGCCTCACATCTGTACTGAGCTCCATCATCATCTCTACTGGGGGTGATGGTGAGGTTCGGGAACACATCACCTGGTGTCTTTATACTGAGGTCACTGTAAGTTACATTTAATATGGATTCATTCCCTTTGTACCACTTGACAACCAGGTTCTGTAGAGGAGCGACGTTCTTGATGTCACACAGCAGATGGTACTCTGTCCCCTCCACCATCGGACCAGAGTGGTTAAGAGGAGAGATGGACACGCTGTCTGGAGTCTCTGTGATACAAGAGGTCTTATTTATTTCCACATTTATTTGTAATTTATCTTGTAAATTACTTATTTCATGCATTTCTCCCTCCCGTGTATGTCAATCAAAGTAGACTTTCATATTACATGTAAAAAAGAACGTCAATAACGTTTATAATAAAATGTAATTAACTCATATTGGACCCACTTACTGTACACAGTAATAGTCACGTTTTTACGCAGGAGACTTTCATTCATCGTGATGTTGCAATAAGCCTGTATATCCCAGTCCACGTTGGTCATGTTCCCGACAAACAGGCTTGTATCTTCGTCTGTAATGACACAGGCGTCCCCCAGTCGTCTGTTAAACAGCGCGGTGCAGTTGATCACCAGTGGATCGGCGTGATGAACCACTACCTCAGGAAGCTCCACCGTCTGTGGGTTGATGTCAGGAGGACAGGCTCCACCTGCAGCCGGAGACACGGTCAGTGGGTGGTGTCTTTAGTTTGCCGCCAGATTTTTACGTCGGTATTTCTGGAAACTGAGTTCACATGTGTGCCCTCGGAAGACTGAGGCTCGTGCATTTACTAACTCTGTATAATGACCCATTTCCTTTTTTGGCAGGTTCAGGATGTCGTCAATCAAATTGCTTGAGATGGCCGTGACAAGCACATTCAGTGTGTTTGTTTGCACATACATCTTAACCATCGCTCTAACAAAAACAACCACACCCAGCACCGGAGGGTTTACACAGAATCTGTTAAAAGGTGATAGGCTGCAATCTGCCTAGCCTCGAGGACCTGCACACCTCGAGTCCTCTGAGGAGAGCTAGGAAGATTGTGGCTGACCCCTATCACGACGGACACACTCTATTCAATCCACTCCCCTAGGGCAGAAGGCTTCGGTCCATCAGGACCAAAACCTCATGACATAAGAACAGTTTCTTTCCATGTGCTACTGGCCTCCTCAACAAGACCAGGGGTGACCCATTCTATTTGCACATTGCCTGATTTTGCACTACAATATTTGCTCTATTGCACTGTTATTTATCTGTATTCTGTATAGTATTTTGTATATTACTGTCCCTATACCCCTCACCCTCTTACGTTACTTATCTGTATTCTGTATAGTATTTTGTATATTACTATCCCTATACCCCTCACCCTCTTACGTTACTTATCTGTATTCTGTATAGTATTTTGTATATTACTATCCATATACCCCTCACCCTCTTACGTTACTTATCTGTATTCTGTATAGTATTTTGTATATTACTATCCCTATACCCCTCACCCTCTTACGTTACTTATCTGTATTCTGTATAGTATTTTGTATATTACTATCCATATACCCCTCACCCTCTTACTTTACTTATCTGTATTATGTATAGTATTTTGTATATTACTATCCCTATACCCCTCACCCTCTTACGCTACTTATCTGTATTCTGTATAGTATTTTGTATATTACTATCCATATACCCCTCACCCTCTTAGGTTACTTATCTGTATTCTGTATAGTATTTTGTATATTACTATCCATATACCCCTCACCCTCTTACTTTACTTATCTGTATTATGTATAGTATTTTGTATATTACTATCCCTATACCCCTCACCCTCTTACGCTACTTATCTGTATTCTGTATAGTATTTTGTATATTACTATCCATATACCCCTCATCCTCTTACGTTACTTATCTGTATTCTGTATAGTATTTGTATAATACTATCCCTATACCCCTCACCCTCTTACGTTACTTATCTGTATAGTATTTTGTATATTATATCCCTATACCCCTCACCCTCTTACGTTACTTATCTGTATTCTGTATAGTATTTTGTATATTACTATCCATATACCCCTCACCCTCTTATGTTACTTATCTGTATTCTGTATAGTATTTTGTATATTATATCCCTATACCCCTCACCCTCTTACGTTACTTATCGGTATTCTGTATAGTATTTTGTATATTACTATCCATATACCCCTCACCCTCTTACTTTACTTATCTGTATTCTGTATAGTATTTTGTATATTACTATCCCTATACCCCTCACCCTCTTACTTTACTTATCTGTATTCTGTATAGTATTTTGTATATTACTATCCATATACCCCTCACCCTCTTACGTTACTTATCTGTATTCTGTATAGTATTTTGTATATTACTATCCCTATACCCCTCACCCTCTTACGTTACTTATCTGTATTCTGTATAGTATTTTGTATATTACTATCCATATACCCCTCACCCTCTTACGTTACTTATCTGTATTCTGTATAATATTTTGTATATTACTATCCATATACCCCTCACCCTCTTACGTTACTTATCTGTATTCTGTATAGTATTGTACTACTCCATCCTCTGTTTCTCAGTTAATTTTGAAATCTAACCCTTCGTCATGTCATCTTGACCCTGCACCCACTTCTCTTCTGAAACGTTGTCATTCAGTTATCTCTGCACCTATCTCCCACTTCATCAATGCATCTCTCACCTCTGCCTCTTTCCCGCTGTCACTCAAAACTGCCGCTGTTACCCCTGCTCTTAAAAAACCCAGCCTTGATCCTTCTATTTTATCTAATTATCGTCCCATTTCAAATCTACCTTTCATGGCCAAATTACTGGAAAGTACTGTTGCTTCCCAGCTTCAGTCTTTTCTTGTTGCAAATAACCTCTTTAATCCCTTTCAATCTGGTTTTCGTCCTCTACATAGTACTGAAACAGCCCTTGTCAAGGTGCTGAATGACTTGCTTCTTTCTGGCGACTCTGGCGTGCTGTCGTTACTCTTGCTTCTTGACCTTAGCTCTGCCTTCGACACAGTCTCCCATGAACTACTTATGCTGCGCCTTGCTGGTGTAGGTATTTCTGGTGATGCTCTATCTTGGTTTTACTCCTACCTCTCTGACAGACAATTCTACATTTTGGTACAGGATTCTCGGTCACCTGCTGTCCCCCTTACGCAAGGTGTCCCCCAGGGATCTGTTCTGGGGCCATTATTATTCATAGTTTATATAATACCTCTTGGTCTCATCTTGCAACGTCATGGTTTTAATTATCATTTCTATGCTGATGAAATCCAATTATGCACTGTTTGTACACCTGTTTTGTCTGTCACGACTGACAAAATCTCAGCCTGTGTGCATGAAATAAAAGATTGGCTTCAATGTAATTTCCTAAAACTCAACATGGACAAAACTGAGATCATTTTTATTGGAACTCCATCTCTTATCAGGAAAATTCCCACTGATTTCAAGTGCGAGATTGCGGGCACTTTCATCAAACCATCTAACACTGTTAAAAATCTGGGTGTACTTTTTGACTCCTCCCTTTCACTCCAGTCTCATATCAAATCTGTCACTAAATCGGCCTTCTTTCACTTACGTCGGATCGCCAAACTCCGTCCTTTCCTCAACACTAAAGACGCTGAAACTGTAATTCATTCATTCATAACATCACGTCTTGATTACTGCAATGCCCTTTTTATTGGTCTTCCTGCCAGCTCCATCTCCAGGTTGCAATATATTCAAAACTCTGCTGCTAGATTACTTAATCACACCAAGCGTTCTGCTCATATCACCCCAATTCTGTCTGATCTTCACTGGCTGCCAGTGGCCTATCGTATTCAATTCAAAATCCTCCTGCTCACTTTTAAATGTCTACACAGTTTAGCTCCCCCCTATCTTAGCAACCTGATCCATCCCTACAAACCGACACGTTCAGTAAGATCCTCTGACTCTAGCCTTCTTGTAGTCCCTAAGCACCGGCTAGCTTCCATGGGGGCTAGATCGTTCAGTGTTGTTGCACCAACACTGTGGAACTCTCTCCCTCAATCACTCCGCCATGTCTGTACTCTATCTGAATTCAAATCCTTACTCAAAACCCACTTATTCTCTAAGTGTTATTTGTAAGTTTGTATTTAACTGTTGTTGTCCTTCTGTGTTTTTTTTGGTGGTAATGTTTGTTATTATTGCTTACTGTTGTATGTCCTGAATTGTAAAGCGTCCTTGAGCCCTGGAAAGGCGCTATATAAATAAAACGTATTATTATTATTATTATTATTATTGTGTATATTACTATCCATATACCCCTCACCCTCTTACTTTACTTATCTGTATTCTGTATAGTATTTTGTATATTACTGTCCCTATACCCCTCACCCTCTTACGTTACTTATCTGTATTCTGTATAGTATTTTGTATATTACTATCCATATACCCCTCACCCTCTTACGTTACTTATCTGTATTCTGTATAGTATTTTGTATATTACTATCCCTATACCCCTCACCCTCTTACGTTACTTATCTGTATTCTGTATAGTATTTTGTATATTACTAACCCTATACCCCTCACCCTCTTACGTTACTTATCTGTATTCTGTATAGTATTTTGTATATTACTATCCATATACCCCTCACCCTCTTACGTTACTTATCTGTATTCTGTATAGTATTTTGTATAATACTATCCCTATACCCCTCACCCTCTTACTTTACTTATCTGTATTCTGTATAGTATTTTGTATATTACTGTCCCTATACCCCTCACCCTCTTACGTTACTTATCTGTATTATGTATAGTATTTTGTATATTACTATCCCTATACCCCTCACCCTCTTACGTTACTTATCTGTATTATGTATAGTATTTTGTATATTACTATCCCTATACCCCTCACCCTCTTACTTTACTTATCTGTATTCTGTATAGTATTTTGTATATTACTATCCCTATACCCCTCACCCTCTTACGTTACTTATCTGTATTCTGTATAGTATTTTGTATATTACTGTCCCTATACCCCTCACCCTCTTACGTTACTTATCTGTATTCTGTATAGTATTTTGTATATTACTATCCCTATACCCCTCACCCTCTTACGTTACTTATCTGTATTCTGTATAGTATTTTGTATATTACTATCCCTATACCCCTCACCCTCTTACGTTACTTATCTGTATTCTGTATAGTATTTTGTATATTACTATCCCTATACCCCTCACCCTCTTACGTTACTTATCTGTATTCTGTATAGTATTTTGTATATTACTATCCCTATACCCCTCACCCTCTTACGTTACTTATCTGTATTCTGTATAGTATTTTGTATATTACTATCCCTATACCCCTCACCCTCTTACGTTACTTATCGGTATTCTGTATAGTATTTTGTATATTACTATCCATATACCCCTCACCCTCTTAGGTTACTTATCTGTATTCTGTATAGTATTTGTATATTACTATCCATATACCCCTCACCCTCTTACGTTACTTATCTGTATTCTGTATAGTATTTTGTATATTACTGTCCCTATACCCCTCACCCTCTTACGTTACTTATCTGTATTCTGTATAGTATTTTGTATATTACTGTCCCTATACCCCTCACCCTCTTAGGTTACTTATCTGTATTCTGTATAGTATTTGTATATTACTATCCATATACCCCTCACCCTCTTACGTTACTTATCTGTATTCTGTATAGTATTTTGTATATTACTGTCCCTATACCCCTCACCCTCTTACGTTACTTATCTGTATTATGTATAGTATTTTGTATATTACTATCCCTATACCCCTCACCCTCTTACGTTACTTATCTGTATTCTGTATAGTATTTTGTATATTACTGTCCCTATACCCCTCACCCTCTTACGTTACTTATCTGTATTCTGTATAGTATTTTGTATATTACTATCCCTATACCCCTCACCCTCTTACGTTACTTATCGGTATTCTGTATAGTATTTTGTATATTACTATCCCTATACCCCTCACCCTCTTACGTTACTTATCTGTATTCTGTATAGTATTTTGTATATTACTATCCCTATACCCCTCACCCTCTTACTTTACTTATCTGTATTCTGTATAGTATTTTGTATATTACTATCCCTATACCCCTCACCCTCTTACGTTACTTATCTGTATTCTGTATAGTATTTTGTATATTATATCCCTATACCCCTCACCCTCTTACGTTACTTATCGGTATTCTGTATAGTATTTTGTATATTACTATCCATATACCCCTCACCCTCTTACTTTACTTATCTGTATTCTGTATAGTATTTTGTATATTACTATCCCTATACCCCTCACCCTCTTACTTTACTTATCTGTATTCTGTATAGTATTTTGTATATTACTATCCCTATACCCCTCACCCTCTTACGTTACTTATCTGTATTCTGTATAGTATTTTGTATATTACTATCCCTATACCCCTCACCCTCTTATGTTACTTATCTGTATTCTGTATAGTATTTTGTATATTATATCCCTATACCCCTCACCCTCTTACGTTACTTATCGGTATTCTGTATAGTATTTTGTATATTACTATCCATATACCCCTCACCCTCTTACTTTACTTATCTGTATTCTGTATAGTATTTTGTATATTACTATCCCTATACCCCTCACCCTCTTACTTTACTTATCTGTATTCTGTATAGTATTTTGTATATTACTATCCCTATACCCCTCACCCTCTTACGTTACTTATCTGTATTCTGTATAGTATTTTGTATATTACTATCCCTATACCCCTCACCCTCTTACGTTACTTATCTGTATTCTGTATAGTATTTTGTATATTACTGTCCCTATACCCTCACCCTCTTACGTTACTTATCTGTATTCTGTATAGTATTTTGTATATTACTATCCATATACCCCTCACCCTCTTACGTTACTTATCTGTATTCTGTATAGTATTTTGTATATTACTGTCCATATACCCCTCACCCTCTTACGTTACTTATCTGTATTCTGTATAGTATTTTGTATATTACTATCCATATACCCCTCACCCTCTTACGTTACTTATCTGTATTCTGTATAGTATTTTGTATATTACTATCCCTATACCCCTCACCCTCTTATGTTACTTATCTGTATTCTGTATAGTATTTTGTATATTACTATCCATATACCCCTCACCCTCTTACGTTACTTATCGGTATTCTGTATAGTATTTTGTATATTATATCCCTATACCCCTCACCCTCTTACTTTACTTATCTGTATTATGTATAGTATTTTGTATATTACTATCCCAATACCCCTCACCCTCTTACGTTACTTATCTGTATTCTGTATAGTATTTTGTATATTACTATCCCTATACCCCTCACCCTCTTACGTTACTTATCTGTATTCTGTATAGTATTTTGTATATTACTGTCCCTATACCCCTCACCCTCTTACGTTACTTATCTGTATTCTGTATAGTATTTTGTATATTACTATCCATATACCCCTCACCCTCTTACGTTATTTATCTGTATTCTGTATAGTATTTTGTATATTACTATCCATATACCCCTCACCCTCTTACTTTACTTATCTGTATTCTGTATAGTATTTTGTATATTACTATCCATATACCCTCACCCTCTTACGTTACTTATCTGTATTCTGTATAGTATTTTGTATATTACTGTCCCTATACCCTCACCCTCTTACGTTACTTATCTGTATTCTGTATAGTATTTTGTATAATACTATCCCTATACCCCTCACCCTCTTACGTTACTTATCTGTATTCTGTATAGTATTTTGTATATTACTATCCATATACCCCTCACCCTCTTACGTTACTTATCTGTATTCTGTATAGTATTTTGTATATTACTGTCCCTATACCCCTCACCCTCTTACGTTACTTATCTGTATTCTGTATAGTATTTTGTATAATACTATCCCTATACCCCTCACCCTCTTACGTTACTTATCTGTATTCTGTATAGTATTTTGTATATTACTATCCATATACCCCTCACCCTCTTACGTTACTTATCTGTATTCTGTATAGTATTTTGTATATTACTATCCATATACCCCTCACCCTCTTACGCTACTTATCTGTATTATGTATAGTATTTTGTATATTACTGTCCATATACCCCTCACCCTCTTACGTTACTTATCTGTATTCTGTATAGTATTTTGTATATTACTATCCATATACCCCTCACCCTCTTACGTTACTTATCTGTATTATGTATAGTATTTTGTATATTACTATCCATATACCCCTCACCCTCTTAGGTTACTTATCTGTATTCTGTATAGTATTTTGTATATTACTATCCGTATACCCCTCACCCTCTTACGTTACTTATCTGTATTCTGTATAGTATTTGTATATTACTATCCATATACCCCTCACCCTCTTACGTTACTTATCTGTATTCTGTATAGTATTTTGTATATTACTATCCCAATACCCCTCACCCTCTTACGTTACTTATCTGTATTATGTATAGTATTTTGTATATTACTGTCCCTATACCCCTCACCCTCTTACGTTACTTATCTGTATTCTGTATAGTATTTTGTATAATACTATCCCTATACCCCTCACCCTCTTACGTTACTTATCTGTATTCTGTATAGTATTTGTATAATACTATCCCTATACCCCTCACCCTCTTAGTATCATTTATATTGTTCTATTCATATGTTGTATGTACGCACCTTCCTGCCAAAGTAAATTCCTTGTATGTTAACACATTTGTCGCGATTAAACACTTTTCTGATTCTATATTTTGTTATTGTATTCAATATTTTAATGCTTGTCAATGTCTAGGTAACCCTCAGCGCTTCGTCAATAATGATTTTGTTATTATTTCTGAGTTTCAATGCATCAATACTTATTGTGGGTTAATGCGTACTGTAATCAATATACTGTTGAAGCGCTGCAGAATATAAATGATCAAATTCACCGACGTGGGGTTAAAGCTTGTTTGCCAACTTCAGTTCGGCGGGAGACCACCACATTTGCCACACCATGGTTACCACAGCACCCGTCTATATTACAGATCGACAGATCCTGCGACACAGAAATAACTCACCGTTGTCAAACATCAGGAGCACAAGCAGGCCCGCCAGCATCATCTGGAGTGGCACTCTGGTTCGGCTGGGATGTGGTGAATGACGACGGCCTGACTGAGGGTCAAATTGTTAGTCCACACTGGGTTCTGATGCGATGCTTGTGCCAGAATACAGGGAGGAGACCGTTACAGACAGGAAACTCACATGTAGCGGTGCTGACTCGAATGACGAAACTGTGAAACGGAAAACCCCAATGCTGTTTGAGGGGAGGCATCTCGTATAGTTTCAGGTTTCGCTTTTACTTACTAGAAAAACTATTGTTCCTAACATGAAATCTGTGGAATGGTGAACAACTGAGTTTAAATTAAATCAATCTAAGTGTATGAAAACCTCAGACTTCTGTAAATACTGTGAAATGTAAGCATACAGTTTGCAGTTGAACCCCATAATTGCCGCACAATTCAAAATCAACGTCCCTCTGTCCAATATATTTGGAATTCACTGTATGTGTAGTTGAAAAAATAACGTCAAAAGGTTATGCTCAAACATGGGTTTTGGCGATTTTTATTCCAAAAATACATTGCAGTCAAAAAAAACAAAAAACTCCAAATGTAATGTGGCACGTTAGTGTAACGCTGTCCTATCAACAGTGTTCAGGAACACAGGTCCCGTGACATGATTTTCAAAATGGCTCCGGTGAGGATACGCTGGGTTTGATCATCATGGTGACTTTCTTCAGGGAGTAGGATCCACCGTGAAACTCGGCCCAGTAGACCCCGTCCTGGTAGCGGCTGCGGTAGTGACCCCCTCGGTACCACACGCCGTTCAGGTTGGAGTGGGCACACATGTGGTACCACCACCCTCCCTTCTGGAAGTGGGCGCAGTTACCTAACGGAAACATACAGACACACAGACGCATCAAGCCAAACCGGAGAGTTTGAACAGGCTAATTATAAAATGAAATTGTGCAGCGACGAAAACAGAGAGAGAAGAAGCGGTAACGGGAAAACAAACGTGAACGAGGCTTCACCCGAATAAGCGTCCTTGTCCTTGTCCAGAGTGGTGAATGCTTTGTTGCTGTGCCAGGACAGGGAGTCTCCGGCATTCCCTTGGTATTCCCCCAACCTCAGGCGGTACCAGTCGCTCTCAGGTTCTAGCCGGAAGCTGTCGTACTCGGCAAACACATGGCGCCCCTGCCAGTCCTCCATTGCCACGCGCAGCTTGTAGTGGGCCTGCTTGGTCAGCCAGTAGAGGTGCTCTAAACCCAGCCAATACTCCCCATCCAGGTTCCCGAAGCCTTGCTGGGGTGGAAGGGCACGACAGACTGAATTAACGTTTTACTGAAGCACTTAAAATCTCAACGTGATGTCTTGATTATCTAATTCTGAGGTAGATCTATGTGTAGATGTGGTAGAGTGTCTAAGCAGTCCTTCTGGTTTTATTGCCCGCCCGGTCAATTGTCAAGTAAAGGGTTAGGGACTTAACGTTTAATTACGTCATTAGCCGAATCTGTGGACAAATGTAACTGAATAAGTACGAGCATGCAGCATAACGATTGTAGCAACGGCACCGACAGATGTCCACACAAGCAAACACAGTGCTCCACATAAGCTATAACGGCTCGTTGCACAACGGAGGTGAAAGCACCTTATACTGCTCCCAGGTTCGGAAGAAGTTAACCGATCCGTCTTGTCTTCTCTGGATAACGGTCCAACCTCCCTGGGCCATGGTCTGTTCACACCAGGCCTGTATCAGGCGGTTGGCAGTCGTCGGACGGAGCAGGTAGATCCCACTTGTAGTCTCGCCGGAATCCAGCACCTGTTTGCAGTCCCGCCAGGGTCCTGAAGGACGGGGAAAGGTATGGAGTTCCCATGGACGCAGTCAGACAAACAGACCCAGGTTGAAGCAGTTTTAGTTTAGACTAGATGTAAATACTTGAATGTGCGCTCTTCAAACCATCAGAGTCCAAAACGTCAAAACGTGAGTGACATGTTCTGGTTAGCCAGGCCTGTAACCTTTGATCGGGACACCTACAGCCGACCGGTGCACAGATAGGACCCAACTCCAGCCACTAGAAGCTACATTACTCATTCAACACAATCATGTTGGTCTCTTCTGAGAAGACAACAGCCTATCAGGATAAGTCAATCAAGCAGTTGGCTCAATCTGCAAGTTTAAAGAGCCAATCAATCACCAACCGCATGCTCCCCGGTAATATCAGCTATTCCGAAAGATATTGTGCTCGTCACAACAGATTTACAACTGAATACGAAAGACATGAGAAGCGTATATTGTTGTGCAGGCATCAATTGGACACTGGGTTGGGTGGGGAGCAACATGTGGTAAAAAAACATATAAAAACCGTATTATTATTATTCAATCAAATATCGTTTTAACATTGTAACAACGTTTACATTCACACCAAAACGGCTCTGAAATTCGTTTACAACATATGTAAAATGTCTCGTGTCACTCTGGAAAAGGCAAGTTCGTACTGCGTGAAAAGCAACAGACATGTTTATGCAAATTGCACACAGCTTAAAACGTCTGTGTCACAGTTCCTAGTCCACCAGGGACATCTAGTGGGCCTGGAGGGTGTTGGGGGACATTCGCAGATGTTTAGCATTTAGTTTAATTGAAGTATCACGGCTGTATGGGATTTGGTGATTATGTGTGTATTTAAGTCACTGGATCTGTATGCACTTTTGATGGTTATTATTTCCAGTCTTGTGCTTCTGCAGATCGGGGCTCATCAACGGCCCAGTTGACTCCATGGTGCCTTGGTGCAAACCCCTGGCTGAGTTGGGAGTCAGTACTGACAATCTTTTATTATATACATGATAAAATGTAGTCACGCTGTCACTGCTGTCTCCTGCACGGTTCTTCTTAGGTCAGACCTTGTCCGTCAAGGTAGCTACGCATCCAATTGGTTTGCCTTGTAATTTCAAACATTCCGGTTGGGCACACAAAGTGCATTGCAGAGAGGCTTCACCTAGTAATTACATTACCTTACGGAGGGCTGTGGTGTGTGTGTGTGTGTGTGTGTGTGTGTGTGTGTGTGTGTGTTTCAATGGTATTTGAGGCTAAATACTAGCTTTTGCACATCTTCCATTTGCTTTAAGTTGAATTATGACGGCATCAAACGGGGGGATGGAACTCTGAAAGTGTTTAAGTTGGTAAAAAACCACGCTAATGTCACAACACACAGTGCACTGCACCCTACTGCTACATATGGGAATGTGTAGGAATGTGTCACAACACACAGTGCATCACATCCTGCTGCATATGGGACTGTGTAGGAATGTGTCACAACACACAGTGCATCACACCCTGCTGCATATGGGGCTGTGTAGGAATGTGTCACAACACACAGTGCATCACACCCTGCTGCATATGGGACTGTGTAGGAATGTGTCACAACACACAGTGCATCACACCATGCTGCATATGGGGCTGTGTAGGAATGTGTCACAACACACAGTGCATCACACCATGCTGCATATGGGGCTGTGTAGGAATGTGTCACAACACACAGTGCATCACAACCTGCTGCATATGGGACTGTGTAGGAATGTGTCACAACACACAGTGCATCACACCCTGCTGCATAGGGGACTGTGTAGGAATGTGTCACAACACACAGTTCATCACACCCTGCTGCATAGGGGACTGTGTAGGAATGTGTCACAACACACAGTTCATCACACCCTGCTGCATATGGGACTGTGTAGGAATGTGCTACAACACACAGTGCATCACACCCTACTGCATATGGGACTGTGTAGGAATGTGCTACAACACACAGTTCATCACACCCTGCTGCATAGGGGACTGTGTAGGAATGTGTCACAACACACAGTTCATCACACCCTACTGCATATGGGACTGTGTAGGAATGTGTCACAACACACAGTTCATCACACCCTACTGCATATGGGACTGTGTAGGAATGTGCTACAACACACAGTTCATCACACCCTGCTGCATAGGGGACTGTGTAGGAATGTGTCACAACACACAGTGCATCACACCCTGCTGCATAGGGGACTGTGTAGGAATGTGCTACAACACACAGTGCATCACACCCTACTGCATAGGGGACTGTGTAGGAATGTGTCACAACACACAGTGCATCACACCCTGCTGCATATGGGACTGTGTAGGAATGTGCTACAACACACAGTGCATCACACCATGCTGCATATGGGACTGTGTAGGAATGTGTCACAACACACAGTGCATCACACTCTGCTACATATGGGACTGTGTAGGAATGTGTCACAACACACAGTGCATCACACCCTGCTGCATATGGGACTGTGTAGGAATGTGTCACAACACACAGTTCATCACACCCTGCTGCATAGGGGACTGTGTAGGAATGTGTCACAACACACAGTTCATCACACCCTGCTGCATAGGGGACTGTGTAGGAATGTGTCACAACACACAGTGCATCACACCCTGCTGCATATGGGACTGTGTAGGAATGTGCTACAACACACAGTGCATCACACCCTGCTGCATATGGGACTGTGTAGGAATGTGTCACAACACACAGTTCATCACACCCTGCTGCATAGGGGACTGTGTAGGAATGTGCTACAACACACAGTGCATCACACCATGCTGCATATGGGACTGTGTAGGAATGTGTCACAACACACAGTGCATCACACTCTGCTACATATGGGACTGTGTAGGAATGTGTCACAACACACAGTGCATCACACCCTGCTGCATATGGGACTGTGTAGGAATGTGTCACAACACACAGTTCATCACACCCTGCTGCATAGGGGACTGTGTAGGAATGTGTCACAACACACAGTTCATCACACCCTGCTGCATAGGGGACTGTGTAGGAATGTGTCACAACACACAGTGCATCACACCCTGCTGCATATGGGACTGTGTAGGAATGTGCTACAACACACAGTGCATCACACCCTGCTGCATATGGGACTGTGTAGGAATGTGTCACAACACACAGTTCATCACACCCTGCTGCATAGGGGACTGTGTAGGAATGTGTCACAACACACAGTGCATCACACCCTGCTGCATAGGGGACTGTGTAGGAATGTGTCACAACACACAGTTCATCACACCCTGCTGCATATGGGACTGTGTAGGAATGTGTCACAACTCACAGTTCATCACACCCTGCTGCATAGGGGACTGTGTAGGAATGTGTCACAACACACAGTGCATCACACTCTGCTGCATATGGGGCTGTGTAGGAATGTGTCACAACACACAGTGCATCACACCCTGCTGCATAGGGGACTGTGTAGGAATGTGTCACAACACACAGTGCATCACACTCTGCTGCATATGGGACTGTGTAGGAATGTGTCACAACACACAGTTCATCACACCCTGCTGCATAGGGGACTGTGTAGGAATGTGTCACAACACACAGTGCATCACACTCTGCTGCATATGGGGCTGTGTAGCCCCAGACCGATCAGAGTGGACATAAGACTGCGCAGTGGACCGTGGACCACATCGTGAGACTATCAAGCCCTAAGGACATGTAGCTGACCCTTCCTAAGGGGCCTCCTGGTTGTGTTGCAGGTCAAGCAGCTGATGATTAATTATTTATACTCTTAAAGGTTCCCCCGGCACAGCCAGAAGACGACTGGCCGACCCTTAGAGTCATTGTTCCTTTGAGGTTTCTTCCAAAGTTTGCCTTTGCTGCATTGATTGATCCGAGGTTGTTGCTACTGTGATTCTGTATGTATTAACTTAATACGTTTAAAATGTTTAATTTGATTTGACCTAACCCAGATTGTAATTGTGTGTGTGTGTGACGGGGGAGGGGGTTGTGTTTGTGTGTGTGTGTGTGTGTGTGTTCCTCATTAATGAAGCTCCTCTCTCTTGATAAGAACAGCTTGCACAGACAGACATTGTTTAGGCATTCCTAACAAGATAACAACGGGATACCATTGGGTCCGTAACCCCCAGAGCGTCTGCTCTCAGTCTTCTGGAGTGTTGAGAAAACATACTGACAACGTATACTGACACCGTTTCACCAACTTACTTGAGAAACGAATAGCAAATCATTTCATATTTTTTTAAAAGACAGCTCGTCCGTTGACATTGTTGATGAACAATAACTAGAATTGTAATGGAAACCAGCTTTAGTATGAAAGATTAGTACGAAGTGAATTTGCACAAAAAAAAATAATTTAAAGGCTAAACTCAAGGTTCGATCTTTACAAATGTACGTTGTATCTATTTTTTAGAGTATGGTTCATTTGACTTATAAGCAGACATGCAACTTGACAGAAATAGGACTATTTGAAAAGCAGTATAGTTACATATTGTAGTGTTACTCCTTCATGGTCGAAAAAACGAACAATAAAAACGACATACTAAAAAAAAAAATTGAACTGAAAGCAGTGTTGGTAGTTGTATGGGTAGTAGTTGTATGGGTAACGGGTGCTAGGGTTTACCTGGTGTCTTGGTGACAGGAAAGCTGAACGGGGATTCTGTAGGGGCATTTGCCATGGGGTCGGAGAGCACCTTTACCCCCTGGAGAGGTTCTCCCTCCTGTGTCTGTAGTGGAGGGGCAGCTTGGTCTCTCTGAACATCGTTTGCCATCTCTTTGGACTTTGAGCTTTCATTCATGGGTTTTGTGGACTGTGTACTGCAGGGTTCAGCGGAAACCTGTCCGATACAACACAAACATATACACATCGTTACAGGGCATAAATAATACTGGTTCATAACGTTCAAACTTGAAAGGCATAATATTTTGTTTGATAAATTCTGCGCGCTCTATACCTGTGAGGTTGGGGTGTCATCGTTTGTAACCTGACACTGCTTCCCGAGCTGAGTAATTAGCTCACTGTGGTTGCTTAGCATTGAGGTGAGGCCTTCATACTTCTTCTCCAGCTCCCTGTAACTAGCTGAGATCTGCAGCACCTGGACGTTGGTCGACCGTGATAAAGAAACAGACAGTGGACAACGTGTGCCCGTCAGATGGTTAAAGGATTGGCGGTAGTTACAGCAGTTGGACGGGTTTGTATGTTTTTATCACTGAGTTGGGAGTCAGTACTGACAATCTGTTATTATATACATGAAAATGTAGTTACGCTACTCAAGTTCCCATAATGCTCACACTCTGTCTGGTTACCTGTGTGGTGGCATTGAGCAGCAGGTTCTCAACACGCCTCTGTTCGGCCGCTTGGTCCTTCTTGTACATAACTTCCTGCAGAAGCTGGGCGTAGAGCTGGGAAATGCGAGCGTTCATGCCGCCACTCTCTGTCCGTAGTGCCCGGACCTCCGCGACGAGGGACCCTTCACGCTCCAGCTGGCGCCTCAGTTTCTCCAGCTGTTCCTGCTGCCGACTCAGTTCCCCGCGCAGGGCCACCACCTCCGATTGGTTGGCGGCATGGGTCGCAGACCCTGTGTTCACGCACAGCGCCCCCTTCAGTTTCTGCTGGGGTACGATGAAGGTGTAGGAGCAGCTGCCCGCTTTCTGATCTGAGGAGCGGGACAAACGCTTCTGGGGCTCCTCATTTATCCCGCTCGCCTCAGGCAGGACTAGGAGAAGAACCAACGACAGACAAAGGCTGACAGTCAGCTGCTTCTCCATCGATGTATTCAACTGTAAATAAGCCATGATTGAAGATTCATTAGCAGACCCCTCTGTGATACTGATTAACATGTAGAAATGTATTAATTCAGTAGAAATTACTTTTACCCATTTGACACAACAGTAGACACACATCAGCAAGTCAGACAGTGACACTGAAACTGTATAAGTGCCGGCGCGATATAAAAGACCCGTCTCAGACTGCATTGTAAGACTCACATGCCCACCGGAGGTTCAACTGGAAGGTGATTGCACACTTAAACCTGTTTGCTTATCCCAGTCTGCCTGGCTGAAGTTTGTCTGGTCAACAACACCCAGTCAGTGCTAACTCACACTTCCATCCCATTAGGCAACACACAGTCCTTTCAGGTTTTTCTTTATCAACACCATAAACATCTTTCTAATCTTAACATCGACCCAAGACATTTTTTCATAAGACACAGGGATCCTTATTCCTAAATCACAGTGATACACGTTAATGGTGCCAACACGTCTTGGTATTTAAATCCCTTGATAGCCTTTTCCAGTGTCACAAGCCCTGTATCGTTTTGTCCAAAACATCTCTATCGTCCGTTTTGTTAAATTGAAGCGGGGATTCTGGGTTCACGTTTTCTTTTTGAAACATGACTTACCTCAGTCTTGACCAAATCTACAATATCTGTCCGTTCCGTTTGAGTCAATCAGTTCCGTTTGTGTTCAGAAATCCTGAGCTCTAATCAGAAAATAAAGGAATTCTCACCCGATATCCAGAAGACAGAACCTATTTAACTCCCATTAGCATAGCCTTTAGAAGCATCTACCTCTTCTTCCACACCGTTGCTGTAACATACGACCCGGGAGACAGTGAGAACGACTCAACACGAAGACACACTTAAGCCTCAAGACGAGGTTTTTTCACCAGCAAGTCCGCCTCCTCAGCCCACTTCATCCCGTTTCACAGGTCCTCTAAACAAAGAGAGACATAATAACAAACGGTCCTAATGACCCCCGCCCTCGGGTCATGCATGTGTTCTCTGCTGAACTCTTTAATTCAAGATCGTCGCCGGCGGTTGACCAAAACTGTTTTCCTGTGAGAGACACTGTCATAGGAGTTTAGTCCATTTTTAACGATCATTCTGGATTTGCTGTGGCCCAGGTTCTGTCGTTGGCTGACAGAAAAGCTGTGCACTTGGCGTTAATATGACCCAAAAAGAAATTAACCTGTTGAATGTGTTCGTGAGAGAGAAAGAGTGAGACACAATGATCATATTAGTTTGAGCGTTTCCTTCTGGGTTGTCAGAGGGGCAAAATATGTTGTTAACTAGTAAGGATTTTATCCCTTTTGGACAGTCACATTGTACATCATTAGGGGGGAAGCTCAAGTACAAGCGTGGCTAGAATCACTCTGGTCCTGAAGAAACCAATACTTTTGAACCTTCCCAAAGCCCTTACGGATGCTATTTCAGGCGAATGCTCAGATTATATCACTCATAACAATCTCCTTGACCATAAACAGTCAGGATTCAAGTCACACAGGTCATACAACCAGGCTGTTCAGCTCCCACCCATCAGGCTGTTCCTTATTATCGGCACACCAACATAGGAGGAGTTGGTATCTCAGTGGTAGAGTGCATGCTCTGTATGTATGATGTCCTGGGTTCCTATTGGAGGAGTTGGTGTATCTCAGTGGTAGAGTGCATGCTCTGTATGTATGATGTCCTGGGTTCCTATTGGAGGAGTTGGTATCTCAGTGGTAGAGTGCATGCTCTGTATGTATGATGTCCTGGGTTCCTATTGGAGGAGTTGGTATCTCAGTGGTAGAGTGCATGCTCTGTATGTATGATGTCCTGGGTTCCTATTGGAGGAGTTGGTATCTCAGTGGTAGAGTGCATGCTCTGTATGCATGATGTCCTGGGTTCCTATTGGAGGAGTTGGTATCTCAGTGGTAGAGTGCATGCTCTGTATGCATGATGTCCTGGGTTCCTATTGGAGGAGTTGGTATCTCAGTGGTAGAGTGCATGCTCTGTATGTATGATGTCCTGGGTTCCTATTGGAGGAGTTGGTATCTCAGTGGTAGAGTGCATGCTCTGTATGTATGATGTCCTGGGTTCCTATTGGAGGAGTTGGTATCTCAGTGGTAGAGTGCATGCTCTGTATGTATGAGGTCCTGGGTTCCTATTGGAGGAGTTGGTATCTCAGTGGTAGAGTGCATGCTCTGTATGTATGACGTCCTGGGTTCCTATTGGAGGAGTTGGTATCTCAGTGGTAGAGTGCATGCTCTGTATGTATGACGTCCTGGGTTCCTATTGGAGGAGTTGGTATCTCAGTGGTAGAGTGCATGCTCTGTATGTATGACGTCCTGGGTTCCTATTGGAGGAGTTGGTATCTCAGTGGTAGAGTGCATGCTCTGTGTGTATGATGTCCTGGGTTCCTATTGGAGGAGTTGGTATCTCAGTGGTAGAGTGCATGTTCTGTATGTATGATGTCCTGGGTTCCTATTGGAGGAGTTGGTGTATCTCAGTGGTAGAGTGCATGCTCTGTATATATGATGTCCTGGGTTCCTATTGGAGGAGTTGGTATCTCAGTGGTAGAGTGCATGTTCTGTATGTATGATGTCCTGGGTTCCTATTGGAGGAGTTGGTATCTCAGTGGTAGAGTGCATGCTCTGTATGTATGATGTCCTGGGTTCCTATTGGAGGAGTTGGTATCTCAGTGGTAGAAAACATGCTCTGTATGTATGATGTCCTGGGTTCCTATTGGAGGAGTTGGTATCTCAGTGGTAGAGTACATGCTCTGTATGTATGATGTCCTGGGTTCCTATGGAGGAGTTGGTATCTCAGTGGTAGAGTGCATGCTCTGTATGTATGATGTCCTGGGTTCCTATTGGAGGCGTTGCTATCTCAGTGGTAGAGTGCATGCTTTGTCTGTATGATGTCCTGGGTTCAATCCCCAGCTTTGCCACAGGTCGCCGTTGCAAATGAGAATTTGCAAGTTCTCAACCCTACTTAAATAAAAATCTAAAGTATCCCTGGCAACCAAAAATAGTGACCTACAAGTACATGTGTCCTATGAAGAATTATTTGCAGCATCTTGTTGATGTAGTTGTATATTTTGAACAGAAAATAGAAATTTTGCAACTAATTAGTGATTGCTAACCAAGAATATATTACCAATATCTATTTCAGATGTAGCCTGCAAGTTAGTTAGCAATATATGTGAGCTGTGATAGATAAATAGCTAACATAACATAGAAATGTATGTTTGGGGCTGAAATTGGATGGTACGTAAATCAAGAAAGTTATTCAAAGATGTATGTTGCATTGTTAAGCAGCAGCAACGGAAGATTTGAAGGTAGGAAGATACGTAGGCGTTTACATTAGTTTCACTAACAGTGACAAAGACAGCCGCAGCATTTAAGCGTCAAGCGTAAACCGTGGGAAAACAGGGATGATCTAGCGATGACAGCAGCAAGCAGTTTGTCTTGTAACTGCATGTACAATTTTCAGTAACCAAATAAAAACCTCTGCTTAACAAGGTTGATAAACAATACAAATGGTATTAAAAAACAATATTATCTCCTTATATGTTTGTGCTGGGACATTAGTTCCATCTATTGCACCCATAGTGGAGTGAAAGCTAAACTCTGTCTCTGTTTAAAAACATATCTGTAGATAGTCGGCTACATTCCTTTTAAATGGGAGATGTTCTTACCAAGAGTAATGGTTAGGTATCAAAGATATTGACCATGTCAAGAATGATTGTGCTACAGGATTGTGGTTGAAAGACGTTATACTTAGGGTTTGTTTAGAGATATAACCATGTATTGGTTCAAGAGACCGTATGGTTGAGTGTGGACGGCCCGAATCAAATACAGCTGCAGCAAATTGAACTGTCTCGTCCAAAGTTAGTCAATATTTTGTGACCTGTCACCAACTCAAAATAGTATTGTATAGAACACATGTATGTTAAAAACACAAATAACATTATTTCTGGTGGCGTGGTGAAATGTCAGCGATACAGGAACACACAAACACCCAAATTGAAAGCCGAGAACTAAAGTTGTTTAGGCAACTGAACAACACGGACGTCTCTCTTTGTGGCACACGAGTGGCGCATGCGCAGTGAGGCCCACGTGTACTGTAGCAATAGGCTGCAGTTCAAATAATGAAGGACACCGAGAGCTATATCGGAGCTTGCTCTCCTCACATATGCAGATAAACTATATTAAACATTTTAATTACATTGTTTGGGTGAACGTCAACTACCAGCATGGGGAAGTCAAAGGTGAGCAGCCAGTTGAGGAGCTTTTAGCAAACTAAAATTGTCTTTAGTCTGAAAAATGTCTGAAATGCTTCATTAGCCATCTGTACAGTAGTTGTTCTGAAAAGTGCCATTTTTATTCTATAATCTATTTTAACCGAATATAGTAGTGTTGCGTTTGAATTACGACACATTCGTTTTCATCAACATGTGGCGTTTAGTTCGCTGGATCAATTATGTTAGTTATTATATAAAGTAATATTTTAGACTGAATGCATCCACATTCTTAACTAACTCTTAACATTGTCAAGTATTCTGATCAGCCAGATTCACTGTGATTCCCTGTTCTTTAGACTAAAAACCAGAAGAAGTCCCGTTTGAATGCCAACCACGTGGCGGAGGAGGTGTTCGGTACCGCTCCTCACTCGTTCGTGTTTCACCGCGGTCAAGTTGGCAAGAATGTGGGCCAGCTGGTGGAGGACATGCGGCGGGTCATGGAGCCGTTCACTGCGGAGTCCCTCAAGGTATGTTTTCACTATAAACTGGTCTTAGTAACTGACGCAACTAAATGTGCGGCCACTCAGTCAGATTTAGCTGTTATTTGTAATGGAAGGCCTACTGCCCGTGGGAAATTGCGAACTTCGGTTGCTTTTATGGCGCATGTGCAGTGTCACTCCTGGTGGGCCTGTGTCACTGGGTCTTATACTTAAATCAATGTACCGTGTGTAATATGCACGCTTTTTTGCGGGTAATTTATTCCAGTTAGGAGGTACCCGCGTGTGGCATGTAGTGGCAATGCATCATGTGCCACCGACTCCGTCTACTTGTGGGGGTGTAAATCACAGGCATGTGGAGTATTTGTTATATTACCCCCACA
The DNA here is from genome assembly GCA_029465975.1 of Dallia pectoralis. Lineage (NCBI taxonomy): Eukaryota > Metazoa > Chordata > Actinopteri > Esociformes > Umbridae > Dallia > Dallia pectoralis. Next base: position 8,553,326 of record CM055752.1, on the reverse strand, counting down.
CCTAACCCCTCTGGAGTATGACCAGATATTTGCCCCTAAACATTATTTTAAATGCAGCACTCCCTTACATGCCTCTGACAGTTAATTGCATTTTAATTACCGGTAGTATTTTTGGGTGGTATGGGCAACAAGGGAATGATATGACACCCAACCCGTTCTTCCTATATTTTTGTGTAAAATTTGAAATATTTATTCATCCATCCCAAGTCTTTACTCGCGGTATAGGGTGACTTTGACAAATTCCCTGTTAAAGCTGCAACACATAACCTGCATTCAATTCTACTGCCTTTTGGCTGTGCGGTTTTCATGCTGGCTTCAATCTGACAGAATTCTCTGCATTTGATTGACAGGTGCGGAAGAAGAATGTGCTGAAGGATTTTGTGGCTATGGCCGGCCCACTGGGAGTGACACACTTTATGATCTTCACCAAGACACCTAGCAGTGTCAACATGGTAAATATCTTGTATGAAACGCTAATTGTCACTGCGCGTTATGCATCACAACACAGTCAATGTAGTGGCTTACGGCCAGGTTTTACGTTTGTATTTTCTCTGTAAAGATTATGCTGTTCTGCCTGCTTAGTTTATTCAATTTGCTGATGCAGATGATGAGTTATGAGAATATCCGATTTCATGATGATATTTTATAACTGATGCATTAGTAAGAGCAGTTGGGCATTCCAGTAGGCTGACCTTGTCGGAGCTAATTGAGCCCATGTTAGAAAGAGAACAGGATGATTGCATTTGGATGCCTGATTGACCTAATGTCTTATTCCAGAGGCTGGCTCGCCTGCCGAAGGGTCCCATGCTTCACTTCAGAGTGACCAAAGTAAGTGCGCCAACCAACCCCGATATTGCCTGGTTAAAAAGAACTCATAGGATGAAATGTTTTGACGTGATTGTTCAGTGATATCTGTTCAAAGTAAACGCACTGATGAGACCCCTCGTGTGACCCGGTCAGGGTTTCTGTTGCCCATTCTTACGGTGCTTTCTGGTTTTCAGTACTCGCTCATCAGGGACGTGGTCTCCTCGCTGAAGAGGCATAGAATGCACGAGCAGCAGTTCACACATCATCCACTCCTGGTGCTCAATAACTTTGGCTCGGATGGCATGCAAGTCAAACTAATGGCCACCATGTTCCAAAACATGTTCCCGTCAATTAATGTGCACAAGGTATGTCAATACAACCAGTACGTTGGTAGTGTTTTTAAGGCACTTCAGTAGTGGTGAAATTATAGTACTACAGTCATCTGATTTCTTCAGGGTTTTACAGAACGCTATTTTACTTGAAGCGTCCGTATGGGTTATGACATTTTTGTTTTTGTGTAGGTAGCCCTCAATACCATAAAGAGGTGTGTTTTGCTGAACTACGATCCAGTATCTCAGGAGATAGAATTTCGGCATTAGTAAGTATACACCGCCCTTCTTCAGTGACTCTTATTGGAACACTGTGGGCTCAGATGATGACAGATTGTGAATAGACTGTTCAGTGATGTATATTCAAAGTAAACGCACTGATGTGCCATCATGCAGGACTGCCGTCATCTACGATGACTAATGAAATGGTCCTCTCTAACCCCCTCATCTTTCACCTGTCCATGTCCTGTAGCAGTCTGAAAGTGGTTCCCGTGGGGATGAGTCGTGGGGTGAAGAAGCTGATGCAGGAGAAGTTCCCCAACATGAGCAAGTTTGAGGACATCAGTGAGTTGCTGATGAAGTAAGCCCTGGCTTTTGTAGTATAACTAAACTGAGCTTTGCCTTTTATTCACTGTAGTTCTGACGCTAACTAACACTTAACTTATTGGGCTGTAAACATGTCCTTAACATTTGTCAGTTGTAATTGGTAAGATGTTTTGTGGGTGTCTGTTCTGATACCCAGTGTACATTGCGACTTTCCAACTCATACAATATTATTGCTATGTTCCTGAGTAGTGCCATGTTGTTATATTTGGCTCAGCCTTATTGGTACTCTGTTCAAACGTGATTTCAGAGGGGCTAACCTTTCAGAAAGTGAAGCTGAGCAGGACGGTGATCACAACATAACGGAACTCCCACAGGTCTACTCTGGGCGTGGCAATATGGCGTCTCAACAAAGCGCTGTGCGGTTGACTGAGGTGACAAATCACGCTTGATTCCTGTGTTAATTTAATTCTGTTGTAGATTTTACAGTGCGTTTGTTCAGTCATTCTGTTTGTGGGGTGTACGTGATGAAAGTGACTCTATGATTACCTGTGATATTTCACAAAAGTAAACGCTTACTGACACATCCTAGCCGGTTAACCTGTTGTTACCAGAACACAACGGGTGCGATACAATTTTAATCCTATTTTTACTGTATCGTTTTCTCTTCTCAGATTGGACCCCGCATGACTATGCAGCTGGTGAAGATTGAGGAGGGGATGGGGGAGGGGAATATTCTTTACCATGCAGTCAGTAAGTACATGTTAGTTTCACATTGATTTGCATGTCCGTGGTTTGTGAATGATGAAGAGATAATTATGATTTCTGTGATATTTCTCAAAAGTAAACGCTTACTGACACAACCGCTGGAAGACTGGCTCAGATAGGTGGGTATTGGTAAATTCCTGACGACACTTTCTGTCCGACAACTCCGCAGTTGCCAAGACTGACGAAGAGCTTCAGGAGATCTTAATCCGGAAAGAGGCACAGATGAAAGAAAAGCAGGAGCGTAAGAAGAAACAGGAGCAGAACATTGCAGAGAGGAATGCGTTACGGGAGGAGAACAGGTGAGTTTTAAAGCACATACTAACTGCCGTCCTGTCTGTCTCAATTTGAGAGTGGAACGGTGTGTGACGGCTGTCGCTTTTAGGCAAAGAAGCCTGGCAGGGATGAAGAGGAAGCGACCGGCTGAGGAAGAGGTTGACCCTGAAGTAGAGGATCCTGGGAACCAGGATAATAGACCTCCGGTTGTTGAATCCGATGATGAGGCCGAGTACTACAGACAAGCTGTAGGGGAGGAGCCAGACGAAGGTATTTATCAATCTGTCAATCAAATGAAGCCTGTTTTTAATCTCTACGTGGAATTCCTACTCAATTAAATGTCTATACAGCTATAGATCAATCAACACAGTTTCTTTCAAATGTCAGTTTAGTTGTTTTTTTTTTTTTTTTACAGTATATTGGATTAAGGTCATTGTCTTAAATCTAGGTTTTGTGTTTTTGTTTAAGTAATAAAAAATTGTTCTATTTATTTGCTGTCATAAAGCTTGTAGTTGTGTGCCTAAACCTGGTTTAGACTATTGCCTTGTATTTCATCCATTTACTTTCCTGTCTAGATATGTTCCCTGTGGTCAAGAGGAGGCAAAGACCTGAGAGGTCCTCAGAAGTACCATTCAAGAAGAGGAAACCATTCTCAGATGACAAAAGGAAAAACGCATCTGGTTCGAAGTCACCTCAGGACTCTGGTCCCAGGGGGAAACCTGGAATGAAGAAATTTGCAGCAGGGGGAAAATCTTTTGGCAAGGGGTCACCGGGGGGCAAGAAGTTTAGAGAAATGAATGAGGACAATAAATTTGGAGGGAGAAAGTTTGGGGGAGCCGGAAGTTCTAAGTTCAAGGGCAAACCTCAATCTGGTGGTTCGAGGAAAGGTGCTGGAGGCGGAAAAAGGCAAGGCTTCAAACAAAAGAAGGGGAGGAGCTGAGTCACATGTGGGCTCATGGACTGTTGAGGTAGATCAACAGAAGGCTGTGTGGCCCAAGTCTGGTGGTCATGTCAGTTATCATTGTATATGTAAATGTAATGTATTTGTACTGTAAAGGTTTATGTTTATTGAAATAAATCTTTGAATATGCGTTCCTTACTGCAGTGTACATCTTGCCTTGCTTCTTCCCTTAATGTTGGCTGGGTCAGACTAGTAAGCAAATTTGAACGGTTGCATATTAAGTGTTGGGGTTAGTTTCAGTTCCGATTTCAACAACTCCGTATTTAGGAAGTGACGTTTGCACATGATAAATTGCCATCAACCTTCAAACCTAAATGTGTGTGGTTTTCATCAACTCTGGGTTCTCTGTTTCCTTTGTGTTGAACCACAGCTCAGGAAGTGTAAGTAACGGTCTTCATAGAATTAAATTTGTACTAAATATTTCTACGCTTGCTGGTTCAAGTCTGTAGCTTTGATAAGACTTTGTCAGATGTAATTTTTTGCTTTTACATGAAGCTTGTCATTTTACGCTAATGCAATTTTGACAGATTTTTAGCGCTGTTTTGGAGGGAGGGGCATTTCTGTTTTTAGCCTATAATCTTCTTGGTGACAATAGTGTTCAGGTTGTCCGTCAGGTTTGTGTTCGAATATATTGAAACTTCTATTCTTACAATAAAGTAAATGTATGCTTAAGTGGCACAATACCACATATTGGTAGTTTCTGTTTGGACCGTATTAACAGTTAATGTGAACAGAGACATTAAAAAGCCATTACTTATTCTAGCCCTTTATTAATGATTATCCACTAAATTAACTGACCATGTGAAACAGGGTGTACATTCATGTTTTTTGGTTTGTACTGTCATTTGTTAATGTTGATACATACAGGACATGCATTAATATAGGGGGACTTCAGGTTGAATGGGACTATTGAGCTCATGGATACTGTATTTAAACTGTACATCATAGTGGGCACATTGTTGATTTTAATATACCCTGTAAGCCTGCCATTCGGGCAATTATCCTGCAACAATATAACTATTGGTCCTAAGTCAATAGCGGTAGTGTTTAAAAAAACAATAAAAATGTAATATAGATTTTTATCAGACTTTTAAATCTAATTGTCAGCCTTGTCCCACTTAACATGCCAGTACTAGTTAAAGTACAGTATAAACTACGTTAAGATATTGATTTTGATATGATTGTCTAGCATATATTAATATAATTGTAGTGGTAGGATGCAAAGGTATCACCCACACAGCTAGGAGAGCCACAGAAAGGGTGGGAAATTACATGACAAAAGTCTACAGGCAGAAAAGAAAATATGCTTTTTTTCTGTCGATTGAACCCAGAATGAAGAGAGCTATAGAAGAGGATCAAGAGCAAGTGGAGGCAGGGCAGATTACTAAATTTAGATTTTTGTCGAGGAACAAGGAAGAAGGTAAAGCCATCTAGCTGCAACCTCACAAGCAAATGCAATTTGAATTTATGATCAAATCAAGGAACAAATCAGTAGAAGCAAAACAAGGTGCGCAAGTATGAAGCCGGAAGCATGCCCAAGAAATGTGCCACCATAACAGCTTTTTATGTTCAAAAGTAGCTATACGATTACGATGCTGTTCCAACCCTCTGCATACACTCTAACAAGCACGTTGTCAACCTGTATTGACATGTCCCGTGTGCATTTGTACTGTACCGACCTGGAACATATAGGATAAATGATGAGCCAGGAAATGTGTCTTTTCCTTCAAGAGTCCTAATGATTAAGCAGAAAAATAGGTGCGTCGTTTGCCACGTGGCCAGGCCTGTCTGCCCCCTAGTGGACGCCAGTACGAAGTGCATCTCCATTGTGCGACCTTCAAAAAGTGGGGTTTTCATGGGAAGTATTACATATAAACAATACATAACCACAAACGTGACCATATATTTGGTGCGCTCGGCATACGTTAATATAAATACTGTTATTACTGTGTTCAGTAATAACAGTTCATGTAGCCTATAACAGTTCATGTAGCCTATACACATATCTGAAAGTGTTACCCTATTCACTATATATATAGGCTATATGTTGCTATATTTATTTGGATGTTGTAATATGTCCCTTAATACATAAATATGCTAACACATTGTTGTCTTTAATCAGGATTTCAATATTTTGGACATAGGTGCTGATTTTAAATGCTGGAGCTTTTTTGCAACACTTACCCAAGAACAAATTACTTTCCATATATATGTATATATATATGTATATATGTATGTATATGTTATGGTCATGGTATTTTATGCAATAATTATGTGGGCGATGAATTGCTGTGAATTGGCTGCCACAACATAACATTCCTGTTTAAATTCCAATAAGACAGTGCGTAAAATAGCGGTTTAAAAAATGTATTAAATATCATAATTTCTTTCCTTTTGCAGAGATTGTGACAGCATACCGTTCCCAGGAGACCGTTTGCAGAACAGAACAAAATGAATTATAGCGCTTGTAGCACATTCCAAGCACAGTTTTTGCCTCCAATTTATGGTGTTGAGTTTTGCGTGGCGTTGCTCAGTAACCTGATTGCCCTGTGGATTCTGGTGACCAGGCAGAGGACCGACTGGCACACTGGTGTGGTGCTGTCCTGTAACCTGGTCATCAGTGACCTGCTCTATGTCTTCACCCTGCCCCTTCAAATCGACTACTACATCATAGAGAAGGACTGGCACTTTGGAGAAGCAGCCTGTAAGATAGAGCGCTTCCTCTTCAACTGCAACCTGTACGTCAGCATCTACTTCATCATGTGTATTAGTGTTACTCGTTACATGGCCATTGTGCACCCCTTCTTCACCCGGAACAATGTGAGTCCTGCCAAAGCCAAGGTTGCCAGCGTCATTATCTGGATGTTTGTGATCGCCATCTCATCTCCTGTGTTGAAGTTCACCTCCACCTGTCCAGCTGCAAACAACACGACCCATTGTGTCCTGAACTCCTATTGCGCCACTTCAAATAAGGATGCTGAGTACTTTATATTCACTTATAGACAGTTTCTGGCTGTAATTGGTTGTTTTGTTCCCTTCCTGGTCACTTTTGTGTCGTACGCGGCATTGTTGAGGGTGGTGTGGAGGAATAAGAACATAACCTCACTGGAGAAACGAAAGGTGGCCCTGATGGTGCTTGCGGTGGTTTTGCTCTATGCCATCTGTTTTTTACCATATCACATCCAGAACACCAGTGAACACTTTACTACTGAATTTATAGATTGCAGGTTGTACAAGACCTACCAGGTGTTCAAAGGACTGGTTTCAATGAACATGTGCATCCACCCACTGCTGTACGTGGCTGTGTTTAATGGCTGCATCAAAATGGCCTGCACTGGTGCACGCGCAGCAGATATGGCGATGGACGACAATTAAAATAAAAAAGGTTCACTCTGCTTGTTGGATCCTCGCACGGTTGATGTTTTAATGAGATGTTAGTTGACGAGTTATCTGTAAATTAATGCAACTGTATTTCACATACTTTGAAGTTTGAGTTAGAGTATTCTGGTCGTTTTTCAGCTTTCGCTGCTATTTTGCATAGAAAAAATGTGACGTTATAAGGTATCATCTTAGTTGTGCTGTTAAAAGTTATTGCTTAGTTAATATGCATTTCGATTTGGGACACAGTTGCCCAATTAAAGGAGCAAAAGACGATATCATTAAATGCAAACAAAAGACAAGATTCACAATGACACGTCGCGACAATGAGTTGATTAATAAAATTCAAATTCATCAAAACACAATTTCAAGGCGGTCTAAATATTTGGATCATTGAAACAGTTAGGATGTTAATGGTAAAACAATAATGTTTTGGCATTTGTCTTTATCTAAAACACAAATATTAATTAATATGCAAAAACCTTTAAGATTTTATAGTTTTACACCATCATAGTTAGTAACCTATATAAATACAGACTTTATAGAGGGAACTCAATTTTGTTTTGATCTTCAAAAATACTATTTTGAGGGAACTTAACAATTATTTTGTGGTAACTGAACACTATTTTGAGGTATACTAAATGTTGCAAAACAAACAGAAAGGACATAGCTCATGTCAATGTGACACCACACTCACCCTGGTCTTTTCCATTGTCATTCCTCTAGGGTTTATCCTATTGGTCATTTATTCAAAATATTAACCCAGTTCAACCTTGAACCTTTAACAGTTCTGAGTAACCCATGACAAGGAATCTCAGACCACTCTTCCAAACGGGAACCTTCCCAGATCCTTCTGATTCTAGGTTCCATGTTTGTGGAATTTCCCTTTTAGGTCAGCACACTTCTTCCTAAACTTGTAGCCTACATCTGAGAACAAAGGCAGTGAAATAAGTGTGCATTCATTGTGACTGTTTACATTTAAAAATATAACAAAAATGTACGTTACAAGATCTGGTAATCTGGTAAACCAAAGAGCAAAAGTATAATGAGAGTTGAATGCTAAAGTCTCTCAGCTAATATCCATAAAATGGGAAAAATATGGCAGGTGGAAATGAAATAAAAAATGAAATGTTACCAATATTTTTAATTATAGGATTTTTGCTTGCGAATATGTGCCTTATATCTTTTCCAGTACAAAAGAGACTAACGTAAACAATTAGTGTTACATCATCTCTTGCCAGCACAGACACACACAAAACCCACACCAAACAATCGAATGCTTTTATGTAGATTTTATTATTTCAGTATTTTTATGGCACAGCTTCCAAGCAAATAGACAGAAGTTGGAGTTTCATCCCTCTTCCGTATGGACATGAAGTGCTTTGCTCTAGTGGTACTGTCTGCCGAGAGCCGCAACAACCACACGCAGGAACTTCTGGAAAGCTTCATGAGTGTTGGCATCGAATCCGGCTGGTCCCAGTTTGGCCGCGACGCACACGGTGATGCATTCGGCGAGGACCTGTGAAAAGGGAAATCAAACATTGGAATCTACTTTTATTTGTCTCTTACTGCTATCTAGGCAATGCATATGTTTTGGCGTTTATTTTCTCTAACATATCAAATAGGCAAACTGTTTTTTAAATTTAAATGTTAAAATTTAAATAAAATGAGATCACCTACAAAATAGTCTTCCGGTAGTGCAATGTGTATTCTTTTGTCAGAACTTACCCTGAAGTTGTCGGGATCCACGTGAAGTTTCTCGGAGTGCATCACACTGAGTGCAGCGTAGGTGTTCTTGATGTCATCCAGGTTCTGAATAGCTTTTTCCAGTCCGTTCATCACGGTCCTCCCATGCTTAGCCACGTTGGGGTTGCCGGCGATGGCAGCGGGTGTGGACAGATTGCCGAAGGAGCTGAAGTACCTCTGAGTCCAAGGAAAGACGATCAGACATCTGGAAAATAATTTAATAATTAAAAATCTGACTTCACCATTGGTCGAAGAGAAAAAGGTAAAAACCACGACATGTGCTATATTACCATGTTATTGTTTCCTCATAGTTAAAGAAAATATTACAAAGAATTACCTGGTTAGGGCCTGTGGTCCGATCTCATCTGCGGAGATCTTTCCCCAAAGGCCAATGATGGCACTGCGCTCAGCGTCTGTCCAGTCGACCATGGTGATGTTTGGTAATTGATTTCCGTTGGTACTTGCAAAAAATGTTCCAAAGGATCACTGAATAATTTTACCCATGGGGTGTCCAATTTATTGATATCCAGTGACTCCGCCCTGAACAGAACACCCGCAAATGATTGGATGAATAAGTTAACGGACAAGGGGGTTGGTTGGGTGTGCCATGAATCGGCATCAATTTGTTCCATCTGAGAAGATAATGCATGATCATTTAGGCGTTGCCAATTGGAACTTATTAATGATATAATAAACTAGTCACGAGAACTGTAGCTTTGACAAAAGAGATCCGAATAAAAAAGAGCACATATAAATAAAAGAAACACAGGTAATAATATGAACTGGCCTGTCATGGCAATAACCTGAGTGCATTACTTCTCTCTTCATAAACAGTGTATGTAAATAGCTAAGTAAATAGATTTTTTTTGAAGAGGTAATAAAGCCGTTGTAATTTTTTTTTATCTGTTTGGATATTCCGCAAAAAGCGATATTATATATGACATTAACGTATGTTTTCTATAATTATTCACAGCCACACCCATTCAATGCTTTGTAATCTTTTTTAATGATTTATCGTAATGCCAGATGGGGAAATGTTGTTCGATTAGCCCTTCTCAGTGGAATCAGAGAACCATTTTCTTTGGGCATACGCCTATTTCCTGAAATTACACTAACTTACTTTATTGTTATATTCAAACACAATGTACATTGTTAGAAGGTTGTGATGCAACTATTTTTTGTTCAGAATCCGGAACATCCAATTCTCCTTCTATTAAAAAGTCAAGACTTCTCAGGACTTTTTAAAAAGTCTGATAAACACATACATGCAAATTGAATACAGGCCAACAGTCATTGCTGCCAATTCAATCATTTAGCCGAGCTGTTTTCAGAATGGCAAAGCAGAGACTAATGCAGTATAGCCTGCAAAATCATAATAATTGAAATTTTGAAGGGATAATTAGTAAAACTAATATGAATTACCCTAACATTAATGCAAATCTTCCACATTTGGGCATTCAATACTATTAAAAAACATGTATCATGCCTTGGAAAAATGCCAAGACAAGGAGGCGTCAAAGTGTTATCAGGGTGTGCCTGCTTTTTGAGTGAATAAAAAGCCCCTGAATGATCAGTGGACACAAGCTTCTTTAGCAGCATCCTGAGTTAAGTGAATAAACGCACAAGACGCAGCTATGAGTCTCTCAGCCAAGGACAAAGCCAATGTGAAGGCCATCTGGGGCAAGATCCTGCCTAAATCCGATGACATTGGAGATCAGGCTCTTTCCAGGTAACCATGGGCTATTAGGTGTTGTTATATATTGTTCATATTTGAGTACATGAATTTTGTTTAAGATATGAATGCATAACAAACGTACTTAAGCAATGCTTAACTGACATTCAATTAAATTTAGTGAAGAGTTAGACAATTTGTAAGGACCTAGGAATCAATCCGCAAAGACAAGGGCGCGAGCCCTGACTTGAGAGTTATAACGTAGTCTTAACATTTTCTAATGTGATCCACAGGATGCTGGTCGTCTACCCCCAGACCAAGACCTACTTCTCCCACTTTGCTGATCTGAGCCCCGGATCCGCTCAAGTGAGGAAGCACGGCGACACCATCATGAACAAGATCGATGAATGTGTTAACCACATGGACAACCTCGGTGGTTTCTTGTCCAGCCTCAGCGAAGTGCACGCCACCAAACTGAGAGTGGATCCTGCCAACTTCAAGGTAGGATAAGAACGTAAAAAGTGTTGAATTTGGTCTTTTATATTACAGAAACTAGCGGGTGTTTTTTTCAGAACATAATCAAATGTGCTCATCTATTGTATTATATTTTTTAGATCCTGGCTCACTGCCTGTTGGTGGTGGTTGCTGCCTACTTTCCCAACGAATTCACTCCAGAGGTCCATCTGTCCGCGGACAAGTTCCTTCAGCAAGTTGCACTGGCCCTGTCCGAGAAGTACCGCTAAACGAGAGTTCAGATGTCACACTGTCATAAAATTCATTCAATGGAGAAACCATTTTGACACATTGACATTCAACCTGCAATAAATAAACAAACAATAACATCATTGTCCTTTGATCTTTTTGTTCCATACTGTGTCATTTGGATGAAATTATAGATGTTATAGATTACATAAATACTAAATTGGTTTCTTTACCTGGTTCATAATCAAATGCTCAGCCATTCAAAAAATAATATGTAAACATAAATACTGTATAACAGGAGTATTTTTTTTTAAAACAAAGCTCCACAAGGTGCACATATAAATAACAAAATATCTTAAATAAAAATATCCTACAAAATAGGACAATCTTTTTCAGAAATAAATACATATTTGAGAAAAGTCAAATATGAACATTTGACAACTAACAAATCCACAGATGCAAACAATGAACATAACAAAATAATAAAATATGAAAAACCCTAGTAGGGGCAGCATTTATAAAGAAATGCTCCAGGACTCTATCATCTGCTGCCTTGATCCCCAGTGTGTGGCAGACTCGGTTATGAGTTGTGGCTTGGCAGACCCATCTGAATCTGGAGTCCAGCAAGATGTCTCCTTATGAAAAACAGCTAACAATCCTCTTGCACAGAGAAATGGCCCGGGTGACGCGCTTGTCATTTATGCCATGTCCTGTAAGAATCATAAAAAAAACTATTAAAGCGAGAAATTCTACTCTGGTTTCACTTTAACACACTCGTACAACAAAGTATTTTCCAAAATCAAGCTTTAGAAATATTCTACATTTATTATTTTTTCTCGTTTCATTGTTTTTTTTTTATCTTACGTTGATGATATCAACAGGCTAACCCAGCATTTTAAAGCCATAATTACCTCACCTACCAGCTGTAATATAAGTAAAGACATTAATGCATCACTAATTCTTATCCAATAACCTAATAAATATGGTTCTGAAATCTACCATTCTGTATTGTAAATTATTTTACTTTTAGTACTTTAGATTTTGTCTTTTATTGATCTATTTAACAATCATTTTTTTTCAACGGAGACCTTGCCAAAACAGCAGTATTAAACACAAATATGCAGACAGGCACAAAGAAAAACAAGGAAAAACTAACATTTTAAAATATCTGAATACTTCTTACAACACTGCACTCACCAATAGCCAAGTGTAGTCTGTGACCGAAGCACTGCATTTTCAGCCACTTGATCAGCTCAACCGCTTTGACGACGTTGCTCCCGTTGTCGTTAGTTATAGCTAGCAAATGCTTTTCTTGGAGTTTCCAGGTTGCAATTGCGTCCTGCCGAGCCTCAGCTATATGCTCACCGGTGTGATCCTGGGGAAAATAACTTGTTTGAAGACACGCTGTTTTCATCTCCCAGTCTTGAATGAAGTGAACTGTCACGCTCATGTAGGGCTCACACGTCCTGCTCGACCACATATCGCTGGTCAATGCAAAATTGGTCACATTAGCGAGCCGGTCATCAAGGCTCTCCCTGACTTCAGTGTACATTTGTGGCAGTGCTTCTCTTGCAAAGTAGTTGCGACAGGGAAGCTCATATCTCGGGTCAATCGTTTTCAGTAGCATTTTGAAATCGACTTGTTCAACAGTTGCAAAAAGGACCTTATCTTTAGCATTGTGAAAGGACACCGCTTTCAGTATAGTACACCACTTGTCACTTTTCTTTTCATAAGGCACACTGCGGGAAAACGAGGTTTGCAGTGTGCTTTGTTTCGGAGCTGGAGCTTTTTCGAGTTGTTAATGGCATGCGGCTTCTGCAGCGTGCAGTTTCACACACTCTTCGTATAGCAGTTTGTGGCGTTGTTTTAGGTGGCGAAAAAGATTTGAAGTGCTTCCACCCCTGGCTGTAACCTGTTTATGGCACTCCCTACACATGACGTTGTTTTGTTGCTCATCGGATACTTTAAATCCGAACCATCTCCAAATTACTGAGCCACTGCTTTTTTTATGAACCAATTCCTCCGCACGCAGCGCTGACGTTGTTGCTTCCTCCATGTTCGTTGAAGTGTCTGTCCCTGCCCCTCCCCCCTCTGTGCGTGAAAGAGGATGGGGGGGGAGGCGGGAAGTAGTGCAGAGAGCTCCGGGTCAGCAGCTTGCTTGCAAATTGAAATATGTCGATATATATGAGACATTTTCTAATTCCATATCCATTTAAAAATATATCGATATATTTGTTTATACAAATATATCGCCCAGCCCTCAGGTTAAGTCACTGTTTAAAATACTTTGGAAAATTGAAAAGATGGCCCTTCTTTTGGTTCGAACATTGCATTAATTGAAACATCTGTATCTAGAAGTCCCAGTGAAAGTAAGACCATGATTTGGTTGTATTGAGTAGGGCTATAGTCCTACTCTACTGATTTAGACTGTTTTGGGCGCAGATTTTCCTAAATATTAAATAATTCAGAAGGTAGGCTAGTTTAGATATCCTGTCCATGAATATTACAAACAGGATTGGTGACAAAGCGCTGCCCTGGCGGAGGCCAACCCCCACCGGGAACGAATCCGACTTACTGCCGAGGACACGGACACAGCTCATGCTTTGAGCGTACAGAGATTGGATGGCCCTGAGAAGAGACCCCCTCACCCCATACTCCCGCAGCACCTCCCACAAAAGATCCCGGGGTACCCGGTCATACGCCTTCTCCAGATCCACAAAACACATGTAGACTGGATGGGCATACTCCCAGGCCCCCTCCAGGATCCTTGCGAGAGTAAAGAGCTGGTCCGTGGTTCCCCGGCCAGGACGAAAACCGCATTGTTCCTCTTCAATCTGAGGTTCGACTATTGGCCGAACCCTCCTTTCCAGCACTTTGGAGTACACTTTACCAGGGAGGCTGAGGAGTGTGATACCTCTGTAATTGGCACACACTCTCTGGTCCCCCTTTTTGAAGAGGGGAACCACCACCCCGGTCTGCCACTCCTCTGGCACTGTCCCAGACTTCCATGCAATGTTGAAGAGGCGTGTCAACCAAGACAGCCCTTCCCCACCCAAAGCTTTTAGCATTTCTGGACGAATCTCATCAGTCCCTGGGGCTTTGCCACTGTGGAGTTGTTTGACTACCTCAGCGACTTCCCCCAGGGAAACTGACGATGACCCTCCATCAGCCTCCAGCTCTGCCTCTGTACTAGAGGGCGTGTAGGTCGGATTCAGGAGCTCCTCAAAATGCTCTTTCCAGCGCCCGATCACATCATCAGTTGAGGTCAACAGTGTCCCATCCTTACTGTACACAGCTTGGATGGTTCCCCGTTTTCCCCTTCTGAGGTGCCGAACGGTTTTCCAGAAGCATTTTGGTGCCGACCGAAAGTCCTTCTCCATAGCTTCTCCAAACTTCTCCCACACCCGCTGCTTTGCCTCTGACACGGCAGCGGCTGCAGCCCTTCGGGCCTGTCGGTACCCTGCAACTGCCTCCGGAGTCCCCAGGGATAGCATATCTCTGAAGGCCTCCTTCTTCAGTCGGACAGCTTCCCTGACCACCGTGGTCCACCACGGTGTTCTAGGGTTACCACCCCTTGAGGCACCTAGGACCTTGAGACCACAGCTCACCGCCGCAGCTTCAGCAATAGAAGCTTTGAACATTGCCCACTCAGGTTCAATGCCCCCAACCTCCACAGGGATGCCTGAAAAGCTCCGCCGGAGGTGTGAGTTGAAGATCTTTCGGACAGGGGCCTCCTCCAGACGTTCCCAGTTCACCCGCACCACCCGTTTGGGCTTACCTGGTCTGTCCAAAGTCTTTCCCCACCCTCTGATCCAACTCACTACCAGATGGTGATCAGTTGACAGCTCTGCCCCTCTCTTCACCCGAGTGTCCAAAACATGCGGCCTTAGATCAGCCGATACGATCACAAAATCGATCATTTACCTTCGGCCTAGGGTGCTCTGGTACCATGTACACTTATGCGCCTCCTTATGTTCGAACATGGTGTTTGTTATAGACAATCCATGACTAGCACAGAAGTCCAATAACAAACGACCACTCGGGTTTAGATCAGGGAGGCCGTTCCTCCCAATCACGCCTCTCCAGGTGTCTCCATCGATGCCCACATGTGCGTTGAAGTCTCCCAGCAGAATGATGGAGTCCCCTACTGGAGCCCTATATAGGACTCCCTTCAGGGTCTCTAAGAAGGCTGAATACTCCGAACTGCTGTTTGGTGCATAAGCACAAACAACAGTCAGAGTTTTCCCCCCCCACCACCCTTAGGCGTAGGGAGGCAACCCTCTCATCCACCGGGGTAAACTCCAACACCGCCGTGCTCAGACGTGGGCTCGTGAGTATCCCCACACCAGCCCGCCGCCTCTCACCCTGGGCAACTCCAGAGAAGAACAGAGTCCAACCCCTATCCAGGAGTAAGGTTCCAGAGCCACGGTTGTGCGTAGAGGTAAGTCCCACCAGATCCAACTGGTATCGCTCCACCTCACGCACAAGTTCTGGCTCCTTCCCCCCCACCGAGGTGACGTTCCACGTCCCCAAAGCAAGCTTCTGCCGCCCGGGTCTGATCCGTCGAGACCCCCCACCTTCACTGCCACCCATATGACAGCGCACCCGACCCCTGCGGTTGTTGCTGTGAGTGGTGGGCCCACAGGATGGAGAGGAGAGAGATGCCACGTATCTCGTTCGGGCTGTGCCCGGCCGGGCTCCGTGGCAAACCCGGCCACCAGACGCTCGCTTTCGAGCCCGCCGTCTGGGCCTGGCTCCAGACGAGGGCCCTGGGCTTCCTCCAGGCAGGGTCTCGCTCCTTTTCCCTCTATCTTTCATGGGGTCTTATCAAGAACATAAAAAAACATAATGGCCTTTTTACAGGGGGGACACATTTTCGTAGAGCTCCTGAATTCCTAAATTGTACATAACTAAATATGACGCATTGTCCATCTAGCCTATAATTTTGTGAACAGCAAAAGTAAATAAAATGCAATAAAATGGAAATCGTTTTGGTTATATTTCCTACTTGATTAATATATTCACACAGAATATAACATACCGAATGTATCTATTCGCTTCCTTGTTTCATCATTCCAAAATATTTCACTGATTTGTTGCAATTAAAGAAATTATATCTTTATTTTTTATAATACATTATCCAAGAATAGAAATACTGTTTAAATCATAGACTGTATAAAGATAGGTTTAAATAGCTGAAATTATCGTTACATATATTCCCATAATGTATCCTAATGTTATATTAGTGGTTAGCCACTAACCAAAAACCGAATATGGCATTTTTATAATTCTGTGAAATAGTTAAATTGCAAAGTTCGCCTCAGATGCCTGACCCTGACTCTCCTTAACCACCATAGGTTTCTGCTGTGCAATGTTATGTAGGCCGAATACAGTGTAGCCTGTAGACCTTTATTTCAGGTTAACCACAAAATGTGCAATTGTTAGAGAATTCTGTAGATAACTGACATTGTGCTTAAAAAACGTCAGTTCCAGTACAATAAAATGGACAAAGAAAAACCCACAACAAATTATTGAATATTTTTAAATATATTTTATTATTTCAGTATTCATAGGGCACAGCTAATGGACTGAGTTTGGAGTTTCATCCCTCTTCCGTATGGACATGAAGTGCTTTGCTCTAGTGATACTGTCTGCCGAGAGCCGCAACAACCACACGCAGGAACTTCTGGAAAGCTTCATGGGTGTTGGCATCGAATCCGCATGGCCCCAGTTTGGCAGCAACGCACACGGTGATGCATTCGGCGAGGACCTGTGAAAAGGGAAATCAAACATTGGAATCTACTTTTATCTGTCTCCTACTGCTATCTAGGCAATGTATATGTTTTGGCGTTTATTTTCTCTAACATATCAAATAGGCAAACTGTTTTTTAAATTAAAAATCACTTACAAATAAGTCTTCCGGTAGTGCAATGTGTATTCTTTTGTCAGAACTTACCCTGAAGTTGTCGGGATCCACGTGCAGTTTCTCGGAGTGCATCACACTGAGTGCAGCGTAGGTGTTCTTGATGTCATCCAGGTTCTGAATAGCTTTTTCCAGTCCGTTCATCACGGTCCTCCCATGCTTAGCCACGTTGGGGTTACCGGCGATGGCAGCGGGTGTGGACAGATTGCCGAAGGAGCTGAAGTACCTCTGAGTCCAAGGAAAGACGATCAGACATCTGGAAAAATAATATAATAATTAAAAATCTGACTTCACCATTGGTCGGAAAAGAAAAAGGTAAAAACCACGACATGTGCTATATCACCATGTTATTGTTTCCTCATAATAAAAGAAAATATTACTAAGAATTACCTAGTTAGGGCCTGTGGTCCGATCTCATCTGCGGAGATCTTTCCCCAAAGGCCAATGATGGCACTGCGCTCAGCGTCTGTCCAGTCGACCATGGTGATGTTTGGTAATTGATTTCCGTTGGTACTTGCAAAAGATGTTCCAAAGGATCACTGAATAATTTTACCCATGGGGTGTCCAATTTATTGACATCCAGTGACTCCGCCCTGAACAGAACACCGCAAATGATTGGATGAATAAGTTAACGGACAAGGGGGTTGGTTGGGTGTGCCATGAATCGGCATCAATTTGTTCCATCTGAGAAGATAACGCATGATAATTTAGGCGTTGCCAAGTGGAACATATTAATGATATAATAAGCTAGAACTGTAGCTTTGACAAAAGGAATCCGAATAAAAAGCAGCACATGTAAAAAAGAAACAAATTGTGCATGTAACGTAGGGAAATGTAAAAATCGGATTTTCATTGCAATTGCCTTTATAAAATGTATAAGAAACGTTGTGTATTTACGTATGAATATAGATACTTTTTAGTGGTAATTAAGCATATGATCAAAAAGCGATTGATTTGACTATTCCACAATAATCTATATTATATAGCATGACATAAACATGTGTTTTATCTAATTATTCAGACTGTCCCACACAATCGATATGTTACTTAGTAATATTATTCAATAAACAATCATAATGCCAGTTGGAGAAAAAGTTGTTTACTGTGTTAGCCCTCGTCGGGGGAATTAGGAAACTATTTTATTTGTCATACACAATTGAATTATGTGACACTAACATATATTATTATATTGAACCCCTATTTATATTGTTTAAATGTTGTGATGATTTGTTTTTCTTTTGGAACCCGCAAAAAAGATTATCCTGCTATTATAAAGCATATCGGGTTTTTTAATTTAATCTTTGATAAACAGTTTCATGCCAATTGAATACAAGTCATTGCTGCCAATTCAATCATTTAGCCGAGCTGTTTTCAGAATGGCGAAGCAGAGACTAATGCAGTATAGACCGTGTTGCAAAATCTTCATTGATAAATAATGTGAAAGGATTTTATGCAAAACTTTAAATTACTCATACAAAAATGTCTTCGACTTTTGGGCATTACAGTATTTGTCTCTGTACTATCAATAAAATAAAAAACATGTATCATGCCTTGGAAAAATGCCAAGAGAGGAGGCGTCAAAGTGTTATCAGGGTGTGCCTGCTTTTTGAGTGAATAAAAAGCCCCTGAATGATCAGTGGACACAAGCTTCTTTCGCAGCATCCTGAGTTAAGTGAATAAACGCACAAGACGCAGCTATGAGTCTCTCAGCCAAGGACAAAGCCAATGTGAAGGCCATCTGGGGCAAGATCCTGCCTAAATCCGATGACATTGGAGATCAGGCTCTTTCCAGGTAACCATGGGCTATTAGGTGTTGTTATATATTGTTCATATTTGAGTACATGAATTTTGTTTAAGATATGAATGCATAACTAACGTCCTTAAGCAATGCTTAACTGACATTCAATTAAATTGAGTGAAGAATTAGACAATTTTTAAGGACCTAGGAATCAATCCGCAAAGACAAGGGCGCGAGCCCTGACTTGAGAGTTATAACGTAGTCTTAACATTTTCTAATGTGATCCACAGGATGCTGGTCGTCTACCCCCAGACCAAGACCTACTTCTCCCACTTTGCTGATCTGAGCCCCGGATCCGCTCAAGTGAGGAAGCACGGCGACACCATTATGAACAAGATCGATGATTGTGTTAACAACATGGACAACCTCGGTGGTTTCTTGTCCAGCCTCAGCGAAGTGCACGCCACCAAACTGAGAGTGGATCCTGCCAACTTCAAGGTAGGATAAGAACGTAAAAAGTGTTGAATTTGGTCTTCTATATTACAGAAACTAGCGGGTGTTTTTTTCAGAACATAATCAAATGTGCTCATCTATTGTATTATATTTTTTAGATCCTGGCTCACTGCCTGTTGGTGGTGGTTGCTGCCTACTTTCCCAACGAATTCACTCCAGAGATCCATCTGTCCGCGGACAAGTTCCTTCAGCAAGTTGCACTGGCCCTGTCCGAGAAGTACCGCTAAACGAGAGTTCAGATGTCACACTGTCATAAAATTCATCCAATGGAGAAACCATTTTGACACATTGACATTCAACCTGCAATAAATAAACAAACAATAACATTATTGTTCTTTGATCTTTTTGTTCCATACCGTGTCATTGGGATGAAATTATAGATGTTATAGATTACAGACGTTCTGGTAAAGGATCTTTGAAGTTAAATCTTTTACACTGTTTAAACTTTGGAAATTGAAAGGAAGGCACGTCTTTTGGTTCGAACATGCATAAATAGAAACCTTTGTATACAGAGGTCCCAGTGAAAGTGAGACCAGGATTTGTATCTATTGAGTAGGCCTACTGATCTAGACTGTTTTGGGCAAAGATCGTTAGATAACGTGAATATCCAACTCTCAATAATTCCAGAGGTATTTTGTGGGTTTTTTTATGTCCTAAATGCATTGATGATCCGAAAACATTTTAATTATAGAATGAATTATTAATTGGAAATGTTAGTTTAATCAAATTTTGATTACTAACAGGCCAATGTCCTTTTAATCACAACCCGTCTAATTTCTGTAAGACTCCATGTATGCCTGCAAGATGATTTTAAATAGGGTTTGATCTGCTTCTCATGCGATCTGTATCCAATTGTGGCAATAGTTATGGTTAGAAATGTAGTATAAAGCGTTTAACACCTTAGAGCAGGGACGTCAAACCGGTTCCACGGAGGGCCTAGTGTATGCAGGTTTTTGGGTTTTCATTTAAATTAGTTCCCAGTTCAGACCTAAACAACCAGTAGAGGGTAGAACCTTACCAATTAGTGACCTAATTAATCAATCAAGAACAAGGTGAGAGCAACGACCTGTAGACACTCGGCCCTCCATGGAACCGGTTTGACACCTGTGCCTTAGAGAGTTACAGACATATGTTAGTTGACCTATGTCCATAGCTTTTAATATAGCCTAGAACATCTAAACAAATTGACAAAATTGAGTTGGTGAATTGCATGTAATTAAATGAAAACATTGTAGCGGGTCCCGGCTAGTTCTCCGCTAGCAGATATATACGTAGATAATATTGGAATATTTAAGAGGAATCTGTGACGCAGGACAACTGTTTCTCATTCTCCTTCAACGCGGATTATCTTTATACATGAATTATTTTCTGTTATCTTTGTCTGCTTTACATTGAAGCACAGGAAAAGTCCACATTTAGACAACATGAAGCCACACATTCTTCAAAAGACTGTCACATCAATGTATAACTTGTATATTCCCCAATGAACTTATAACAATTTTGATGAAACCAAAAATAAAAATGTTCCCTTTAAGTGACATTTTTGATGTATCATCAATCATGTCTGCACTTCTACTTCTAAACATCTGTCATCTTTGTCATTATCAAAAGAGAATTTCTGTAATAGTTGTACATTTTATTTATAAGTCATCACTTTTTATTAAAGAATAATTATCATTTGCAGTAAAGCTGTATTACCGTTAGTTACACTATAAACACATAAACTTCAATAGTAACATCTCTGTCTCATAACAGTTAAGCTGTATTTCCTTTACACTATAAAAACATAAACTTCAATAGTAACATCTCTGCTTCATAACAGTTAAGCTGTATTACCTTTACGCTATAAGAACATAAACTTCAATAGTAACATCTCTGCCTCATAACAGTTAAGCTGTATTACCTTTACACTATAAACACATAAACTTCAATAGTAACATCTCTGTCTCATAACAGTTAAGCTGTATTACCTTTACACTATAAACACATAAACTTCAATAGTAACATCTCTGTCTCATAACAGTTAAGCTGTATTACCTTTACACTATAAACACATAAACTTCAATAGTAACATCTCTGCCTCATAACAGTTAAGCTGTATTATCTTTACACTATAAGAACATAAACTTCAATAGTAACATCTCTGTCTCATAACAGTTAAGCTGTATTACCTTTACACTATAAACACATAAACTTCAATAGTAACATCTCTGCCTCATAACAGTTAAGCTGTATTACCTTTACACTATAAACACATAAACTTCAATAGTAACATCTCTGTCTCATAACAGTTAAGCTGTATTACCTTTACACTATACACACATAAACTTCAATAGTAACATCTCTGTCTCATAACAGTTAAGCTGTATTACCTTTACACTATAAGAACATAAACTTCAATAGTAACATCTCTGTCTCATAACAGTTAAGCTGTATTATCTTTACACTATAAACACATAAACTTCAATAGTAACATCTCTGCCTCATAACAGTTAAGCTGTATTATCTTTACACTATAAACACATAAACTTCAATAGTAACATCTCTGTCTCATAACAGTTAAGCTGTATTACCTTTACACTATAAACACATAAACTTCAATAGTAACATCTCTGTCTCATAACAGTTAAGCTGTATTACCTTTACAGTATAAGAACATAAACTTCAATAGTAACATCTCTGTCTCATAACAGTTAAGCTGTATTACCTTTACACTATAAACACATAAACTTCAATAGTAACATCTCTGCCTCATAACAGTTAAGCTGTATTATCTTTACACTATAAGAACATAAACTTCAATAGTAACATCTCTGTCTCATAACAGTTAAGCTGTATTACCTTTACACTATAAGAACATAAACTTCAATAGTAACATCTCTGTCTCATAACAGTTAAGCTGTATTATCTTTACACTATAAACACATAAACTTCAATAGTAACATCTCTGTCTCATAACAGTTAAGCTGTATTACCTTTACACTATAAACACATAAACTTCAATAGTAACATCTCTGTCTCATAACAGTTAAGCTGTATTACCTTTACACTATAAACACATAAACTTCAATAGTAACATCTCTGTCTCATAACAGTTAAGCTGTATTACCTTTACACTATAAGAACATAAACTTCAATAGTAACATCTCTGTCTCATAACAGTTAAGCTGTATTACCTTTACACTATAAGAACATAAACTTCAATAGTAACATCTCTGCCTCATAACAGTTAAGCTGTATTACCTTTACACTATAAGAACATAAACTTCAATAGTAACATCTCTGCCTCATAACAGTTAAGCTGTATTATCTTTACACTATAAGAACATAAACTTCAATAGTAACATCTCTGTCTCATAACAGTTAATGTCACGCCTCGTCGGGTGTAGTGTGGATGAAGCCATGTGCAGGAGCCGTATATCCGTTTGGGTCAGGTTTATTTAAAGGACAGCAAACTCAAAACAAACCGTAAACGGCGACAAAAACACGTACTGGTCGAATGAAAGGAAAATGCGCATATAGCGACTTAAAACAAGCACCTTCAAACAACAATTCTAACGTGTTACAAAAACACTCACCTCTACAAACAATGTGACATAGAACAATGCGAAGCAATGAGTGCACTGCTCGCGACCCTCTTATATCCCATTGATTACAAGCAGAAACAGCTGAGTGACAAAACATAAACAAGGAAGTGAATCACCGAAAGGTCTGTGTAGCCACGCCCCCACACCATTCGTGACAGTTAAGCTGTATTATCTTTACACTATAAACACATAAACTTCAATAGTAACATCTCTGTCTCATAACAGTTAAGCTGTATTATCTTTACACTATAAGAACATAAACTTCAATAGTAACATCTCTGTCTCATAACAGTTAAGCTGTATTATCTTTACACTATAAACACATAAACTTCAATAGTAACATCTCTGCCTCATAACAGTTAAGCTGTATTATCTTTACACTATAAGAACATAAACTTCAATAGTAACATCTCTGTCTCATAACAGTTAAGCTGTATTACCTTTACACTATAAGAACATAAACTTCAATAGTAACATCTCTGTCTCATAACAGTTAAGCTGTATTATCTTTACACTATAAACACATAAACTTCAATAGTAACATCTCTGCCTCATAACAGTTAAGCTGTATTATCTTTACACTATAAACACATAAACTTCAATAGTAACATCTCTGTCTCATAACAGTTAAGCTGTATTATCTTTACACTATAAGAACATAAACTTCAATAGTAACATCTCTGTCTCATAACAGTTAAGCTGTATTACCTTTACACTATAAACACATAAACTTCAATAGTAACATCTCTGCCTCATAACAGTTAAGCTGTATTACCTTTACAGTATAAGAACATAAACTTCAATAGTAACATCTCTGTCTCATAACAGTTAAGCTGTATTACCTTTACACTATAAACACATAAACTTCAATAGTAACATCTCTGTCTCATAACAGTTAAGCTGTATTATCTTTACACTATAAACACATAAACTTCAATAGTAACATCTCTGTCTCATAACAGTTAAGCTGTATTATCTTTACACTATAAGAACATAAACTTCAATAGTAACATCTCTGTCTCATAACAGTTAAGCTGTATTACCTTTACAGTATAAGAACATAAACTTCAATAGTAACATCTCTGTCTCATAACAGTTAAGCTGTATTACCTTTACACTATAAGAACATAAACTTCAATAGTAACATCTCTGTCTCATAACAGTTAAGCTGTATTATCTTTACACTATAAACACATAAACTTCAATAGTAACATCTCTGTCTCATAACAGTTAAGCTGTATTACCTTTACAGTATAAGAACATAAACTTCAATAGTAACATCTCTGTCTCATAACAGTTAAGCTGTATTACCTTTACACTATAAACACATAAACTTCAATAGTAACATCTCTGCCTCATAACAGTTAAGCTGTATTATCTTTACACTATAAACACATAAACTTCAATAGTAACATCTCTGTCTCATAACAGTTAAGCTGTATTACCTTTACACTATAAACACATAAACTTCAATAGTAACATCTCTGCCTCATAACAGTTAAGCTGTATTATCTTTACACAATACACACATAAACTTCAATAGTAACATCTCTGTCTCATAACAGTTAAGCTGTATTACCTTTACACTATAAGAACATAAACTTCAATAGTAACATCTCTGTCTCATAACAGTTAAGCTGTATTTCCTTTACAGTATAAGAACATAAACTTCAATAGTAACATCTCTGTCTCATAACAGTTAAGCTGTATTACCTTTACACTATAAGAACATAAACTTCAATAGTAACATCTCTGTCTCATAACAGTTAAGCTGTATTACCTTTACACTATAAGAACATAAACTTCAATAGTAACATCTCTGTCTCATAACAGTTAAGCTGTATTACCTTTACACTATAAACACATAAACTTCAATAGTAACATCTCTGCCTCATAACAGTTAAGCTGTATTATCTTTACACTATAAACACATAAACTTCAATAGTAACATCTCTGTCTCATAACAGTTAAGCTGTATTACCTTTACACTATAAGAACATAAACTTCAATAGTAACATCTCTGCTTCATAACAGTTAAGCTGTATTACCTTTACGCTATAAGAACATAAACTTCAATAGTAACATCTCTGTCTCATAACAGTTAAGATGTATTATCTTTACACTATAAGAACATAAACTTCAATAGTAACATCTCTGTCTCATAACAGTTAAGCTGTATTACCTTTACACTATAAACACATAAACTTCAATAGTAACATCTCTGTCTCATAACAGTTAAGCTGTATTACCTTTACACTATAAACACATAAACTTCAATAGTAACATCTCTACCTCATAACAGTTAAGCTGTATTATCTTTACACTATAAACACATAAACTTCTATAGTAACATCTCTGTCTCATAACAGTTAAGCTGTATTACCTTTACACTATAAGAACATAAACTTCAATAGTAACATCTCTGCTTCATAACAGTTAAGCTGTATTACCTTTACGCTATAAGAACATAAACTTCAATAGTAACATCTCTGCTTCATAACAGTTAAGCTGTATTACCTTTACGCTATAAGAACATAAACTTCAATAGTAACATCTCTGTCTCATAACAGTTAAGCTGTATTACCTTTACACTATAAACACATAAACTTCAATAGTAACATCTCTGTCTCATAACAGTTAAGCTGTATTATCTTTACACTATAAGAACATAAACTTCAATAGTAACATCTCTGTCTCATAACAGTTAAGCTGTATTACCTTTACACTATAAACACATAAACTTCAATAGTAACATCTCTGCTTCATAACAGTTAAGCTGTATTACCTTTACGCTATAAGAACATAAACTTCAATAGTAACATCTCTGCTTCATAACAGTTAAGCTGTATTACCTTTACGCTATAAGAACATAAACTTCAATAGTAACATCTCTGTCTCATAACAGTTAAGCTGTATTACCTTTACACTATAAACACATAAACTTCAATAGTAACATCTCTGTCTCATAACAGTTAAGCTGTATTATCTTTACACTATAAGAACATAAACTTCAATAGTAACATCTCTGTCTCATAACAGTTAAGCTGTATTACCTTTACACTATAAACACATAAACTTCAATAGTAACATCTCTGCCTCATAACAGTTAAGCTGTATTATCTTTACACTATAAGAACATAAACTTCAATAGTAACATCTCTGTCTCATAACAGTTAAGCTGTATTACCTTTACACTATAAACACATAAACTTCAATAGTAACATCTCTGTCTCATAACAGTTAAGCTGTATTATCTTTACACTATAAACACATAAACTTCAATAGTAACATCTCTGCCTCATAACAGTTAAGCTGTATTATCTTTACACTATAAACACATAAACTCCAATAGTAACATCTCTGTCTCATAACAGTTAAGCTGTATTATCTTTACACTATAAACACATAAACTTCAATAGTAACATCTCTGCCTCATAACAGTTAAGCTGTATTATCTTTACACTATAAACACATAAACTTCAATAGTAACATCTCTGCCTCATAACTTGGCGCTCTTTTCTAACGGAATCTGTGTCATTTTAATGCTAATGTGCGCGCACCCTTAAGGCCGCAGCCGTAACTGGTCTTATGCTGTACATTCATATTTCACTTTTTTTACCCTTTTAACTATTATACTAAATACATAACTGTTTTACACATAACTGTTTTACACACACACACACACACACACACACACACACACACACACACACACACACACACACACACACACACACACACACACACACACACACACACACTCTGAAAGAACCCACAAATGCACCGGAGCCGTAAGAAATAAACAAAATAAACAATCTGTGGACGTCGGTCGCCACTTTCTCAACTGACTACCGTCAAACTTAACTGCTTACATACTTGACATATTTCTATCTTACAGAGCCCACATCACCTGGGACACATATTCGCGTACAAACATCTGTAGTCACGTAAAAATGTCCATAACTAACCTGAAAATATTGGAATATTTAAGAGGAATCATTGACGCAGGACAACTGTTGCTCGTACTCCATTAACTCGGAATCGGATTATGAGCTCGCTCTGCGCATCGCTAATGTCCCAGAGTGATGCGGCTCGTGGTTACTGCCACCCTGTGTCCATTTTATGAATTACATGTCATTTTATGCATTATTTTTGTAATCTCCAGCCCATCAGCAGCCAGCTCCAGGACCAGCCCATCAGCAGCCAGCTCCAGGACCAGCCCATCAGCAGCCAGCTCCAGGACCAGCCCATCAGCAGCCAACTCCAGGACCAGCCAGTCAGCAGCCAGCTCCAGGACCAGCCCATCAGCAGCCAGCTCCAGGACCAGCCCATCAGCAGCCAGCTCCAGGACCAGCCCATCAGCAGCCAACTCCAGGACCAGCCAGTCAGCAGCCAGCTCCAGGACCAGCCCATCAGCAGCCAGCTCCAGGACCAGCCCATCAGCAGCCAGCTCCAGGACCAGCCCATCAGCAGCCAGCTCCAGGACCAGCCCATCAGCAGCCAACTCCAGGACCAGCCCATCAGCAGCCAGCTCCAGGACCAGCCCATCAGCAGCCAGCTCCAGGACCAGCCCATCAGCAGCCAGCTCCAGGACCAGCCCATCAGCAGCCAACTCCAGGACCAGCCCATCAGCAGCCAGCTCCAGGACCAGCCCATCAGCAGCCAGCTCCAGGACCAGCCCATCAGCAGCCAGCTCCAGGACCAGCCCATCAGCAGCCAGCTCCAGGACCAGCCCATCAGCAGCCAGCTCCAGGACCAGCCCATCAGCAGCCAGCTCCAGGACCAGCCCATCAGCAGCCAGCTCCAGGACCAGCCCATCAGCAGCCAGCTCCAGGACCAGCCCATCAGCAGCCAACTCCAGGACCAGCCCATCAGCAGCCAGCTCCAGGACCAGCCTATCAGCACCCAGCACCAGGACCAGCCCATCAGCAGCCAGCTCCAGGACCAGCCAGTCAGCAGCCAGCTCCAGGACCAGCCCATCACCAGCCAGCTCCAAGACCAGCCAGTCAGCAGCCAGCTCCAGGACCAGCCCATCAGCAGCCAGCTCCAGGACCAGCCTATCAGCACCCAGCACCAGGACCAGCCCGTCAGCAATATGGATGAAATATGGATGTCAAAATATGGGGAAATTTAATGGTCTTCTTGCCCAAGAAATGAGCCACATCGTATGGCTGCCAATGTAATGAGGATGCAACCAGCATGCAAAAAAATCCAGTAGCACTTTAATTCTTAAATGTGATCTAACAAAGGTAAAGAGAAAATATTAACCATATATGCTGTTTATATTGCTTGTACTTGGGATAATGTAAGCATCTGTTGAGTATTTTAAAATAACATTTTTGATTGTGTTGAATTAAAAACCCAAAATATGCAGCGGGTCCACCAGGGGTCCGTTTCAAGAAGGTGGTTTAACAAACTCTAAATCTAACCCTGACCTCGGAGTTGATTTACACTAAGATGGAAAACGCGGAGTTTTCGGTTTCAGAACAGCTGAATTGAGTTGGTTCAATCAACCCAGTGTAGGTTCCCTCGGAGTTACGCGCGTGCACCGCCGCTATAAAAAGGCAGCATGAATGGAGCCGTGATTCTACGATTCACCATGGCAACCAGCATTACTACCGCATACGTCACCCCTTGAAATACTGATGCAGGCTTGCAGCGACGAAGAGAACGTATTTAGAAAAAAATTGCTACTCGGGTCAACCCGTAAATTCCAATATAGTGTTTTCATTTGATTTTTAATTTACACCATCATTTTAATTTATACTTTTTATTAATTCCCAGTTGGGAAATTATTTTTTGACACTGTTAGAACAAACTAGGCTACAGATGCCTGAAATACACACCCATGCTCATATTTTATCACAAGTGTTATTACTGGTAAAAACTGGTAGAATGGTATTGACGCTATAATCTATTTCATTTAGGTGCAATCCTGCGGGTGAAAAACACATTTGTGTGCCATCAATGCAGCCAATCGCATTAGGAAATCCTAAAATAAATTCAAATAATTTCTACCAGTCTGATCTTGCAGCACCATGTCATTAACCGAATTATAATGAATAACTATTCATTTTAAAGGGTTTTGCATTATTCACCTGCAATGCTGTGGACCTCCTCTTTAATGTCTCTCACTGGTTTGTGTCCAGGGAACACAACAAACACGTTTAATATAACGGCTCTGCATACAGTGGCTGTAATACTGCCCTAAAACTGACGTTTGCAAAAAACGTAATGCGACACAAATAATCTGCTCGAATGTAAGAGCATGTCCACGATGGGTTACATTAGTTGTATGAGGATAAGGTAGCTACATCTGATAGACTGTAAAGAAAAACTACGTACCGCTCAGATAGGAAGTTATCTGGAAATTAAAATCTAGTCGGGTTTCCTCAATATCAGATAGGATAGGAAGTTATCTGGAAATTAAAATCTAGTCGGGTTTCCTCAATATCAGATAGGAAGTTATCTGGAAATTAAAATACGCTTAGTCAGCGCGGTAAAGTTAGTTTTACGATGGACATTCGGTGGATATTCATATTCACTAGTGAAAATTAACAGTTCAGGAGAGTGACCAGCATCGATTCCTGATTTCAATTGGAAAATAAATAAATCTTAAAAATAAATAGCTTTTTTGTTTTTAAAAATATCATATTTTTTCACTGTGGCTAAAACATTAAAAGTTCAATAGCATCCACAAATTGTGTGCCATGGCAACAAAAGTCCTATATTCTGACTCAGGCAAGGAAGCTTTACAATCCACTTTTCGTTTTAAATTATTGACAATTCTTTTAAATTGTTGACCCTTTAAAGTTCAATAGCATCTACAGAAAATATGTGATGACTACAAGAGTACTATATTCTGACTTGGGAGGAGATGCCCTACAATCCACGGCTTTTAGTTTATTCAAAATTTGTAAAAAATTTCTCGAATTGACCCTTTAAAGTTCAATAGCATCTACAAAAAATGTGCGATGACTACAAGAGTTCTATATTCTGACTTGAGAGGAGATGCTCTACAATCCACGGCTTTTAGTTTATTCAAAATTTGTTGGAAATTTCCGAATTGACCCTTTAAA
Source organism: Dallia pectoralis (assembly GCA_029465975.1). Taxonomy (NCBI): domain Eukaryota; kingdom Metazoa; phylum Chordata; class Actinopteri; order Esociformes; family Umbridae; genus Dallia; species Dallia pectoralis. The sequence continues at coordinate 8,523,307 of CM055752.1, read as the reverse complement.
GTTCAATAGCATCTACAAAAAATGTGCAATGACTACAAGAGTTCTATATTCTGATTTGGGAGGAGGTGCCCTACAATCCACAGCTTTTAGTTTATTCAAAATTTGTTAAAAATTTCCGAATTGACACTTTAAAGTTCAATAGCATCTACAAAAAATGTGCGATGGCTACAAGAGTTCTATATTCTGACTTGAGGGGAGATGCTCTACAATCCACGGCTTTTAGTTTTTTCAAAATTTGTTGAAAATTTCCGAATTGACCCTTTAAAGTTCAATAGCATCTACAAAAAATGTGCGATGACTACAAAAGGGCTATATTCTGACTTGGGGGGAGATGCTCTACAATCCACGGCTTTTAATTATTATAAACCTGCAGGGCTCTTAGATCCATTAACTCAGGTCAGTTAGAAGAGTCCATCGACTAAACTAAACATGGCAATTCAGCATTTAGCACTAATGCTGCATGAACTGGAATGAACTTCAAGAAGACCTCAGACGTGTCAAAAATGGATCAATCTTTAAATCCAGGTTTAAAACACTAATTTCCTCACCTGCCTACCATGACTAAGCGCTTACCTTACAGAATCGTCTACATTTAAAAAAAATTCATACATTTTTCTTTTCTTATCTGCTTTAATATTGTATTTCTTAATTGCTTATATCTGTTAATTTACTTGTTCTTTATTTCTCCATAAAGCACGTTCAAATGCTTTTAAGTATGGAATGTGCTATATAAATAAACTTGCTTGCTTGCTATAATAATGTCAATTAACATTTGTAATGGCTTCTATGAAAAGTGTGTCATAACGATTAAACAGTTAGAATCTGTCAATGAGAATATGTTCATAACTGGACTCCCTGGTTAAATAAAAGTAAAATAAAATCATTGTCATATGTTTTTATCCAGTTTGTCTCTTTCTGATTAAGTAAAGCTTACACTTTTTAGGAGCATTGCTACATAATATTACACAATAATAATTACCTACATACAAAGCCAACCATACCTATAACATAACCCAGACTAGACTTGATACTTTGTCACAATTTAATGATTCCATTGGAGACCTCTCCCAGGAAATCCAACAAACACCTGTGACTGGTGACCCAGTCACCATCATAAAATGTAACAATTTTAAAAATGTTAAAATGAACACACCATTTAACTGAGCATGTCAAGACAGAGACCAATGGATCTGCAAGCTGTCTGTGCACAAATACACATTTAAAGTAAGTAATCACTCTAGATGTTTCACCTTACCAAAGCTTGTTTGTCATAAGTGTCCCGTAAAATAATGTATTAAATTAAAAGTTATTTGTAAAAGTTATTAATGTATTAACGTAATTGTTTGTCAGATCATGGCCATAAAACTGGCCGAACCAAATTATGGCGACTTGCAGGAGGACTAGATGGGCTAATTAATGAGATGTAAAAGTTAAAAAATGTAACTTCCACCATTCCGAAAAGGTATACAAACAAATTCTTTAAAGCTAAAGCACACTCTGAGGAAGAATACAGGAGCCCAACGCCACAGTCTTGTGTATCGCAATCATCAGAGCCCACAGTAGTAACAGTTCCATTTAATACTAATGCTAAAGGGCTAAAGTAATATACAAATACACAACCATGGAAATAGGATACTGAGTACAATACTGAGTGCAAAGTGCAATGTGCAAGAAATGTCAATGTCTGCGGCTGTGTGATCCACTGGTTTTGTTAGGAATGGTGGTGTACATCCTCCCAGTTCCAAGTTGTTCTGGCTACACTAGGTCACCAGATTGTTGGCTTTCAGCATGTAGTCAGATTCATCCCCACTAGAGATGAGCCCAATGAGGGTGGTGTCTTCCACAACTCCAAAAAAATGGAAAAGATGTGGATTGTAGGGCATCTCCTCCCAAGTCAGAATATAGCCCTTTTGTAATCATTGCACATTTTTTGTAGATGCTATTGAACTTTAAAGGGTCAACTCGGAAATGTTCAACACATTTGGAATAAACTAAAAGCTGTGGATTGTAGGGCATCTTCCCCCAAGTCAGAATATAGCACTTTTGAAACTTAACCTCATCAGGAATCGATGCTGGTCACTCTCCTGAACCGGAATTTTTCACTAGTGAATATGAATATCCACCGAATGTCCATCGTAAAAATAACTTTACCGCGCTCATCTCGGGTTTCTTCAATATAATCTCCCGACGTTTAACTCAAGTAATACAGTTTCTTCATCTGCAGGATCGTGTAACACAAAGGACATGTGATGTTCGAGGAAAAAAACGTTAATCTTTAACGTCACCTAAGTAAGTTAATAAAACAATCCTATTTTATTCATGCAGATGACAACACTGCGCTAAAATGCGCCTGATACAGACTGGATTAATTAAAAATGAAATGAAAGAATGCTGTGTCAGAGGAAGGAGACGGAGAGAAACTCCAGGTTTATTGAAGAAAAACTTCTCCCGACCCGGTTAGGTTCACAGACTCAGTTACCATAGTAACTCAGTGTTTCCCTCATCTCAGTGTAAACAAACTCAGAGTTTTCACTAAACCTCCTTTCTGAAACGGACCCCAGACCCACAAACACTGGCTGAGTAACAAAAACCACACAAGGGTTAAAGGCACTGGATCCCACGACTGGTTCTTCAACTGAAAACGCATGCCAATATTGTTTACCTTAACTTAATGTCCCTTTCTTCCAGCTGCCCTTCATATATTTCATATTTCATGACCCTGAATCCACCCGCCTCCCTGCAGATTATGAGACAACAGTTCATCACTAATGTATGTGTATAATGGAAACATGTCTTTTTCGGTTGTCAACATGCAACCGGTGCTCAAAACACAGAACAAGCCTGTGGCAAAACAGGGTCGGCCTTGTAGCGGTTTAGTGCCTTAGCCCTATGGCCACGGAGCCAGAAGACAATAGTATATGAAAGGTTATCTGGTTGAACTTGTCTGAGAACTGAATACTCGTTCAAACTCTCCGATCTCATGTCTCGGCTTACATTAAGCCAGGTAAGTGCTCATGCATCTGGCTTTATCATACGCTATTAATATTACATTGAACTGATGTTACATATTTTATTTTCATCCTATAGTTTCTCAGTTGCAGTGAGTCTATATTTTTTTAGTCAAGTGTCGCAAAACCGGTATCCAAAAGTATAAGAACATAATTAAGGGGATGTGTAACTATGAGAGTTGTTATCTTTTGATAGAGCAGAATTACCTACATTTTAACTTAAAATTGCATGTTTGATACATTAAATCAAATGTTAGTTTAAATTATAATTTAAAAGTATTTGAATACCTCATGGAAAATCAAATAATATAAAAAACAGTTTATGATTAAGTGAAGGAAAAAAAACAATAGATGGTGGCAAAATATTTGTTTAAGATGTAAAAACAACAACAGTTAGTTGATTAGGTGTAATTACACATTTGACCATTAACACTATAATCATGAACGTTAATATAGCATATAACCAATTGAACAAAATAAACAGAAATGGAATTACCTGAACAATAAAGTAGACCACACCTCTGAAGCTTCAGAATAAGTAAGAGATTAAGTGGAATTGGACATTGGGCAAGTTCTTGTACTGTATATTTCTGGTAATCATATGTTTTAGTCTTGTTATAGCGGGCCAGTAGTGAAAAGTATAAAAAAATGTGTAAGCACAGCGGTAGGATAAGAGATTAAAATTAAGTATGTAAATGTAAAAAATAATTAAAATTATTTGGAGCAAACTATACCTGTGAGATGTTAAAATTACATTTTCTAAATTACTTATTGTACAGGTTCTAAAAAACATCTCCTGAAACCCAAATGTATCTTTTAGTGGTATCGTTGTGTGCATGTTTTGTGTTGGTATAGTTATTGTGGCATCAGTAGCCTTTGAAATCAGCCAATCATGTGACACCAGACTTGCCCACATAAACATATGTTGTTGCTTGCCATCAATACTAGTGTTAGTATTTTTTCCGTAGAAATTGAGAAACAATCTTTCTTCCCAATCTGCAGTAATGGTCAACCAAACAAAATTATAATTTACATGTTTAAATGTACCACCTAGTATTTCCAGATTGCTATGAAATACAAAATAAAACTTGTAAAATAGTTTTCATTCCAACATTTTTACAACTAGTTTATTTTTAGAAATGCTATTCTTTGGTGCAAAATGGAAGCACACAGATGTACAGGGGCACAGTCAAGCTGTAACAGGAGAGGCCTTCCACAAACCTTTACTACGAAGTTGGAAACACCCAGTTTTCATGTCTTTGAGTCCTGTAGCATTAAAATGACCATTCTCTGGAACTAAGGGGTCTAGCCCAAACCCTGAAACACAGCCCCAGACCATTATCCCTCCTCCAACAAACTTAACAGAAGTCATTGCATTTTCTGTTGCAGAGATGAAGCCAGGAACTTTATAAAGACATGTTTACCACTGATACTAAAACACTGGCTACAATAATGAATATAGTTAGTTGATTAAAGACGTTGTGATTAACACAAATGAAAACAAACACATTTTTCTTTGATGCAGCTTTTTTGTAAGTAAAAAAAGGTCAAGGGGATGAAGAAAAGTTATACCCAAAATCACAGTCTACGCATTCATCCAGCTTATTAGCCTACACCTTCCAATTGCTGTTAATTGTACATTTTCAAAATAAAATTGGACCGGCAGCGGTGTGAAGAAATGTTCGTAACTTTAATCTACAAGATTGACCAGCCAGCTCTTACCTCTCAAGTATACTTCTCCCCTCATAACTTCTTAGCCCGTACCAATTTATGCTTTAATCGCAATGATTATGAAATTAAATATGTGTGATGATGTATACATTTTAATTGTTTGATAAATTCTACTCTACAGCCACATATTGTCAAAGTGGTGATACATTATTGGAATTATAATTGGTTTTAAACTTGAAACCTTTTTTGGGAATCAAGGGATGCGTAAAAATACTTGACATTTTCCTTGCCGTAGACATCTGGACGTAAAACAACTTCTGAGAGCCAGCGGAATTAACATTTTCTCTTTTAACCCATTCCTCAGAAACCAACATAAAGCAATGTCTGACAACTCTTCATGTAATGCTGTGGAGTTCCAAGAGCAATTTCTGTCCTCCATGTACAGCATTCAGATCTGCATGGCCGTGATCAGTAACCTGTTCGCCTTGTGGCTCCTGGTGACCAGGGAGAGAAACAACTGGCACACCAGCGTGGTGCTGTCCTGTAACCTGGCCATCAGTGACCTGCTCTATAGCCTCACACTGCCTCTGCTTATAGACTACTACGTGAAAGAGATGGACTGGCTGTATGGGACCGCGGCATGCAAGATAGAGCGCTTCCTCTTCAACTGCAACCTGTACGTCAGCATCTACTTCATCATGTGTATTAGTGTGACTCGTTACATGGCCATTGTGCACCCCTTCTTCAGCCGGAACAATGTGAGTCCTGCCAAAGCCAAGGTTGCCAGCGTCATTATCTGGATGTTTGTGATCGCCATCTCATCTCCTGTGTTGAAGTTCACCTCCACCTGTCCAGCTGCAAACAACACGACCCATTGTGTCCTGAACTCCTATTGCGCCACTACAAGTCAGGACGTTGCGAACTCAATATTCTATTATAAAGTTTTTCTGGCTGTGGTCGGTTGTTTTGTTCCCTTCCTGGTCACCTTTTTGTCGTACGCGGCATTGTTTAGGGTGGTGTGGAGGAATCCCAATATATCCTATTTGGTGAAACGAAAGGTGGCCCTGATGGTGTTTGCAGCAGTTGTCCTGTCAGCCATTTCCTTTCTGCCGTATCACTTCATCCAGTGCTACTACCTCTACGCCAGGGTCAATGAGCCGGGCTCCGAATGCAACTCTCTGTACATGGCTTATCAAGTGTCCAAAGGACTCGTTACAATGAACATGTGCATTCATCCAATGCTGTACGTGGCCGAGTTTGATAACATCAGAATGGCCTGCTGCAGAAGTTAAGACCTCGGGAGACTCGGCACAACGGATAAGATGCAGCTCTGGTATATTGCTATAGCATATAGGCTACCACTCCCTTCCAATGTCCCTGCCAATGCACCAATACAATGTTTTTTATGACTATTTTTCAATAAAGAATTCTGTAAACTATGTCCTTTGAAAAAAGAATTACAGTATCGGACAAACTAATTTGAGCATATCTGACATAACGACTTGAAATGAAAGTGGATGTTTTCCATTAAATCACATTGCCTTCACAAAATTACCTTTCTGTTATTGCCCTGACAGTGCAGATGTATATGTTTGGGTGTGCAGCTGTTTTGTATAGCTATTGCCCAGTTCATGATGGTCAACAATCGTTAGCCATGGAAAGTAGGGGTGCTGGGGGTTCTTCCGCCTCCCACTGACTTTGCCTCAGCACCCCCAGATGAGATTCTGTCGCTCCTGCTTTCAATATCAATTTAATCCAATCATGCAATCAGCCATCATTAGCACTCCCTGGTCACAACATCTCTCCGCGGCTCTCCGTTGATCTTAAAGGCAGCTGAATGGGCACGCAAGCATCAGTTTTGTTTTTCATCATGTGGACGGCCGTGTATGTGTTCGCAGTTTGCCAGTGATGACACCAGGATGCACTGTGGAAAGACGACAAGCCGGCAGATGAACTGTGATTCTTTGGGTAATGTTCTGCTGGGAAGCTCTGGGTCTATTTGACACATACCACTTACCTAAACATTTTCCCTGCCACACTGCACACATTGTTTGGGAATGGTTTGAGGAACATGATGCAGAGTTCAAGGTGTATCCCTGGCCTCCTAATTACCAGATCTCAATTCGATTGAACGTCAGTGGGATGTGCTGGAACAATAAGTCTGATCCACGATGGCTCCACCTCACAACTTATAGGACTTGAAGGACCTGCTTATAATATCTTGGAGCTGGATATCACAGGACACCTTCAGGGGTCTTGTAGAGTCCACGCCCGGTGGATCGGCACTGTTTTTGCAGACGACCAGCAACATATGAGACATATTGGTTATAATGTTTGGCACAAAAAAGGCAGACCCCATTTTTCTATGCATTGCCATTTCAGTCGATATTAAATAAATAAATATGGCTATAGTTATTGTGGCTTTTTCAAATGTCTAGATGTAATTCTTTTTTTACTTTACGTATTTTATAGGGCTACATTTATTTCATCATGGCACATTTCCCAATGACACATTTCAATCTGGTATATTCCAATGAATGAGGCGAGCCTTTCTCACAGATGTACACTGCCTATAGAGCTGCGGAGGTGGGCACCCCTGTCCCACTTAGTTAACGCAGCTAGCAAGCTGGCTGCCCGGAAACACATTTTTTAAATATTCGTGTTTATTTTACAACATTAAAGATGGCACCTTTTTATTTTCTAATGTGTTTTTTCATTTTTTTTGTCACATGCGTAATGTGTCATTGTTCATAAATTGGGTGGGGGTCCATCATCAGGAATTTAAGCGGATAAAGGACACATGCTCTAATAGGCTGAACTAAATGGATGTAGATAATAGGTGATTAGCATAATAAAAGTAATAATGTATGGTTTGATTGATTAAGCAGTGATTAGGATACACTAAATCCTAAAGACACGCTAAAACAATCAGATTAACAACATGCCAAACATTCATCATTTAGTAACATCCTCCGTACCTATTGGGGGCGCTCAAGCGTACTCTTTTGGGTGCGAGTTCAGCCTGTGTCGTTAGTAAAACTTCCCTTGTGCGTCTGCTGCCGACAGGATGCCGTCTATTGAATACGACGAGTGAGTTTTTTATGCATATACGTATTAATTGTCGTCGCTTAATAGCTATATGATGTGTTTCCGTTGTCTAATAGTGTATCTTAATACCTATTTCTAGTTCCAAGCCCAGCTGGGCCGATCAGGTTGAGGAGGAGGGAGACGAGGGTAAGCAGCTGGCTAACTGGCTAGCTACGTAACATTACCTTCATATTCACCACACGCCCGTTTCCACGTGTATTTCACTATATTCACTATAGATGTTTACTAATATGCTTGAATGCCATACCTGTTGTGGACAGTTAGGTGGCTAGTATTAGTCCCATAGATACATAAGCGGGTTATGTTGTTAAGGCAAGGCCTACCTAACACTAGTAGCTATATAACGATAGCTAACTAGGTTGGCTAATAGTAGTGTTAATTAAATCCTCTTAGTTACAGTAGCTATCAGAACATATTACACTCGTTCTGATGGAGGTTGTTAATTGGTTAATTGGCCTTTAGACGTAATGGGCATTGTATTTCCAGCCAATCATTTGTGTGCTGTCATCCACCCCTCCAGGTACCCTACCTCCTTCAAAGGAAACTGTCAAAGGAAACATTAAAACAATTACAGAATACAAGATCGATGAGGATGGAAAGAAATTCAAGGTGATATTCTGTTCTTACGCATTTCAGTATACGTACCCTAACCCATTTCTGTATAGGTACCCTAAGCCATTTCAGTATACGTACCCTAAGCCATTTCAGTATACGTACCCTAAGCCATTTCAGTATACGTACCATAAGCCATTTCAGTATACGTACCCTAAGCCATTTCAGTATACGTACCCTAAGCCATTTCAGTATACGTGCCCTAAGCCATTTCAGTATACGTGCCCTAAGCCATTTCAGTATACGTGCCCTAAGCCATTTCAGTATACGTGCCCTAAGCCATTTCAGTATACGTGCCCTAAGCCATTTCAGTATACGTGCCCTAACCCATTTCAGTACATGTACCCTTGTAAAACGCACAACAACATGTTTTGTAAGTTGTAAATGCTTGATTAAAGTAAGAATAGTACAGATGTCTATATACAGACATCATGCTTTTATACATTTTATTTATACTTTTGGGATTATGAGTGCTTTCATTCCTGAGCAGTTCAGGGTGGTACTTTAGTATTAACTGCTGTAAGACAGATCCTTCCAAAACAATAAGCTCAAGCTTCCAGGTGGGATGTAGATATTAAATTGACGTGTAACCTACAACTAGCCACTCGTTTATAATATTATATGATCATGCATATTGAAGTAATTTAGCAGACGCTCTATGTCTTGACTTCAGTTCAAACCTTCCTGTCCACAAACACTGACTACATAATTGCAATACATTTTATCTGTGGTTAGTTGCCATGCCTATATAGTTTCTCTAGTGAATACATTTATTAGACATCATGCTATTCTTTTCCTGCCATGCCACATCATAGTATAAAAAATATCCAATAGCTTTGGTTGCCTTTTTAGTTGTCGCCAACAGGCCAACTAAACGAATGTTCAAACAAGTCTTCATTTAATTCATTTGTCAAGTCGTTAGGGTACAATAGTATTTCACCTCAACATGATATGCAGGACCTTTGAGTGTTGCTTTTATATGCTTAAAGTTCTTTAATCACTTTCCATAATTAGTCAATTTGAACACATGGAATTAGTTGAAACCATTCAGTTGAAGCATCTGGGCACGAACGAAATTTACGAGTAAATTATCAATATGTTGTTGTTGTCTATGAATGAGCTGTGTCAATATGAATCGGATGTTAACCATATTAGCTATTTGCGTTATAGATCATCCGAACATTCAAGATTGAGACAAGGAAGGCGTCCAAAGCGGTTGCCAGGAGAAAGGTCAGTGTTTCCTTTGGGAACTCGGTGCCAGCTTTGCTTTTGTCGAGTTCACCTGAATATAATATTAAAACGTCAACCATCGCATTCTGATTTGACGAGCATTCCTTTTGTTTTGCCACTCCTCAGAACTGGAAGAAGTTTGGGAATTCTGAGTATGACCCACCTGGTCCTAATGTGGCAGACACTACTGTCAGTGATGATGTTTTCATGGTCTTCATCTCCAGCAAAGAGGTGAGAACCCATTGGTCATCACTTCTCTTCTATTTTTTTTAACCCTTAAAGTACGTAGCACATACCTACGAGATTAAAAGTGAAAACAATGACCAAATGCATGTTTTTCTATAATGTAATAATGACTGATTTTCCCAGTTGATCGTCACCTCAAACCCCAGTATGATTGTTTTGACGACTGGTATTAATTTGAATCCATCTCAGGACCTAAACGCCCAAGACCAGGAAGAGGACCCCATGAACAAGCTGAAGGGACAAAAGATAGTGTCCTGTCGAATCTGTAAAGGGGACCATTGGACCACCCGCTGCCCCTACAAGGACACCCTGGGCCCCATGCAGAAGGAGCTGGCTGAGCAGCTGGGCCTGTCCACTGGAGACTCCACGAAGTCTGCCGGAGGTATGATCCCCATGTCCCAGGGTTTATGTACTATGGTCCGCTGTGGACGCTCATATTTGAGCTTTGTGACGGGGAAATGCCCATAACTAACGGATTGTTGTTTAAACACACTTTAAAGATGAGCCGGAGCCTGCCACGCCAGCCGCCGGCAGCAAGACTGGGAAGTATGTTCCTCCCAGCCTCCGAGACGGCAGCACCCGTAGAGGAGAGTCCATGCAGCCCAACCGGCGCGGTGCCTGTACGTATGATTATACTCCTGGAAAACGAGCTGCACAATTGGCCCGTTACAGGGTTCTCTGGATAACACTCGCGGTTCGGGTTCTGTGTGTCTTCATCCTGTCAGTGTTTATCTTGGGCCAGTGTCATGTTCCTCTGGCTTTTAATTGAGGATATTTCAGATGCGATATGTGGCTGCCGCTAATTGTGTGTGCTTCTCTCCACAGCGGACGACAATGCCACTATCCGTGTGACCAACCTGTCCGAGGACACCCGTGAGACAGATCTGCAGGAGCTCTTCAGGCCATTCGGCTCCATCTCCAGGATCTACCTGGCCAAGGACAAAAATACAGGCCAGTCCAAGGTGAGAACACAAGAGACAATGGCATTGCCAAATCATAGGCTGTATTTAGGAAGGTGATCGCTTCACACAGCCTCCTGATACCACAAGTTTACTGATAATGAGCTACATGGATATTAGTCCGGTCGGGCTGAAGGCTTAAGTGCACAGTTGCTATGGTCCCAGCCCAACCCCACTGATATGTGTAGTGTTTAAATGTCAGCTTACCATAATAACTCTTTATGGTCAGTGTAGTCAAAACGCTTAATTCATTAGTTTTTTCCAGATTGCTAGCCCTGGAGTAGATGTAATTCGTTGAATGGCCAGGGCTGTCAGCCAAACAGATCATGTACATAGATGCGTTTCAAGATATTCCTGAAAGAAAAGATTGCCATCCCTGTTTTGATTTTGTCCCTCAGGGCTTTGCCTTCATCAGTTTCCACCGGAGGGAAGACGCAGCTAGAGCCATTGCAGGAGTGTCAGGATTTGGATACGATCATCTTATCCTCAATGTGGAATGGGCCAAGTGAGTATTTCGGCCATTTGTAATCTATGACAAATGTTTGCAGTTGAGTGGTGGGTGGTGCATTTATTAGATTTTTTTTAATAATCACTATTTAAAACCCAAAGTTTACATCAAGTTATGTAATTGTTGCAACCATTTACTTACTTTCTTTCATCTTCTTCTCCCAGACCATCAAACAACTGAAGACATGGAGATGAAATGAGAGATGTCTGCATTATGGCAACTTATATTTTAATTTTATTAGAATGTGGCTGTTGTCTAAATAAAAGCAGTAATGAGAAACAAACTTGTTATTCCCTCTATTGGGGTGTTCAAGAAAGATAAGTTGATGGGGGCGGGTATGTTAATTTTTGGTGTTATCGCTTTCACACTCCTACTGGTCACTGGAAGTTCAACATGCAACCTCATGCCAAAGGACTCTGGAGATCTGTAAAAAAAAAATGTTCCTCAACATTAAGCCTAGGCTATAAGAAGATTGCTAAGACCTTGAAACCAAGACCATACAGCGATGAGTGCTGCCAGAGACCATATTACTGGAACCATGTCCTTTGGTCTGATGAGAACAAGATCCACTTATTTGGTTAAGATGGTGTCAAGCGTGTCTGGCAGCAACCAGGTGAGGAGTACAAAGACAAGTGTATCTTGCCTACAGTCAAGCACAGTGGTGGGAGTGTCATGGTCTGGGGCTGCATGAGTGCTGCTGGCACTGGGGAGCTACATGATCCTTTCCCTTCGGAGACTGGGCCGCAGGGGAAAATTCCAAAATAACAACCCCAAACACACCTCCAAGACGACCACTGCCTCGCTAAAGAAGCTTAGGGTAAAGGTGATGGACTGGCCAAGCATGTCTCCAGACATAAACCCTATTGAGCATCGGTGGGGCATCCTCAAACGGAAGGTGGAGGAGTGCAAGGTCTCTAACATCCACCAGCTCTGTGATGTTGTCATGGAGGAGTGGAAGAGGACTCCAGTGGCAACCTGTGAAGCTCAGGTGAACTCCATGCCCAAGAGGGTTGAGGCAGAGCTGGAAAATAATGTTGGACATGACTGTTAATGGCTGTGTGTTGAGTTATTTTAAAGGAACAAAAATGTACACTGTTATACAAGCTGTACACTCACTACTTTAAATTGTAATTTCTTCAGTGTTGTCACATGTCAAATATTTACAAAATGGGAGGGGTGTACTCACTTTTGTGAGATATTGGAGATGAAATAGCCTCGCAATGCAATTGGGACATACTGTTGGTTACTACATTTCGACTATAGGTTTTTGGCAACATGCCTAGCATTCAACTTCACACTTAATGTGGGCCTTTCAATTGAACTAGAGGCAGCAAATTGCAGAAAAATAGCAAAGCAATACAGACAAGCTATAGAGACCGAATCAAATGTGTCAGATTAGTTTTGTCACTTCAGGCAGAATCAGATCAATTGAACCCAGTAGGCAGCAGGTTTGAAAGAGCATTTGTCACTGGTGTCGGCTGAGTCTAAACGTGTAGTTCTCGTTGTGGAGCCCAAAACTATCAAATCAGAGAATTATCCAATCAGATATTAACTGGAATTCCGACTGTATTGGGACAGGATGGGTCTTTCAAAAATGAACACTGCTTACACATTGCAATGGTAGGTTTGAAGAAATCACAGCCTATTCTCAAGTCAATTGATGTGGATAAAAGCATAAAACAAACAAGCGTAAGCCAATGACAGGTTAGTGAAACTCCACTTAGGCACAGATATTTCATAAAGACCATCCAAAAGTAGCCATTAAGACAATCTTGTCAGAAGTCTCATCTCATCTTCAACCGCTTATCCGGGGTCGGGGCGCGGGGGTAGCTGCTCTAGCAGGGGACCCCAAACTTCCCTTTCCCGGGCAACATTAGCCAGCTCTGACTGGGGAATCCCGAGGCGTTCCCAGGCCAGTGTGGAGATCTCTCCACCTAGTCCTGGGTCTTCCGAGGTCTCCTCCCAGCTGGAGGTGCCTGGAACACCTCTCTAGGGAGGCGCCCAGGTGGCATTCGTACAAGATGCCCGAACCAACTCAACTGGCTCCTTTCTACGCAAAGGAGCAGCAGCTCTACTCTGAGTTCCTCTCGGATGACTGAGCTTCTCACCCTAAGGGAGAGGCCACCCACCTTTCTGAGAAAACCCATTTCGGCCGCTTGTACCCGCAATCTCGTTCTTTCGGTCATGACCCAGCGTTCATGACCATAGGTGAGGGTAGGAACAAAGATTGACTGGTAGATCGAGAGCTTTGCCTTTCGGCTCAGCGCTCTTTTCGTCACAACGGTGCGGTGAAGCGAATGCAACACCGCCCCGGCTGCTCCGAACAATCTCCCGCTCCATTGTCGGAAGTATTTTCTCCAAAACCTGAGTGGATGCTGTCAGTGACGTGGATTTCTGAGCCCCAACTAAGTTAATGAACCAAACAAGACAAAACATATGCATGGTTTGAATGTGCTTCACTATCAAAGTTTTAAAATGTTTTCCCCAGTTATTGCCACACCATTGGCTCAACCACTGCCACCATGGCCAGGAAGCAAATTGCATCCTTGCTGCCACCCAAGGAAAGTGTTTGATTAAAAGCTAGCGGAAATGCTCAATTATCATTCATTTAACACTGTATAGACAACATTACTTAAGTTACCCGGAGTTGCTGAGCTGATCCAAAACCGAAAACAAATCCTTCAATATTGTATAATATACAATAATGTCGTGTAAAGCCACCTCAAAAACATGTACAATCTGCAATTCATAGAGGATACTGTCATCTACAGGTACCTGTTAACCCAGAAATTCACCTGTAAGACTCTACATCACTGAAAAGCATTTAATGGTTTACAAAATTTTTATCCCATCAGGATCTTTGTCAAAAAAAAGTTGAGTAAGGTGCCCAATTACCGTTTCACCATAAGCACAGAAGACAAAGCAAGCCGTAACAAAACCAATGGATGTACTAGCTCAAAAACCAAGGAGAACGAACTGCCATTGTTCGATAGGTTTATTTGAAATATTACAACATATAAAAAGTACATACAATTTATTTCCACTGGCCGAGCTGACACTTGCAAACGCACGGTTAAAATCACATTTAGAAAAATCATAATCACGTAATTGTACTGCACAGACTGTCCATAAAGAACCCCGCTGACCAGGTGTCAAGCCAACGCATTAAAATTCAGTGAGAAGCCCCCCTGAGGCGTGCTGGGCTCCAGAACGTCCAGGGAAACTCATCTTTAGTCACCCCCCCCAGGAGGGGGATAGGCGACGCCACTAATCTGACACCTCCATCTTCTCCTGCTTGACGTCCTCCTCCAGCGTTCCATTCTCTGAGAGAATAGAGGGAAGTGATTTATCACACATGGCAATATTGTGTAATAGTGTGCAATAATAAATACTGTGGACACCTATAATAAAACACTTTGAGCAGCTCTCACCTTTCTCCTTCTCCGTCTCAGTCTCCTCCCTAATCCTCTCTAGGACACACTTCTTGATCTCCAGGCCGATGGCTTTGGAGAGGGGTGGAGGCACAGCGTTGCCAACCTGAAATACAGGAATAGGAAAACAATTGTCACACATGACAGGCATTACGGGAAATTCACCTTAAAACAACCAGGACCATGACCAGTACCTGTCTGTGTTTGTCCAGGATGTTCCCAAAGAAGCGGTATGTATCCGGAAAGCCCTGGGAGCGAGCACACTCCCTCACACTGACCACTCTGTGCTGCTCTGGATGCAGAACACGACCCTGAAAGAACATCTTATTTAAAACAGAAAACAACCACCAGGGACGGAGACCACATGCATCCCTATACACACACACACACGCGTGTTGTCGAGGTTCACCCTCCGTACGGGCAGAGGGGAGCGAACTGTCAGCACGGCCGTCTCACCTGTTTCCCCATGGGCTCCGGGTTGGTAACGGTGGTGCTGAAGAAGCCGTCCCACTCCAACCTGCCATAGAGGCCGGCCCAGTGGTTGTGGCGGTTCCCCGTGTGAGGCAGACACCAGGGGATCAGGGTGTTGAACTGTCTGTCGGCAGGATCACAGGGCTTACCTGGAGGAGAGGTCAGAATTAGACTCGCCTTGACGAGGATAACGGCAGTACTAACGAAGGGGTGATTGGATTAAAGCGTCACCTCCGGAACAGGTGCAAACACCCCTCAGTGCTCCAGAGCTGCTGCGGCCGTTCTTTTTGTCTGGGTGTGTGTAGCGGAGCTTCTTGGTTGTGGTCCCATCTTTCAGCCGGACCTCAATGTTGGGCAGGTCTCTCCAGTCAGAGCCGGGTGCCAGAGGGATATGCCTCATACGGGCCGCTACCAGGGCACTCAGGTCCTGGGAACCAATAACAGGAGGTTCGTTTCATATTGTCCAATAATAGTCCACTTATTCAAATGAGCGTGCCCCAGGTGTGTCCGGACCAAACCGGCATAGGTCTGCGGCAGTACCGTAGTCAAAACGCATGTCACTAATATGATCGTAAAGTTGTTGTTACAAACACTAGTCACTTAATCCACCTATGCTGCACACCTTAAATACTATCATTATAATAATGTAGAGCAAAAACAATGTCATGACACCCACCAAAGGTTTCCATGGTATTCTGAAGCACGGGTCCCTGTTAGCTCACGCTGGACATGACACACAGAGCGTTTAAAACAGCGGTTACCTTGCAGATGTGGTCTTTGAGGATGGGCTGGTACTGGGTGCCTCTGATCTGCCTCTGGAACCAGGACTGGGGCTCCCCGTTGTAGGAGATCTCCAGGCCAGACGCTCCGTTGCGGATCTCCGGCAGGTCGGACATGGTGTCCCTGACGGTGATTGTCCGGTACACTCCACCGTTACCTCTGAAAACAGGAAGCAGGCACGGTGAGAAGCGTCCAGCCACCGGGATGCCTGTGTTCACCAGGATCATTCTCACATGGCGGGAGGTTACCGTGTGACATTGCTGAAGTACTTCTTGTCATCCACCACCACACTGAGGGAGCACGCTCGTGGGGCGAACACATGCAGGGGCTCCGGGTAGCGGGGCAACTTCTCCCCGGGGGCTGCTGCCAGGACGATGGCCCTGCGGCGGGTTTGGGCCACACCATACTGACCAGCCTGGGAGGACACCGGACACATCAGGTTTCAGGAATACAAGCCGACTGCCATATCTAGTCACTCTTGTCTTTCTTTTTCACCAGTAAGGGCACATGTACCACCCCCTGATACGGGCAACAACTCACTTGAAGGACTCCAAAGGTGCACTGGTAGCCCATGCGGACAAGACAGCGAAGAGTCAGTTTCAGGACCATGGAACTTTTGAAGGAGACAAAGTTCCTGACGTTCTCAAGCAAGAAGAACTTGGGTCTGTAGTAGTCACAGTAACTACGAGGACACAAAAAAGGCACATTAACGACACGGCGATTAATGAAAACGGACCGTCCTGAATGAATACATCTGTAAGCATCAGGTACAAACCTGAGATACGAGACCACCAGAGAGTTCTTGAACTTCGAGTAGGTTCTGGAGTTGAAGCGGTTCATGCCACTGAAGCCTTGACAGGGAGGGCCTCCACACAGCATCTCCACGTCCCCTTTCTGGGGCAGCTTCTGGCCCAGGGAGTTGGTCTTCTCTCCCGACATCACCAGCTTCAGCAGCACATTGCAGTCCTCTGTGAACACCGTGGTGCCCGGGTTGTTTAGCCTGAAGGCCTGGGCAGCCGGGTCCCACATCTCAATGGCCCACAGAGTCTCTGCAATACCTGGTTGGAGCAACAAAACAATTACAGAACCCGTCTGTTCAGACACCCAACACACTGATTTGCATTTATTCCTGCAGAATGAAGTGTGCCAACTAAACACCTACCAGCTTGGTGAAAGCCTTCAGACAGCCCACCACAGCCAGAGAACACGTCCAGGGTACGCAGCTTGGGGACCTTGGGGGCCTGAGGCTCCTGGTCTTGAGTTTCCTGGGCTGCGCAAGACTTGCCTTTGCCTTTACCTGGAGGGTTGGATCCAGAGTTAACAGCTGGAGAAGCCACACCATAAGGCTGACTGGCCCAGGAGAGGTATTCATGAGAACAGAGGAACATAGAGATGAGTAGTTACCCTTCCCCTTTCCTTTTCCCTTGCCCTTCTTCACAGCAGAGCGAGCGTGATTCGGCGGATCCTCGAAGCTCTTGGACTTTGCATTATAAGCCTTTGGGTGAAGATGGATATTAATGAATAAGCCTGTAGATTACATGATTCTATGAAACAGTCCGTTTGTAATGGGGTTTATATTAAATCAGGTGGTTTATGTGTCCTTAAAAATACAGCATAAGATGAGACAACTACAAGCCCACATTTAATAAGTATACTGGCTAAATGAAAAATATCCACATGCAAACCAATCTCACGGCAATGTCGGCATTAAGCTGCCATCTAATCAGTGCCACACTGACATTACTCCACCCTATGCTGGCAACTCGCTTCAAGCACCGTCGCCCGTATCTGTCTGGTGTGCATGTTCAATGACACCATGTGTAGTTAGGATTGGGTGAGATCCCTTCAAATGGGCCGTACACGATAAAGTGTGTAGAAAACATCTCCCAAAAACCCTTTAATGCAGATTATTTAATCTGAATTCAATCCCCGTGATCTGACACTTAACAAATATGCCATAACTTTCATTTTACCATCTATACGCGTATGGCAGAGTTTCCATATTACAAAGCAACAAATGACAAATTAAGTTTTAGCTCGCACGCCCAAAAGGTAGAAGTCCTACGAGTCTCACCTCTAGGAAATAAAACCTGTCGGGTCCACCCGAGCAGTAATCCGGAACGGTCTCATGCAAGTCCTCGCCGTATTCCACGCGACAGCGACCCAGGACGTCTGACATGCTGACGGTCACCTCCTCATCACTCCAATACAGCATGTTGATGTCCGTGTGGTAACCTGCCTTGGCCCCCTTGTGGGTGTTCTCAGGCCTGACAGAGGGGACAGCATCGGGTCAGTAAAACACAAGTCAAGGTCATAATCACACATAACGCCAACATCACAACGGTTCACTTCCCTCTAGAGTGAACCGAGGCATTTTAGGCAGAAAACCTAATCATCAAAAGAGACTTTGATAATGTACATTGGTTTAGTGTGCTCACCGGTAGAACTTGTATATGCGGAGTTTGACCTCGGACATGTCAGCCTTCCCATTGCTGCGTCGGTGGCAGAAGATTTCCTTGATGCGTCCCACTCTGAAGGGCTCAGGGGCGTCCAGGTTGGACCCTTTGATGTAGTCTGAGTGCTTCCTGTAGTACTCCGGATACAACTCCTCATCTACGTCCTCCTTTCGGTGGGAACGCTTCACTGGACTGGAAGCCTTCACACTGAGCAAAAACACCACAATGGATTTCCACCAAATGCCTCAATGGTTGTTCCATTAAAATCTGTTCATGATAACCAGAATTTAATAGGATTCCCCAATCAGAAACATCTGGTTCAGTATAAAAACCTGGGAAGAGGCTAAAACTGACAACCAGTGCTTCCTGTGTCTCAACCCACTCAGGCCTTTCTTATGAGCAGTAATATGATCAAGACCAACCTGTACACCATACAGAGCATAGCAGTGCATCTGAATGGATCGACGTTCCACTCACCTGAAGTTGAACGCATCAGGGGGCAGGTACAGGCCATCTCCCACTCGGAACTGTTCTCCCTTCAGGCAGGCCAGAGCATAAAAGGCCTTGGAGTCGTGGTTCTCATCCTCTATGGGTTCCAAAGCCCGAGGTGTGGCAATTTCCTCCCTCTCCTCGGCTCTAACACAGCTGGCACAGAACCTGGAACGACGAACAGAAACCAACAGCCACAATTAACGATCACACGTCTGACACACTAGACAAGGCCTCAGGCACACAGCCAATGCTTTCTTGTGTCATTACCATTTTAACAACTTGCAACGTTCCAGAGAAAAACCTTATCCAGGTCTGTCACCAAAAGGTTCCACATTAACAGAAATCAGTATATCCGTTTTTTGCAATTGGTTTAATTTAACAAGTGTCCGTCTAATTTCGACACCAACTCACTTGTACTTGCAGTCCTCCGGGGTGTTGAAGGTGGGCGGGGTCTCAAAGCGGGCACAGTCACCTTCATACCACAGCTGGTAGAAGAAATTCTTCCCGTTGTCGTCGGTGATCACCTTGATGTCGTCCACCATACCACCCTGAAAACACAGTCGCAGAAAACAGACGTTAACCATATAGACGCTCAGCAAGGACTGACTGCAGAAAACCCGACCCGGGGCAACGCTACGCACAGCATGAAGCCATTTGAGTCGTACCTCCATGAACCAGTTGTCCGAAGGGGCCTTGTACATGACGTTGACCTTGCCCTCGACGTAGCTCAGCTGCATGTCCTCACAGTCGTCGACCAGGAACAACTCCAAAGGATCCGAGGACTCTCCCAGCACAGTCTCGGTACCGCGGCAGAACCAGTGGGCATGGAACCACTTTCCATTGTTGTCTTCCCAGAGGGATGTGATCCTGGAGAGCCAATGCAAGACGGTCATCAGGCCCATGCAGAAAAACATGGTCCCAATTTGCATACGGCCCGTTAAAACCTACCTGGCCAGGTAGAGTGGGACCATGGTTTCATCAGAGCTGACAGAAACACAGTCTCCCACCTCCAGCACCTCATTGTCCACGCGCACCTTCATGTAGTACCTCTTCTTCCCAACAGTCTAAACACGCGAGAACATTTGTTATTCCCAGCGGTGAGTTCGCCTTGCAGCAGGTCGGTCAAATTCTACATCTGGAAATAGTTTGCTGTTCACCACGTCAGTAGAAACAAATACCTTGACGGACTCTCCAACCCAGGTGAGCTTGCCGTTGCTCTGCTTCTTAGTTTTGGCCTTGGACACCTTCTTTGGAGGCGCCTTCAGCACAGGCAACAACTCTTCCTCTTCTATAATGGTCTCATCATCCTCCGCCTCCTTCACTGCCAGGTTGGGGCATCTGAAGGGAGAGAAGGACATTTTTGACCATGTGACTGCAGACCCAGACTCTAAATATTCAGTACAGAGTCACGGCCTGTCCATTACTGCAGCGTCTGGAGCAAAATGGAGGGGAACAAGTCGAAACAACTTAACGTCAGTCGTAGCTACGTACAAACTCCAGGACGTTGGAACACGAGGCTGGAATACCTCATGAAAGCACAAAAAGATCAGAGAACTAACCTCCTCTTCTGGCAAGCCTGCTTGCTGCGACCATCACCCCCAAACTTGATCATGTCCTTGCAAGGAGCACAGTTGCCACAGTCTGCAGCCTGGCAGACCTGGCATGGGGGGAAAAGCAGAAGCATCGAGTTGTCAATTCAGAGAGCTACAGCTCTACATTAATGAACCGATGACATTTGCAATAAGTTGCACAAGCACCACGCTGCTTTTCTTGGCTGAGATTTTAAGCCAAACCAACAGGCAAAATCCCTGGTGGCGCCATGCCACATGGGAGTTAGCGGGTCACCTCGCAGACACCACAGCGCTGGCGTTTGATCCCGCCATCCTTCTCATTCTGGTCAATCTGGTCGGAGAAGAAAGTGTCGAAAATCTGGTAGACCAGCTTTGTGGTGGTGGCTCTGGTGGGCCCTCCTTTGCTGTCCTTCTCAATCTTGGTAGGATGGCGGATGGCCTGTCTTCTGGCAGCTCTCCTGTAACCAGAGAGAAGCAGGTGGTTGGAAGTTTATCGGCAAGTCAGTGGAAGAGGATAATAATGCCGTGTTTAAGCCATGCCGAGAAAGCCGTGCAACAGATGTGTTTCATTAACAAGCAAACAGACACGAATCAGGATGGTTTTTACATGCGCTTTCAGGGCTCCGAATGGTTGCAGCGCACACAGAACGAGCAAAGGATATATTCAGACCGAAGGGCTGTAAAATACCTACCAGTACAACAGCATGCTGCATTTGGGAATGTCAAGAGGAGTGTTAAAACACTTGGGGTCAGAGGGCATGACCCCACACCTATGCCCCCACTGCATGCACCTCATCACAAATCAGCACTGAAACTTGGACAACCTTGCTGGCTTAAGCTTTAGCTCTATGAGCTAAATACATGGCGACTGACAGGATCCTCCTGCACTAACCCATAAGCACAGCGCTACAGCAGGACATTTCTCATTACAGCTGCTGGTCACCATGGTAACAACATCAGTCTTACCTCTTCCCCAGGGTGACTCCAGCCAGCTTGATCAGATCCCTCATGCAGGGAGTGACGATGATGGGCTGCTCGTCAGAGTCCCCGGCCTCGTCGTAGCTCTCCACCTGCTCTACGACAAACTGCGCGTGGCGCAGTAGAGTGTCCTCCGTGAAGCGGTTGAAGTTCAGACCAGCAGGGGGCACCGTGGTCTGAGGGGCAAAGGGGAGAGAAGGTCGGTCAAGTCGATGCTCAGGCTGATGTGGTCACGTGGCCACGCTAGAATGAGGGTCACGTAGCAGGGTAGAATTATGAGGGATAATTTGCAACATCCAAATAACAATTGGCAAAGTGTCACCACACAAATGCCGTTGTTCAATATTGCACCTCAATCTTGTTGAGGAGATCTTCATAGCTGACGTCAGGGTTCTTCTGCAGAAATTCCACCACCATTTTGCTCATGTAGATCTTCTCCTGCATCACAGCAAAAATGGGCGCATACTCTTCACTGGGGTCCATCAGGATGTAGTCAGCGAAGGCTGTGGGGTGGGTGGAGGGGTGGTAAGATGTTGCCATACAGTATACATGGCTGTAGGAAGAGGTTTTAACAGTCAAGCCACTTAAATCTAAACAGAGGACTTGGAGATTACCTGTAGTGAATCCAATTAAGGCCTTCTCTCCTCCGTCAAAACCAGTGATCCACCAAGCATTGATGGGACCGAGCTTTTTGGCAGGTACACCTCCTACAGTATTAGTAGACTATTAGATCATTTTAATAATATACACACGGAATTGTTTGGTGAACAAAATGTGCCGTACATAGTGTTGAGAAGAATGAAATGTGAAAGCCTCAGGTTCATACCGTCCATGCAGGGGTTGTCATCGTAGATGGGCTTCACTGCACAGCTAAAATACAGCTCCACGTTCTTCTCGATGAGGCCGGAATCAAACGGACACAGGTGGCCGCGCTTGTCATAAACACTGCACAGATAAATAAGACGTTTCAGCCAACATACCACAAACAACCATTGCAGTTTTCCCGAGTCTGTGCACCGAGGAGGGATTACCGACCAGAAGTTGGTAATCTTGTGCTGAGGTAGTTCTTCATAGTTCTCAAAGCCATCTTCGTTTGAGTCGAATAGAGACAGGCGTTCGTCCGTTAACATCTCCGGCTCGTCCAGCTGCAAGTAAACAAAACATAAGAACCAACAACGGCCAATAGACAACAAACGTAAGATCACAGCTGAACAACCTCAGAGCATGAATTGTTTCACTCCATAGAAACAGATTTTAGTGGGGTTCACAGATATCCAGCCAACCATGATGTCAACTAGATAACTCGAAACCTGACGTTTCATCCTTGGGTACTCACCGCATTATCAGGATCTCCTTGGAATAACTTAAGGTCTGAATCATCCAGGTACTGCCTGCAGTCTGGACATTTAGGGGGTGGGGTCTAAAACAGGAGAGAGGAATCAGTAATACCGACAGAACAAATGGATTTTCCATCCAACATAAAAATGTGTCATTGGTGTCACAGCATATCTTTTGCTGCGCAGGCTGCCATTCCAGAGTCATATGGAAAGCAAGGAAGTTCTTCAACAGACCACACCCTCTCCAGATCATCCATACAGCACCCAAACCCCTTCAGTGTCATTAGCTATAAACAGTCATCGGCTAGCTCTTAGTCTTGAAATGGTCTGACTTTGCAGGTAATCATTAATGTGTCCTTACGCATTGAAAGCCACCACATTCGCTGGTAAGTTGATCAGAGAGTTTTGACTGTTAACAAGCTAATTGTATTAGTGCCAACTGAAGCTCATGCAAGCGTGACAGGGACTCGGAGTACGCAGAAATAACTCGTACAAGATATAGCAAAACATGGATAAAGCGACAATGTATTCGCTTCCCTTTTAATTAAAGCATAAAACACACGCAACTCCACGCACGATAGTTTCATTAGCAACTCAATTACAGCAAATGTTTTATTTCCATTTGTAAGACATAAAACCACACAGTTGTGCCGGAATGGGCCTCACCTTAGGTGCAGCCACTAGCTTCGTTTTTTCAATTGTCGCATCCTGTGCAACTGGCCTGAAAGGAGAATACAACAGTAATGATAAGCATTCACACTAAAACAGTGTAACCTGAAAGGTAAAAAGAAAAGAAACCTTACTTCACGTCATCAGACTCCACTTTAAGACGCTTCTCTTCTCGGGTCTACAAGAGATAAAGGGCTAATTAGGAGGTGGACAGAATGAAGATTCAGATATGACATCGGCGGTACAGACACAATACGATCATCATACCTCCTCCAACTCGTCTGTGTCTGGCTCGTCATCCTTTTTATCCTCCACTACTCCGCTGGTAGCCTCTCCGTTCACTTCATCAGACTTGCGCTTCTGACTGAAAGGGAGAAGATTGACAGTTCACCCGTGAGGAGAACGGAGGGGAAAACAATAACGGAGAAAGACAAAAATGAGTAACGAGAACTCACACTTTGGAGAACATTGATAGGATCGTGGGTTGGTTCCCAGAGGCTCTTGTGACTCTTGCAGCAGGAGATTCTGGACAAACAGAAATTCCAACATCAACAAAACTGTGTTGCCACATGAATCTGGTCCTCGGGCACTCACACAACACTAAGTCTGTGCCAATGTGGTTCTCAAAAGATCAAACAAATACCAGAGCATGAGATATGACTGAAAAACGATAAGGTATGGAATTATCCTGGGAGGCACTTCATGTACCAATCCTACTCACTCTTGGGCTCAGAGTCAGATTTGCTCTTCCGTCCGCCCTTGCCTTTCGGCGCAGGAGGAGACTTCATGGGCTCTGCGTCGTCTTTGACATCCATGCTTCCCTCTTCACTTCCTTCTTTGGGAGAGGTACCGTTGGCCGCAGAGCCATTGGTTTTGCCAATTTGTTCTGCACCGTCACCATGCAAGCCATTCTCCAAATGAAGCTCACGGCCCAATAGGGCCTTGACCTTAGCGAGGTAGCCATCCTGAAGAGAACACAGGCCCTGATCAAAAGCACTGGCATAGCTAGAAATAGGACACAACCTGGACATGCTTTAAGTAGAAAGTGTGTAAACCAGCATTGACATGCAAGCCCATTCAGCATTACAGAGCCACATGTGTATGACAGTAAACTCTGTGCCGCATCAGTCAGACAGGCATTGTTGATATTGCATTTGAGAAATATGATTGGTCGACTCGCCACACTTCCTGACAATTATGCGCAGCATATAGAAACGGTGTATTTGCAACATCAAAAAGAGATAGGATCAACCTACCAGTTCCTTCTCCATAGGCTATTCATTCACTGCTACACTGTTAGCCATCTATTCTAGCTACACAGACTAGTGGACTTCAAGTATACAAAAGGCCATGTAGACATTTTGAAACTGCTCATTACTGTTCACAAAGGAATGCAACAGCCTACAACACACACAATCCAAGATTATACAAAAGTGTCGAGCTATTGAGTAACTTCGCCAGCATACAGTTCACTTAACCCTGCTAGTTTGTGAATCATGATGCCATTTTCAAACATATCGGCTACATAAACATGAATTCACTGCCCACTCCTACAAACTAAAAATGGTGTATGGTCAAACTGATGTCGTGATAGCATTGTTGATTTACAAATTCACAGTATGAAGTTCAACTGAAAACGAAACATTGCAATTGCTGACATTCGGTCCCATGTCTTTCTGGGACAACACACACAATTTGTTTGTGCAGTGACACTGAACCAATTGAAGTCAGCACGCTGGCATCTTAAAACTACTTGTAAACCTGACACCTCCATACACAGACATGTGTATAAACAAACTGAAGTTTAGGGCTAAGAAATAAATAAGAAGCCTTGAGATTTAGTTTAGGCTGCTAATGAACATGTACCAGTGGGATACCAGTTAACACATATTATTGTCTTTGAGACCACATTCACATTAAATTGACACGGCCCAACTCACCATAGAAATCTCAGAACTTTTCATCTTGGCTTCTAAGTTGCTGAGTTGGTCCTGAGCATCTGCATGCAGGAAGTCCTGCAGCAACTTGACCTTCTCTTTGACACAGTCCTACAAGTGACAGATTTAGGAAACTATATTTAGTGACTACCTGTATATTGTTCAATGATTAATTAACATTAAAGTATTAAACAACCCTAACAAAAAAGTTACAGTCCAAAATCACCTCATCTGAGTTTCCATCAGCTTTCTTTTCCAACACCTGCAACCTGTAAACAAAAACAAGGCACATACCCAGTTCATGCAAACACCCGCCAAGGAGGTCAAATCTCAAATCAGTACCACGCTTGTTGACAGGTAACCAATGATAACAATACAATTCGACTACTGATTATTTATGTCCTGCGGGTAAAAAAATTATCAACATCATTTAAAACGGGTAATGTTAACGGACTAGCGAACGTGAGCTGTCGTCTACAGGTAAACGACTACGGATATGATTAATGACCACATGGCATATGCACGCCTCCAATACCGGACACGGACTCAGCAGCTGACCGCAGATATTATGTTTTATTTGGCGCCAAATCTATTCCCATTCACGCGCGTCTGTGATGTAGCTAGTAGCAACCGTATGAAACGCCGTAGCAGCAGCACGGGCAAACGGGATAACACGGCTAACTGGATAACTACCCGACTCAACAATAAGGTAGAAATGCGCATCATTGTGAACAAACCACTAATCGCCATGCATACAAACGGGGCATTGTGTGGTTTATTAGAAATAGGCGTGAATATACATGCGTATCGATGTGACAGGACAACAACAGATACATTGAATACAATGACGTATATAGCTAGCCAGACATCATAGTAGTAGCGTTTAGCTTAGCGCTAACAGACGTTAGCATTCACCGTACCTTTTCCTGACATCCTCCGGCAGAGACAGTGAAGTCTTTGCTGGCATCTTAACGGGGAATGTGATCAGCTAAAATATAAAACTTGAGTAGATAAAAGCGATAAAATGAACCACAGCGGTCGTTAAAACAATGTCATAAAAACAACAGCACTCGGGACAACAGTGTGCGCGTGCAGCCACCGCTGTAGCCTCTGGCTTTATCGTGCAGTTCAGGCGCGCGGGCCGTCTTTTCGCGCGGAAACCCAGGCATTTTGGGATTTACCATTATGTCGGTCTATAGGTAAAACGCGTCGATAGTCAGGGATCAGATTTAACAAATACATCTATCGATTACAGTTTGGATACATTATTCCTCCAACGCGAAACATTTAAAACATGTATATAATATGCTGTTGGTTTTGTTGCACCGTTTTCCCATAACTATGTAACATTGTACATTGTTGACACCCCCATTGGTTTGCTTACAATGCAACTTGTTTCATCACTGTGGACGTCATTTTCGAGGGAAGTCGATTGTCTTTACAAATGCAGAAGTGGTTGGTATTGTCGGTTATATTTTAGTGTGCATATGTGGCTTTGTAAAGTGATTTTGTTGTAGTATTTATAGTTACTTACAACTAACTTAAAACCCACATGTACTGCGACGGGGCGTGGTTTGTTTCTGTAGCCAGATAATCGATTCAAATTATGCATTACTCTTATAACTAATTGATTAGAAATATACTGGGAAATAGCGTTATATAACCGAACACAAGTGATTCGTTTATCTCATATGTAGATTGATAAATAGCCATCACATATTGTTGTCTGGTCACATAAGGGTACTTAAAACTGAAAATGTCTGTTTCACCACTAGGTGCTACTATTGTATTGCATTAAAGTTCATTTGTGGCGAATTGCCTGAGGCTGGGAGCCTTTCAGCATGGTTCAGATCCGGGTTTACCTTGGATACCAGAAGACAAAGACAGTTACATTTGGCAATTCTGTTCACAGAACGTTTTTTATCCCAAAGTCCATTTCCAGTTTTGGGATATGGGTAAAGCTTACAATAGGGGGTAATACAAGAGTTCTAGGTAGAGTTTGGGTTGGAATTCGGCGTAACGTTTTATTTATGTGATGAAGGTAAGTTAATTTAGGTTAGTTTAGACAATAGGCAATCATTTTCAGGTCCTCGCAAGTGATAAACAAAGTTGTGCGTTGTGGTTGTGAAATAACATCTATAATGAATTGTTTCTAGGTATGCGTGCATGTGTGTCCATGTGTTTATAATCATGTGCAGCTGTCGCTGCACAAGGCATAGGCACCTACAGTTTTTGGGGAGTCTGATGTCACATCCTGCTGCGGAGCACTGGAATAGCTTGGCTGTGTTCCCAGCAAAACGCAGTCTCCTGGGGCTTTTTCGGCCAATGTTCCCACCCAGGAATTCTGGATGTCTGACAATAACCAGGCCAGGCTCTCTCCCAAGGCCACACTCCCATCAGCCTCTCCCAGGCCATGGCCTGTAGTCTGCTCCCAAGGCCAGTCTGAAGTCTCTCCCTCACAGGCCACGTCTTAGCAGAGCTTCTAGAGAAACATTCCGTCTATACTAAAGACACGTTCTTCTTCCGTGCCACACCCCTTTCTTTTTCTTAATGGTTTAATTCTCCTCACCCCCATATGGTCTAACACTTTACCCAACAACACAAAAAAACACGCTCTCTCACGTTTGACTCCAAACATTTAATACTTTGCTGTTAGATGTGAAGTGCGAGATCAGTCGGGCATATTAATGCTAGGATATCTGTAGAGCTATTACATGTTGAAAGTATTTTCAGACTTTGTTGGAACACGTTTGGATTAAATATCAGTTTTTGATTACATTTTAGGCAGACCTGTGGGATTGTGCAAAATGGCAATCGGCCTGGATTTCAAGGCGTCTCGGGACATGAAAAGTTAATTCAATACCCTAGGCATTTTTCCACATGTAGAGTACATGCACAAACATAAAATACCGCCGATGTCCATTCACTTGGAGAGAAAAAAACACACAAAACCCATTGCATTTTCATAATATTTTGTTTATTTTATAAAAAGGAATGCAATTAACAAAAACATTTTTATGTACCTCTATTAGTGTTTAGATTGTACCGATTCGACACAGGCAGCATGCTACTGGACACGTGACTATTGCACACGAGACATTTCATACATAACAAAAGTTCATACATACTTTAGATATATACAGCCGTACTTACAGACACGCACATATTTATTCATGTATATCGTATATAACTCGTTCAGGGTTATGCAACGCATTGACGGCGATTGGTATCTTTAGACAGACTAGAACACGTCTCGTTGCAAAACCTACGAGAAAACGGAGCCGACGGGAAGCGTCTTAAAATGCTCTCATTATTTTTATTGGGATGTTCAGCTTTTGAATATATACTGTGTTGATGTGTGTTATACTGCGTTATACTGTGTTTATGTACTGTGTATGCACAGTCTACTATGACGTGAAACAGTTGTGTAACGGAGCACGTCTGTTTGGAGTCCGCCTAACCAGCAGCCTGTATGAACCTTAATGGAGATATGATCACTATCAGGAGCGTGGCCCTAGTGTGTGCGAGTGTGTCCGGACAAAGGCAGATGAAATTCATCCTGAACAACAGGAACCACTCAATGAAACACAGGACTTCCTGTGGCTAAAGGAAGTTGTCGAAGTATGTCAGAAAAGGAAGAGGCTGACCTCACGCGGAGGGTAAGGGGACCCCCCGCCACCTCCTGAAACTGGATCGCCTCTCGTTT
This sequence comes from Dallia pectoralis, assembly GCA_029465975.1. Classification (NCBI taxonomy): domain Eukaryota; kingdom Metazoa; phylum Chordata; class Actinopteri; order Esociformes; family Umbridae; genus Dallia; species Dallia pectoralis. Next base: position 8,494,137 of record CM055752.1, on the reverse strand, counting down.
TTGTAAGGGAAGAGGGATTAACGGGAAACCCCAGACATGTTTACTTGGGGCTAATTCTATGTCTTCCTGTGTTCAACACAGGCAGTTAATTTCCTCTACCTGGAACGGCATGCTGGTGACGCGTCTTGTTGTTTGTGGTGACGGTGTGGCCCTAAGATTTCAGTAGGAGTGGCCAGCCCCGTTTTATCCCGACTCTCTGTACGTCAACGACAAATCGATTATGGGTAATACTGTCAACGGCGGAGCTGTCGCGCTCCATACAATTCATACGTACATTCAGCCGCGTTCCCCCGTGGAGCAAAGGCCAAATGAGCACAGAAAGCACACGGCCTTACGACTGGTTCCGGGCTGCCGGGCGGCTGTCATTGAGGGTGAAATTATTCAGTGCCAACTCACTTGTGCTTTCTCATTCTGTTAAGTTACGAAAGACAACGGTAAAAGCGAAAGGAACGCATTACAAAGTGAGCAGAGAGAGAGAGAGAGATGGGGTTAATAATCAAGCTGAACTTGCTGGAGTATACGAATACACATTAGTTCTTACAAAGGAGTTAAATGTCATGCAATATAAGATAGCGGAGTACTTTTGCAGGTAATTGAAAGGGATCTATGCATATATGAGTATATAGTGTATAGCCCTGTTGTAAAGGGGTATAGCCCTGCTGTAAAGGGGTCATTCGAGGGTTCTGGCTTTGCATGGAAGTGACTGAGGGTCCCATTTCTAAATGAGCACCGTCGTTATGGATAAATACTTATTTCACTCCAGGATACTTTCGTGGTTTCGCCTTAAAAAAGGGCAACAGCCATGACAAATAATCACAAAACGGTTACATGTCTACAAAGTGCAATATATGAAAGCTTTTCAATGTACAGGGGCTGTAAAAAGCCCGGACGTCAACTTGGCATTACCAATCACCAGGATGTTGTATGTATTTGGTGTCTGTATTTGGCTTTCACAAGGAGTCTGCGTACATGCAAAATAGGATGGACAGTACATTAATGTATCGTTACAATCAAGACTCCCTTAACACAGGTTGTGACATCACTCTGTGATAGTTGACGTCCCTAAGAAAAGGGGCTGTTTAAAACATAACATATATGTAACATAACATATATATCTATATAAAACAGCTTCGACAACAAAAAGTAAATTCATTGTATAATAGGGAATCTACTCAAGGTTGATTGTATTATCACACTTGTGCGTGTGCTAAGTCTGTGGAATGGCGATCGTGTTCTCTCAGGTGTGACACAGGTATGACACAGGTGTGACACAGGTATGATTGTAATACAAGAGTCCACTCTGCTGTAACCTCCTGTGTCCCCGGTTCGGAGTTAAGCTGGCGGCATGTGGGATCTCAGGTGTGATTTTATCCGTAAGTCTCTTTACCTGTCCCCAGACCCGCCCCGTCTGCATCACACACACGCGCACACACACACGCTATCTCTCACACATCAGTCTCTCAGATACCCAAATGCACACACACTCGCGTTCGCATATTGACACAGCCGATGCATAACAACAGTCTTGAGTTCAGACGCAGGTAGTGCAATCGGACTGCATTATCGGCATGCTTTGGTGTTCATGTTTGTTGTTGGTGCAGTGCTCCATCGAGCTGGAGCTCTTGAGGGGCACCAGGCACCGGTCGGCCGGGCGCCCGCTGGTCAAAAGCCCCCAGCAGCACAGCACACGCAGGAACTCCCTCCTCATGTCCTTGCTGCGCAGCGTGTAGATCACCGGGTTGAGTGCAGAGTTGAGGGTGGCCACGCCGAAGAATACCTCCGCCCGGGAGAGGATCGGGCATTTCCCCCGGCTGCAGGACCTGTCCATCAGGAGAATGGTGAACGCCGGCAGCCAGCACAAGATGAACACGCCCAGGACGATGGTGACCGTCTTCAGCAGGGCGTACGCCGGCGAGTTTGTGGCCTCCTGGTGGCTGGAGCGCACGATCAGGTAGATGCGCACGTACAGGATGACAATGGAGAGCAGGATGACGCTGAAGATGGTGACCACGAACAGGATGTACTGCTTAGAGTAGAGGGGCAGCACGGCGGAGCACTCGGGCAAGTTGTCGATGCAGTTCCAATAGATTATGGGCAGGCCTCCCAGGAGGATAGAGGTGACCCAGCACGTCCCGATCAGCAGGAACATCCGACATGTTCTGTTGGAGCCATAAACTTTGACCTTGGTGATGGCAATGTAGCGTTCGATGGCTATGGCCAGCAGGCTAAAGACGGACGCGGCCAGCGCGATGAACGCCGTGCCCTCCCGGATGAACCACTGCACCGGGAACAAATCGAAGGTCCTCGGGCCCGATAAGAAGATGTTGGCGATGTAGGCGGAGCCGGCCAGCAGGTCGGAGAAGGCCAGGTTCCCGATGAAGAAGAACATGGCCGAGTGGAACTTCTTGTTGCGGAACACGGCCGTGAGGACCAGTAGGTTCTCCAGGATGATGAAGCTGCAGAGGACGACGAAGGCGATGTTGAGGGCGCTGAGTTGCACCATCTCCTTGCGAGCATCCACCTGCGCCTGGGTCATGTTCTTGGCGAAAATGTAGTGGGCCTGGATCAGGGTCCGATTATAGTACTGAGAATACCTGCTCTTCATGGCAACGATGGGGTGGCAGAGCACAGTGGCTTTTCGGCAAAGAGTCATTTACACAGCGGCTGGGTGGCGGTTAAGCTGATCTGGAGGAGACAGTCTGGGAGACGGGGGCAGGGCGTAGGGCAGTCGGGCAGGACGTAGGGCAGGACAGAGGGCAGGACGTAGGGCAGGACAGAGGGCAGGACGTTGGGCAGGACGTAGGGAAGGACGTAGGGCAGGCGGTCGGGCAGGCTGGGGGGTGGGAAGGGGGTCTGTGCCCGTCCCAGAGTCACTTCTCAGTTGCCCAGTTAGCCTGAACGGGTCACCTGCAGAGAAACAGGTCAAGATTACTAACACGTCACATACAGACATTTTAAAATAGACTTTAAACGAAGAAAAAGCTTCATTGAACAACAATCTGGACTAGGAGAGACTTAAACTATGAAAATGGTCTGGGTTTCAAATGGAAACAAAACGTTGACTAGTTCATAAAAGCCGACTGGCTTAAGATATGGGAACCAAAGAATCAGATGTAGTATATATACACCCAAGACAAAATGACCTTGCGTCTCACTGTACTTGCCTACCCCTAATACAACCCTGGCCTGTGGTCCAGGTGTATTTTTTCGCATTTGCCATCTGCCTCAAGTCACCGTGTCCCGAGAATTTCCCAGAAAGATCTGTGTGATCACTGGAGCAGCTGTTCTGCTGATAACACACAGTGCCCCTGTGTCCATACGCTACATCTCCAGATATACACCCACGCATGCAAACAGTTGTTCTTTTTGGCTGCACAGGAGAATTGGCTGGCTACAAAGAGGTGGTGAGTTAGTGTGGGGTTTCGAGAGATTCCAAGCCGGTGATTTTTAACTGACGAGTGACCGCGGACTCTGGAACTGCAATGTTTTGTACCGGGAGTAAAGACAGAAAGGCTATTTCCTAGAAACCACGAATAAATCCATCCGTCACGGAGAGCATTTATTAATTGGCCAGATGTCCCACCGAGCATCTACAGGTTGTAGCCTCAGAACCATTTATGGAAGACATTCCAGTCACTTCTAAGCACTATGGCTGTCAACTCTATCTCATTGTTCGGAGCACAGTTCCACTCTGTTTAAGCATCTCTCTTAAGCACCTCCCCCCAGTTTAGTTTAGCAGCCTGGCTCATGGATTAGCCGCGGCCTGGATCAGGCAGGGCCCGGGGCAGACCACAACACCCCCTAACTCTGACAGCATGGGGGGCCTGGCTGGAAAGCTGGTGTATTGAATGACGTACGGAACACGTGTTCACTTCACGTAACAGGAAACGTCTATTGTGGACACGCGTCACATTGTTGTACATGCCCCTGGTTGGTGTGTCCCAGTTGGGAGCTGAAACCTCCTCTACACACTCCGTTCAATGAATCCCATCACATAACACACACACATCACATGTATGCAAATAATACACATTTGTATACAAACAAAGCTTGGAATCTTTTAAGAAAGGAAATACGCTGACAGGGAAAGCAGGGCCTCCCAAAACGAAAGTAAAAACTTTCCAGCAAGAGCGAGGTTTAAAGAGGTTCTGGAAAGCTCAGTAGAATTTGAGTTGCGTACATAAGTGAAGAGGTAAAAGAAGCTCTTATTGTAACATAATCTTAGGGCTTCAACTGCTCTCCCTACTCCAAGGCACTGCCTGCAATATCACCTGCAATATCATTGCACCCTGATGAAGACAGCGTGCCTGTCGAAACGTTGGTCTTATTAAATATTATATGCATTTGAGTTTAGAGTGTGCGGCTTTTTCTCATCATTTTGTTTCATTCCGTACCTTTAAGCCAGCACCTCGTCTACTAAGGTGTTGCTTCTACCTTTTTTTCGTATATCACCTGCAATATCACCTGTAATATCACCTGCAATATCAGCTGCATTATCACCTACAATATTACCTGCAACTTCACCTGTAATATCACCTGCAATATCACCTGTAATATCATCTGTAATATCACCTGCAATATCACCTCTTTACACTGCCACTTTAAATCGCAATGCCCAACTCTAGTGTAAACAGGTTCTCCCGCTGGTCTGTTTAGCTTGGTTGTCTAACGGCTGTCCTGTCTACTGGGCTGTGACGGTTAAGCTGTGCGGCTGAGCTGAGAGGGTCTGGGCCGGGGACGTGGAGAAAGCAACGCGGCCATGTGGAATGGTATCTAAACACAAAAGCAGACAGGAATCTGAGACATCTCTGTGACGCACACAGACACACACACACCACCTCACAAATGCAATGGGTGAGCACACACCCCGCGCACACACACACACACACACACACACACACACACAGCTGCTCTTGGCTACCAATAATAACCAGCATTCTCTACTGTTTCCTCAAGCAGGAACAAAGAACAATAGTCTCCGTTAGTGGTTACGAGGTCTGTCCTATCATCAGCATCAATAGCCCAGTCAGGCCACGCTGGTGCCACACCCTCTCCGGACAATGCCACCAGGCCACACCCCTTCCAACATATGCTAATATACACTTGCGAAACCTTGTCTGTACCGCATGTATATCTTCCAATTTTCCCGCTGGTACCTTTCGAGTTTACTAAGTTCAATGCGTTACCACTTCAATATCAGCTCCGGGTCTTGTCTCGTCCCCTCGTTTCCTTGGACCATGAAATAACGTAAATCCGAGCATGAGTCTGAGTGGCTCTGCCAGCTGCACCGGTGTGTAATTGCATTATGTATCATTACTACTGCCGGCTGTAGTGATGTTGTTATCACAGCCGTCCATCTGAACCGTCTCTCTCTACCGCGGGTGACATTAGAAGAAGGAGAAGATAATGATGTCATGTATTAGACGTTGTTCTTTCCTTTCACCTCCGCCCGTGTCTCTCGTTCATTCGAACAGTCCGCTCTCTCACGAGAAACTGTGACTGTTTCTTTTTGCGTTGTTTTGTTGACCTTCGGACAGCAACTCAAGGCCCCCTGTCAGTCGGCACATGACCACGGAGGCCTTGGTGGCTCACGTGACGGCCATTGATTGATTTGACAGCATGTGAAACCCGATGGGCTGGTTTGCCTGCCGAGCTGTGAACTGCCCAACGCCACGCCAGGGTCCAGACATCTCCGCGGTGACTGGGTGAAATCGATTTACAGCCTAAGTCCTACGTAGCACCGGCACACCGCTCACCCGTGTCCTCTCACAACGTCACCCCCATCCTATCTCACAACTCCACTGTCATATATCAATCACACAACACGCCAACCAAAACACACTTCTGGTTCACCACTTAAAACTGCTATAACGGCTTCCTTCCATCCGTGCCTTCGACAGCATTTATGTTTCACCCCGATGATGCCCGACCAAAAACCTCAGGCTTCTGTGCGCCTGTGGCTGAATTGCAAACACCGACCCAGATCAGAGTTGAACAGGCGACTGCAAAACTCACCAAGTTCACAACGCCGGCTAGAGAAGGGTAGCTCAGAGTGTGCAGAGAGGTTGGGCACATCTGGTTGAGGCTATAAGTAGACGAGGGGAAGTGCTGATGCTGACGAAGAACAGTGCCTCTCCCAGACAACCAGAAGCCCCGGGAGAGATGAGATAGAGAAGACACTCGAAGAAACATCTACACCGTTCTTTCGGATCTGAAGGCCTTCGACGCTAAGGAGGCCGAATGGAATCTGATTGCGCACAGGAATTCTGGGATGCTTCTGTGCCCGGCCAATCCCGTTCAGGCTGATCCATGTGGATAACTCAAATCCGCTATTGGGAGCCAGTCATAAAACGAATTGTATTTCCGATTCATTGTCAAAAACGATATAGTTACTACCAATTATCCAATGGTGAGCAATCTTACCAGTCACCTAAAATCTACCATCTTTTCTGTGGGTACAGAAAGTTGACATAAACAAGGTTGCCGCGCTTTTTCTTACAGGAAGTGGAAATGTGAGGACATGGGTAGAGATCTGCTGCAATAGAAGCAATCTGGTTTTATGTGGTAATTTTTGCTTCAGTGGTGATGATAGTGGGGGAATCGACTTCATCTAATTTTTACAATTGACCTACTACCTAGACCTTCCAGTATCAGAATATGATGATTGTATTGTTGTTGTGTTTAGATCTGGCTTAAGCCTTCTAGTATCAGAATATGACGATTGTATTGTTGTTGTGTTTGGATCTGGCTCATTACTTCAGGAGGTGTTCTTACACGTTACGTTGTGGATACATCGTGAGTCTGAAAGCAAGTCAGCTGGTTGCAGCAGTTTGCGACTGTGCAATGCCGCGATGACGACATCTGCCAAACAACAACTATTGACCGCGAAGTAAAAAGTAAATATTTACAATTTTACAAAATCACATTCCAATATCCCTCCATGAAAGAGCCAGAAGAGGTGAGCAAACTGGACAGAGACACACATGCACACGGAGCAAGAGACATGAAAGAGAGGTAGGGCAAGGGATGGAGGGTGAAAGAGAAAAGGAGAGTGGAGACAGAAAGTTCCAGTACAGGCTGTTTTTACAGTTATAATGTAACAGTATGTGGAAAGGAGGACATTGGCATTGTGTCGTTATAAGCTGTGGTATACGGATACTATCATTTCCCATTTTACCCATTTCAGTTGCAGACACTCTGCCACTGTTTGTCGGACAGAATTGCACAATATGATGATACACATACAGTAACTTCTCAAGAATACATACTCTTAGTTTTCATTGGACACTAATAGTAATGTGCTCCTATTAACTTCACATGTACCCTACTGAGAAAAAATCTGATACAACAGAAGCACATATAGATATATATAGCACATGTAAATATATATAGCACATGTAGATACACATAGCACATGTAGATACATATAGCACATGTAGATACATGTAGCACATGTAGAAACATATAGCACATGTAGATACATATAGCACATGTAGATACATGTAGCACATGTAGAAACATATAGCACATGTAGATACATATAGCACATGTAGATACATATAGCACATGTAGATACATATAGCACATGTAGATACATATAGCACATGTAGATACATATAGCACATGTAGATACATATATGGGTCTTAAATCAGCCTGTATTTGCTGTAACAACCGCCCGCTATACATTATCCCGCTTATTACATGGCTACCTACTAAATAAATAAATAATTTTACACACAAAAAAATATTTAAAAACGATTATATTGCCTGAGTGAACTGAACTGCGTCCATAGTTTTTCATGGCAACGCTGTGTTATACTTAGCAGCGGTCTGCTATCAAGAAATAACAGACCGGACCGGAATTCAACCAAGCCATCTAATAATATTTGATATTTAAATATATTTATAATTTAAGAGCTATTTGTTAAAGACTTGTCCTCTCACAAACACGTTTTTTTTATTTCCCTAACTAAGTTTTTTGTTTACCCTATTGAGCAAAATTATCCCTTCAGTCTTTCTCTCTAACTTACATTCTGAAATGTGTGTGCTTTCTGCATAAGTATTTATTACTCCGCTAACGTCCGACTTGTTGTATTTTTTTAACAAGATAGCGAAGAAGCGCATGGGATTGTGGGTGATATGAGAGCGCGAAGGCTACACATATGCATCCTTTCGTGTACATGGCATATTTTCCGAACGAAGGACTCGTCCTTGGTTGAAATTCCGAGGATCCTCGACATTGGAACAGTCCTTCGACGGATGTTGATGACGTAGCATCCTCGAAATTCTGGCTTCTGAGGATCCTTCCTTGACATTGAGAAACGGCTAATGAGTGAGTAGACAGTTAAAAGGTTGCAGAGGAAACAAAAGGCAGACATATATAGACTAGGTTATTCAGTTGTCATCCAGACACACAGGAAATCATTTTTCACACCTTTATAACACTTTTTTTCCCCTGAGCACTCAGTTCAACCCGACATGAATCTCTGTGAAACATAAACCAAAAAAGCGTATCATCCGGATCAAGAAAGACGTTTATGCTGCAAAACCACAAACCAACATCAGCAGAACTCACTAGCCTATCTGCCGCACATAGCCTATCCAACCAACATCAGCAGAACTCACTAGCCCATCTGCCGCACATAGCCTATCCAACCAACATCAGCAGAACTCACTAGCCTATCTGCCGCACATAGCCTATCCAACCAACATCAGCAGAACTCACTAGCCTATCTGCCGCACATAGCCTATCCAACCAACATCAGCAGAACTCACTAGCCCATCTGCCGCACATAGCCTATCCAACCAACATCAGCAGAACTCACTAGCCCATCTGCCGCACATAGTCTATCCAACCAACATCAGCAGAACTCACTAGCCTATCTGCTGCACATAAGGTAAATGTACGAAATATGTCACAACAGTCAAATTAAACATGCAGATTTCTTCGGATTGTCAGGACCTGCTGAAATCCGATCCTTTTGGTTACAACCCCCCAAGGTCCCTGACTGATGGCTCGTTGCTCCCACAAAAGCCTCCAGGTGTTGTTTTCCCTTTTCCCAGCAACACCTGATAAGCCTCAATTAGCGGTGTGTCTGAGCGACGGCCTGCTGTTGCCTTACCGGCTGGCTGACTGGCTGGCTGGCTTACCTGCTAGGCTTCATGCCACCTGCTGTCACTGCCGCACACAAAGAAACCCAGAGCAATATTCCCCATGCTGCTGGCTGAAAGCACTATAGCGCTTAACTTAGTCATTACTAGTTCGAGAGCTCAGACGCAATATAAAAGTATTGTACAACTGCTGTAAGTCACACAAAACAATACAAATTGACACACAAAAAGACCACATACACACACACACACACACACTGGCTGCAATAACTGTGGTGATTAAGGGTTCATGTCGTCGTAGGACAGTTGACATGTCAGCCTTATCGCTGTTTGCTTTGTGAAGTCTGTACCGTTTGTTTATCTAAATGACTCTGTGTGTTTACTGTTGAGCAGTTCCTGTGTGTCTGAGTGAGTTTCTGTGTGTGCGTGCGTGCGTGCGTGCCTGCCTGCGTGTGTACGTGTGTGTGCTCCTGTGTGTGTCTCTGTATGTGTGTTCTGTCACTACGCCTCCATACCTCTGTACCTCCTGTGCTAGAATCATTCCCTTCATCTGTCCTTTCACACCTCTTCTATCTCACGGTCACACTAAAGCTGCTGTATTGGCATCACAGCACCAGACATACTCAATTTTTTCCTCCGGGATATGGGAAACTCGCTTCTCCTCCTGACTAATCTCTCTCTCCGGCTTTTAGGACAGCCAAAGGTTAATGTGTTGTTGTCATCTTGCGTCTCGCTGGGCAGGCCTGATCTCAGCACAGACCGAACGTCTCACTGGGTTCCATTTCGGCCCTCTCGGTGTTGTCAAGTGCTGTCTGTTCAAGCTTTTTGTCAGTGCTCAGGGGAATCGTCCTGCACGTTCTGTGATTTGAACTAGTAGGAAAGTCTGTGCAGTAGCGAAGATTTCTCTGCAGCAACGCTAATGAAATTGTCAGTTTAGGAACAATTTGCCTTACATCATACAGTACTATACTTCACAGAACAGAATACAACACGCAATACATCTGAAGTAGTATCTGTGACAACAAGATACTCACAACGTGATGCAAAAAAACGTTAGACTCTGTGGTGTGTGTGTGTGTGTGTATCCGGCCATGTAGACGGTCAGAGCCGTGCGTGTGTGTGTGTGTGTCTGTGGAGCAACTTTTGACTTCGGCTGTAAGAGCAAACCACAGAAAACCTTTGGTGCATGCAATTTCAGAACTTAATTTTGTCCATAACACACGTCTGCTCTGGGATTTGATGTAGCAACTTGAAAGTTCTCCACCTTACATTTCCGTTACTCGAACAACACTGCGCACACCAGACGGCAAATTTGCATATAAGATGCACACACTATATTATTATCGTTATCACTCTTTGCCACCCGGCCTTTTCCAATTAGCTGGACGACACGCCCCCTTTTCACTACCGTACCGGCCGAGCAGCAGCACTTTAAAGATCATTACCTTCAAGTCATTGCATCTGGAAAATGGGCAGGTCACGACATGCTCCCCGCACAAGTAAAATCCCCATTCGCACGGGACTAGTATTACTATAGAAAGTCGTTTAGGTGGTTATTACCCGAGCTCCGCTGTTATTCTGGCGGACGATTAGAACTGGATTAGTACACCAAAACTGCCTCAGGCTATTTTAGGCGTGAGGGTTTTTCCGACTTGTCTAGGTCTAATATATTAGCCGTGAAAAAATAATAGGTGAGAACAAATGCATGCGTGCAGGGCCGATGAATAAACATCGATCGATATCGTCTACTTCATCTTCGAAAAGCGGAATAACCAACGGTGTAGCTAACAAACCGCAAACTGTCTAAATAATCCATCTGTGGGCTATCTGCCTTGGCACTCGTTTAGAAATAAGGATGTCGAAATAAGAGAGAAATTAAGTGTGAAAAAAATAGATTTTAAAGCTGAGATAATAATATCCCCGTCTAAAAAGCGGGGACATGGCAAATTAAAAAAAAATATTGGAAGGGGCAGTTTGAGCTGCAACCCCCATCACCGAACATCCGTGAGTAAAACCAATCAGCAACCCAGTCATACACATTGGGCCTAACTTCACAGTCTGTCTGAGGTGTCGACCATCTGCTACTGTGTTAGCAAGAGGCATAAGTGTCTATCTGTGTGTGTCTCTCTCTCACTACGTCCTCGAGCCCCGGGGCTCCACATCACATAAATTGATTTCACGTTCACAGACATTGCTGTGTTATTGATCCCAGAGCCAGAGAGACAGTCCCAGAGGAGTCCCAGGTTCACAGACCTAGCAGGAGCCATAGATGAGGAGTCCCAGGTTCACAGACCTAGCAGGAGCCATAGATGAGGAGTCCCAGGTTCACAGACCTAGAAGGAGGCATAGACGAGGAGTCCCAGGTTCACAGACCTAGAAGGAGGCATAGATGAGGAGTCCCAGGTTCACAGACCTAGCAGGAGCCATAGATGAGGAGTCCCAGGTTCACAGACCTAGCAGGACCAGAGGGGCTTTAATAGTCTAGAGGATCCTGGAGCAGAACTGGTCATACACACTAAACCACTGTCATTGTATTGATTAATCCTGCATCGTTCAGTTCTGTCTCCAATCCCAAACAAAGGTTTTTTTTCCATAAGAAGAATTTCACGGAATAGCCGCCTCGTGAAACCAGGGGAGGTTCTTAGTACATGAGTCACGGTCAGAGAAAAACACAGGCCCATGCAGTCAAACACAGGCAGACATGGACAAAAAGCTCTGTCGTTGTGAGACTTGCTGTGTTTATATGACGGCCCGGCTACTGAATGAGTAATGAGGCTAAATGAAAAAGAGGGTGGAGGAGAGGCTGGGGGGGGGGGGGTGGCGGGGGTGCATTTGGAGATGTAGAGGCTTTATTTGTGGTTCTCTGACGTGTTCTGTCATAAGTTGAAACAGAGCAGAGATTAGAGATTGAATGCTGCGATTTCTCACGGTGAGAAGAGAAGGTCCACAGGGGAATTTAGTGCACAAAGTCAAAGATAAATGTGGAAAGCTTAGAGGCTTGCTTTGTGTAAACCAACCAGAGCATGTCCTAGACATACACATTCCTCTGTCTGTTTAATGGGACAGATAGTGTAGATAATGGAATGAAATGGTAGTCCAGTAAATCATTACAAATATCATATTAGGAATACACATATGTATTCATAAAAATATGTATTAGGAATACATGTTTTTATCTCTCACTCATCTCTCATCTTCAACCGCTTATCCGGGGTCGGGTCGCGGGGGTAGCAGCTCTAGCAGGGGACCCCAAACTTCCCTTTCCCGGGCAACATTAGCCAGCTCTGACTGGGGAATCCCGAGGCGTTCCCAGGCCAGTGTGGAGATATAATCTCTCCACCTAGTCCTGGGTCTTCCCCGAGGTCTCCTCCCAGCTGGACGTGCCTGGAACACCTCTCTAGGGAGGCGCCCAGGTGGCATTCTTACAAGATGCCCGAACCACCTCAACTGGCTCCTTTCTATGCAAAGGAGCAGCGGCTCTACTCCGAGTTCCTCTCGGATGACTGAGCTTCTCACCCTATCCCTAAGGGAGAGGCCAGCCACCTTTCTGAGAAAACCCATTTCGGCCGCTTGTACCCGCGATCTCGTTCTTTCGGTCATGACCCAGCTTTCATGACCATAGGTGAGGGTAGGAACAAAGATTGACCGGTAGATCGAGAGCTTTGCCTTTCGGCTCAGCTCTCTTTTCGTCACAACGGTGCGGTGAAGCGAATGCAACACCGCCCCGCTGCTCCGATCCTCCGACCAAACTCCCGCTCCATTGTTCCCTCACTCGCGAACAGGACCCCGAGGTACTTGAACTCCTTCACTTGGAGTAAGGACTCATTCCCTACCCGGAGTAGGCACTCCACCGGTTTCCTGCTGAGAGTCATGGCCTCAGATTTAGAGGTGCTAACCCTCATCCCAGCCGCTTCACACTCGGCTGCGAACCGATCCAGTGAGTGCTGAAGGTCACCGACCGATGAGGCCATCAGGACCACATCATCCGCAAAAAGCAGTGATGTGACCATCAGCCCACCGAACGGGAACCCCTCCCCCCATGACTACGCCTTGATATCCTGTCCATGAATATTACAAACAGGATTGGTGACAAAGCGCAGCCCTGGCGGAGGCCAACCCCCACCGGGAACGAATCCGACTTACTGCCGAGGACACGGACACAGCTCATGCTTTGAGCGTACAGAGATTGGATGGCCCTGAGAAGAGACCCCTCACCCCATACTCCCGCAGCACCTCCCAAAAGATCCCGGGGTACCCGGTCATACGCCTTCTCCAGATCCACAAAACACATGTAGACTGGATGGGCATACTCCCAGGCCCCCTCCAGGATCCTTGCGAGAGTAAAGAGCTGGTCCGTGGTTCCCGGCCAGGACGAAAACCGCATTGTTCCTCTTCAATCTGAGGTTCGACTATTGGCCGAACCCTCCTTTCCAGCACTTTGGAGTACACTTTACCAGGGAGGCTGAGGAGTGTGATACCTCTGTAATTGGCACACACTCTCTGGTCCCCCTTTTTAAAGAGGGGAACCACCACCCCGGTCTGCCACTCCTCTGGCACTGTCCCAGACTTCCATGCAATGTTGAAGAGGCGTGTCAACCAAGACAGCCCTTCCCCACCCAAAGCTTTTAGCATTTCTGGACGAATCTCATCAGTCCCTGGGGCTTTGCCACTGTGGAGTTGTTTGACTACCTCAGCGACTTCCCCCAGGGAAACTGACGATGACCCTCCATCAGCCTCCAGCTCTGCCTCTGTACTAGAGGGCGTGTAGGTCGGATTCAGGAGCTCCTCAAAATGCTCTTTCCAGCGCCCGATCACATCATCAGTTGAGGTCAACAGTGTCCCATCCTTACTGTACACAGCTTGGATGGTTCCCGTTTTCCCCTTCTGAGGTGCCGAACGGTTTTCCAGAAGCATTTTGGTGCCGACCGAAAGTCCTTCTCCATAGCTTCTCCAAACTTCTCCCACACCCGCTGCTTTGCCTCTGACACGGCAGCGGCTGCAGCCCTTCGGGCCTGTCGGTACCCTGCAACTGCCTCCGGAGTCCCCAGGGCTAGCATATCCCTGAAGGCCTCCTTCTTCAGTCGGACAGCTTCCCTGACCACCGTGGTCCACCACGGTGTTCTAGGTTACCACCCCTTGAGGCACCTAGGACCTTGAGACCACAGCTCACCGCCGCAGCTTCAGCAATAGAAGCTTTGAACATTGCCCACTCAGGTTCAATGCCCCCAACCTCCACAGGGATGCCTGAAAAGCTCCGCCGGAGGTGTGAGTTGAAGATCTTTCGGACAGGGGCCTCCTCCAGACGTTCCCAGTTCACCCGCACCACCCGTTTGGGCTTACCTGGTCTGTCCAAAGTCTTTCCCCACCCTCTGATCCAACTCACTACCAGATGGTGATCAGTTGACAGCTCTGCCCCTCTCTTCACCCGAGTGTCCAAAACATGCGGCCTTAGATCAGCCGATACGATCACAAAATCGATCATTGACCTTCGGCCTAGGGTGCTCTGGTACCATGTACACTTATGCGCCTCCTTATGTTCGAACATGGTGTTTGTTATAGACAATCCATGACTAGCACAGAAGTCCAATAACAAACGACCGCTCGGGTTTAGATCAGGGAGGCCGTTCCTCCCAATCACGCCTCTCCAGGTGTCTCCATCGTTGCCCACATGTGCGTTGAAGTCTCCCAGCAGAATGATGGAGTCCCCTACTGGAGCCCTATATAGGACTCCCTTCAGGGTCTCCAAGAAGGCTGAATACTCCGAACTGCTGTTTGGTGCATAAGCACAAACAACAGTCAGAGTTTTCCCCCACCACCCTTAGGCGTAGGGAGGCAAACCTCTCATCCACCGGGGTAAACTCCAACACCGCCGTGCTCAGACGTGGGCTCGTGAGTATCCCCACACCAGCCCGCCGCCTCTCACCCTGGGCAACTCCAGAGAAGAACAGAGTCCAACCCCTATCCAGGGGTAAGGTTCCAGAGCCACGGTTGTGCGTAGAGGTAAGTCCCACCAGATCCAACTGGTATCGCTCCACCTCACGCACAAGTTCTGGCTCCTTCCCCCAGTGAGGTGACGTTCCACGTCCCCAAAGCAAGCTTCTGCCGCCCGGGTCTGATCCGTCGAGACCCCCACCTTCACTGTCACCCATATGACAGCGCACCCGACCCCTGCGGTTGTTCCTGTGAGTGGTGGGCCCACAGGATGGAGAGGAGAGAGATGCCACGTATCTCGTTCGGGCTGTGCCCGGCCGGGCTCCGTGGCAAACCCGGCCACCAGACGCTCGCTTTCGAGCCCGCCGTCTGGGCCTGGCTCCAGACGGGGGCCCTGGGCTTCCTCCAGGCAGGGTCTCGATCCTTTTCCCTCGATTTTTCATGGGGTCTTGGTGAACCATTCTTAGTCTGGCCCCTCGCCTGAGACCACTTTGCCTTGGGAAACCCTACCAGGAGCATGAAGCTCCAGACAACCCAGCCCTCAGGTTCATAGGGGCACACAAACCTCTCCACCACGTTAAGGTGATGATTCCCGGGGAGGACATGTTTTTATGAATACATATATTTTTATGAATTCATATATATTTATGAATATATAGATTTCTATGAATACATAGATTTGTATGAATACATATATATTTATGAATACATGTTTATGAATACATATATATTTTTGTTTATATAGATATGTATGAATAGATAAGTTCTTATGAATACATATATATTTGTGAATGCATTGATTTGTATGAATACATATATATATTTATGAATACATAAGTTCTTATGAATACATATATATTTATGAATGCATATATACTTGTGAATGCATATATTTGTATGAATACATATATATATTTATGAATACATAAGTTCGTATGAATACATATATATTTATGAATACATATATATTTGTGAATGCATAGATTTGTATGAATACATATATATATTTATGAATACATAAGTTCTTATGAATACATATATATATTTATGAATGCATATATACGTGTGAATGCATTGATTTGTATGAATACATATATATATTTATGAATACATAAGTTCGTATGAATACATATATATTTATGAATACATATATATTTGTGAATGCATAGATTTGTATGAATACATATATATTTATGAAAACATAGATGTGTATGAATACATTTATATGAATACATTTATATTAATTAATACAAATATATTTATGAGTGCATTATCACTAAAAGCTACAATGCAAAAGTAGTAGAGACAGAGACCACTTATAATAAAAAGAAAATTCCGTTTAACCAAGTCTAGACATTCACTTCTGTTTTTAGGTATACATTTCTTCATTATTGAATCGCAGTCGATTTAACTCAAAAGACAATGTCTTCCCCTGCGTCTGTTTCCAGGCTAGTGGTCTCCCCACTTCCTCATAAAGATGGGTCTTCTACTCTTCTCCCATGAGATAGCATGAGCACAGTCTCCCAACGGGGTGCAGTCTGTCTGTCAAAAAGACGCCACAGTGAGATTTACTATCAGAGGAGGTGTGCTTCAGGTCAGGAGATGTAAACACCGGGAGGTGAAAAGAGGAGGCGTATCGTGGTGGCCTCGCAGGTGGTTGGTCGATCACATGACTGACAGCCTCTTCTGTCCGACTGCACCGAGCGGGGTGAGGGATGGGTGAAGGGGGTCTTTAAGACAATTACTGTAATACATTCACCCTGGGACCGTTTTTGTCAACCCTGTCCCTCTGGTTACAGAGATTAATTATTCATGTCGTTTACGTCGCACCCATCTGCATATTTATCTTTCATCTAACCCCATCATTTCAAAGACCCACATTTGCCCATCCACATGTTACCTCTTCTGACACAGTTAAACTTACCGCAAAGATCAAAGAGAGAAGCCACAAAGAGGCCAATAAAATCGCATCAGAAAGGATCGATTTGGATTCGAAACGCATTTGGGCCGGACGCCGTTCGCACGTCACGTCTAAAGAAACCTCGTCTGGTTCCTGGCTCTGCTCGGCGGGCAGCAAGTGCCACAACAGTGGGTTATTGACACCAGAAATCACAGGGAAATCACAGAACATAAAGGTAGTGGAAGAGGTTGAATGTATCCTGTTCTCACAACCGTGCGACGCAGACAGACTACAGACGCACGGCGTCTCTGGTTAACCACAACAACACGTAGCGAAGGATTCACACACATTGGGGAGCTAGCGTGACTCCGTTTAGCTCGGAAGAGAACATGAGTGCTTTGGCGCAAAGCTCAGGGGAGTTCCAGTAGGTCACATCTGTCCTCGACCAGCATCCCAGCTCCCGGGACATAAACAGAACTGGTTGTTCTGGAGCGGAACCATTAAGTCTCAAACAATGCGTTCCATTATGGGTAAAATCCATAACAATCAATAGAGCTGAATTCTCAGCGACGGATCCGAGCTGTTAGTTTCACGTTTCAGCGGTGCACCTTGTCTGACACCTCTCCGAGTTGTTGTCTACACAGTGAACTGTCCCCGGATAATTGGAACATGAATGCGCGCTGACGTTTCCTTTGTCCCGACATTCTTCTCAGATTCGGTAGAAGACTGGACCCCGCCCCAGGTCCTATTCCATTACCAGACCAGGATACTGTGTGTGATGGAGGGGGGGTACTGGTTATGGACCAGACACACGTGGTGTAACATGTGTTAATACACAGGAGCGTTGTGTTAATGCGAGCTGGTGTAATGTATCAGAGGACGCCAAATGCATTTAGTGCACTTTCTGTATTTGTGTGCAGTATTTGTGTGTGTGTGTGTATTGTGTAAGCACTCTGTCTACCAGAGAGGAAAAAAAACCATTGCGTGATCTTAGACAACAATCGGTTGTTTTCTGTAAACGTCAAGGCCGCAAAATTCGTCTGCAGGTTCGTGCTTTACAAGATCTGTATTGTGTGAACGTATCTCACACAGGAAGCCGTGCATGGACGATTTTTTTGCACATTTCAGTCAAGCCTCAAACCATAGATCCTAACTTGGCTCTTTAATATTGTCGGCTGCAGAACGTGACCTAGACGTTTGACCGCGGGGCAGCGACTCGTTAACGAGTAACTTTTTTTTCGTCCAAACGGGTGACATAGTCAGGAATTGTTGTGCTATTTTTTTGTGCCATATTTGTGCCACTGTTTCTGATAATGTTTATACAGCCGCAAGGGCTCAAAAACCAGGTTTCCTTTAGTTCACTGCTCATTTCAAATCAATGCACATTGAGCAAGACATCGTCTTAATAACTCAGAAACCACAGGGAACATCTGTCCGACATGTGTCCCGCATTGCCCGACCTGCCTAGGCTATAAACAAACGTGTCACTGGCAAAAAGCCACCCTAGTGTAAGAACGCCACGGTCAAATCTCTTCTCTGTCCTGGAAACACAGTGGCTGAACTAACTGACCCATGACGTATGGAAAGCAAAAACAAGCGTTTGCACAAATTGAGCCGGACAAAATGTACCTGTGGAACTGCTTGTCCGCTACATTTCCATAACCGCTGCCAAGTATGTTACAACAACTGCAATTAGTTTAGGGAAACCGAGACGGTCCAAATGTTCCATCAACAATCAGCGATACCATGCGAAAATGTGGGTGCCCAGATACACACAAGACGTATACTCACATACAGTGAGTGACCAGAGAGCACTCAATTATCTCCAGTTTCGCAAAGGCAAAAACTGAACAGGGCCACGCTTACATCTACATTAGTCCATAACACAATTTGTCAATCGACTAACGGCATAATTTTCCCTGCATTTTGAAAAAAAATATTTTCACGTTATACGACGTGTCTTACGTTAGCGGTAGAGGTGCGGTGGAATGTGAAGAAGAAGGATGTGCTACGATATTTGAGAAGCGAAGCGTGTTGGCGGTGAGCACGGTGCTAGTGTTCAGTACAGACAGGCCATCACACGCATAGCATCCTGTAGCCTCTATTGCATACACACGGGGCCTCATGACCCGGACCCCATGAGAAGGAACATGATATCTCTTGTTGACACTGACATGACTGACGTTAAGCAAAAATGGCCGACAAAAACCCCCCAGTGTCCGTCCGTATCTGGAATTGTGAAAAACCCCTTTGTTTATTTACTTAACGACAGGCTTGAGGAGCATTTGCCTCCCAGCTCATCCGGAAACGTAACTAGGGTAGGCTGAGGTAAAATTCCGAACATCTAAAATCTGAAAGGAAATGATTGTTCCATTAGAGCTAATATGTATTTCCCAACTAATGTGCTTTAATGGGAATATAATCCGATTACTTCAGTTTGAGTTCTTTTAAATCGACATGATTTTTAAGCGACAAACTTGGACAGTCGCCTAGTCAGCCTCGTCTACACATGCAGCATCGTGGACAGCAGACGGTCACTAGGGCATAGCGGGACAGAGGAAACCCATGAGATACACAGAATACACAATGGCATACACAAAAAGATGATTAGCATCTAGCCATACAGGTAAAGACAGAGCACAATCTGATGCAATACAGGCCCCATGTGATGGAGTCTGGTTATAAGAATATAGGTTAGCCAGACAACAGAATACACTGCACTAATGATCATCTCGGTTTAAGGAAATCGTTAAAATTTTCACTGACATTTTTAACGCCTTACTTGTTGCCCTGGATTAATTGGTCACCAGAGTATGTGCATTAATAGACAGTTCAGTCTGTATTGCGGTTTAGTATTTTTTATTGGCTTTTTTCTGACTGAAACATTTGTGACTGACGCAAACTCTGAGCGGCCTTTTTGATTATTGGTCGCATGCGAGGAAAAATCTGTTACCCTTGTTGGTAAAGCTGAAGTCAAAACAATACAGCATTTACACACTAGCTTTTCAGTAGTGATGAGTAGCATTTTGCAGTTTGTGGCTGCACTTCCTGTGTTCATTACCACAGAAGAAGACCAACCAGGATGTAGTTGGTTACTGTAAGCTGGCTACTGTTTGACAATGCCAACATAACGAACATCGAGAGTTTTTTGTTATTTCTGTGTCAATCGGTTCCAAATAAATTTGATCTCATGTTGTAACGGAATGAAATATGAAAAAGTCTAAAGGGGTGAATACTTTCGAGGGCCAATTCAAATATGCCGAACATTCATACAAAGTAGAATTACACGTCGCATTGTATTTTCCTGTTGACACGTTGTCAAGGAGGCCATCGACGTAAGGAAGCTATAGGCCGATTTCAGCAGAATTACATTGTGCTAGCCAACGTGTATGTAAAACCACACAGATATTTTAATATCAACAGACCTCCCTGACACAGATATATATAAAACGTTCAGCGCTTCTTTACAATGGACACAGAATCATGTATCACACAGTTAGAGTACCAGCAGACCACGGACTGATTCCTCTGTATGGAAACAACCCAAGAGAATATGGAGCTCTGGGTCTTTAGGGTTTTTCCTCAACCGTGGAACTGCATCGCGACATCTCTTAAAATCTCCTTTTTGAAACAGAATGTATATGTCACAGTTTAATGTGTACGTTTGGGTCTGGATTGTGGAACCTCGTGAGCGGGTCTAATGCCGTACTGTGCTGGACATATGGACACTAAGAGAACGTCTACTCGACTAATTTGACTGGGAGCCGATCTCAAAATCGGTCACACTATTTGACGGGTTTTTACGTTTGGTTGTGACAAACACTGATCAGTTCCACTTGATCTGCGTGCTCCTTTGAGAAAATCTCAACTGCGGTATGACCTCACTCCAGTTCGGTTGATTGTCGCCTGAGAGTCGGCGCGTTTCGCTTTGTGCAGTTCATTCCTGTTCCAATTGCAGCACGTCAGTCAGTTATGAACTCCAACTCCAGCTCGCAGCAGAGTAAACAGTCTTTCGTCGATGTCTACAACGGTAGGTCAACACGGTCTTGTCAGTCAGCCAGAGGCGTCTTTATTCCTACTCACATCTTAGAGCTCCAATATATTTATTCTAGTAATGGCACTGAGGTCTCAGTAAGCGGGTTCAACGCTGCTTTAAGAACTTTAATCCCAACCTTCGTCCCAACAAAAACAATCCCGAAAGACCTGGCTCTTAACTCCTTTTCTCCCTGCTCCCTGTGGGGGGATTGGAGAAGCCTAGCATTTCTTCCAGCTGCACAAATAAAGGCAGCTCAGAATAACAATGGCCGCCAAAAGAAGGGACGAGGAAAGAGAAGGGGGTTCGTCGTCTCCAAATGTACCTGGTCCAAAGTCATTGATAACATGACCAGAGTCTACGGTTGACCAGACGGGAGGGAAACCACAAATTGACCACATTAACTACCAATTGAGCCTGATTTTAACCAAATCCCATTCATGACGTGTCAGGCATGATTGTATGTTCCTGGTGGTATTAGGGTGTGTAACCATAGATACCTCAATGATAAAATTACTGGATAATGGGTAATGTTACAGCTGTAGAATTTGATTAGCCCTCCTGGACTGAAATAGCCGGGGAAAATATCGGCTTGAATAAATATTTATGAAGTACTCCTAAAAGCACATCTGACAGCGGGTGAGTCATGTGTGTTAGATTGTGTTTTGAATTAGTGTGTGTGTGTGTGTGTAAAAAACAAAACAAGCAGGCCATATATTTTTGCCAATCAAAGACACTCCCAGATTCTGGCTCTGGACCAAAAAGCAACATGTTGTCGGCTGTATGTTAGGACTTGCACTTTTGCAGAACAGAAGGCGTTCATTTTGCTCCCGCTACCACACCCAGGAAAAGTGTTTTTCAGACAAGGCAAAGCAAGCAGGAGCTCCTTCAGTTAAAGTCAGTGGGCCAGAAGAACTAGATGTCCCTGGCAACACAAAGCAAAACCATAACGATCAAGTGCCTCCTGACCTATGAACAAATCACCAAATACATTGTGCGTAATGATTCGTCTGACTCGATTGAAGCCAGTATTGTTGTCCCTATATTTAACCCTTTCTGTCCAAAACTTGTTGGCAGGCTTCTATTGTTCCTGTCTCGGATCATTCCACTGTTTGAACTGAAGATGCAACAAATGGGAGATGATAAACAAGCGTTTAATTTTCTGTTATGGGATCCCAAAGTCTGCATCTGTCTGTATGCCCCTGTCTGCCTGCAATCTGTCTGCCTGCATCTGTCTGCCTGCTTCTGTCTGCATGCATACCACTGTCTGTGTGCTTCTGTCTTTGTGCTTCTGTGTGTGTGCATCTGTCTGCATCTGTCTTTATTCCGCTGTCTGCCTGCCTGCATCTGTCAACCTGCATCTGTCTGTGTGCTTCTGTCTGCCTGCATCTGTCTGTGTGCTTTTGTCTGTAAGAATAGGTTCTTGGAATAAATATAGCTAATGTGTTCTGGGCGCAGCTCCAAAAACACTGACCTGAACAGGACTCTACCCTGAGGAAAAAGCATCTCATTGCTTTCAGCTGTGACCCCTCTCCTAGTCCGGAGCTGAACTCTCAACCTCGTTAAAGTTTTGCACCGCCCACACCTAGAGACTTCACCTATCACCTTCAACTCTCATGTGAGCCCTCCCCCAGTCCAGAGCTAAACCCTCAGCGTATTTAAAGGATGGCTCCGCCCACACCTAGACAGTCAACCTATCACATTAAATCCTCACGTGAGCCCTCCCCAAGTCTGGAGCCGAACCCTCAGCATACATGAAGGTTGGCCCCGCCCACACCTAGAGACTCCTCCTTTCTCATTCAACCCGATGTGACCCAATTCCCAGCCTGGCCGCAGAAAACTCCTCCACTTCCCGTTCCCACTGCTGCATTAGCCATCATTTATTTATCCATCCGTTTACTCTCTACATCCGTTTATTTATCCAGCAAACGATTTGATACGTGACTCTCACACACTTCGAGCCATTTGGAAGGGTCTGGTTCCATGACACCAGTGTCTCCGAGACCCTGGGGAAACACAGTGACTTAGGGGGGCCAGGGAGGTCCCAGGCCCCCAGGGAGAACCACAGGCTGACACGAAGACGTCACGTTCTGCTGGACACCAGAGGATTTAAGGCCAGGGCATAACAAAAATATAAAAGAAAATATATATATATATTTATTCCCGGTTACACTGTGTGCGGATCGTATCTAAACGGCTGTTGGCTGTAAAGAAGTTGGAGCTGTTGACGGCAGCACTCCAGAACTCTGTTACTTGGGCCAGAAGGTTGGCAGAGGTCAGCACTGGTGGTGTGGAGGGTTTTGTTCTGGTGTAATGAGCTGTCGGGTCACATGGTGCCAAGGCAGACGACCAGCCGCCTGATCAGCCTGTCGGTTATCAGTCCACGCATGCACACACACACACACACAGGCACACACACACACGCACGCACACACACACTCACACACAGGCACACACACGCATGCACGCACACACACACACACACACACGCACACACACACAGGCACACACGCACACACACACACACACACGCACACACACACACCGGCACACACGCACACACACACACACACACAGACACACATGCACACACGCACACACACACACACAATAAACTGTGTTTATTGAAGAACGTAACACCCCAGTAGAAGCTCAACCTAGGCTTCCTGTCTGCATACCAAAGAACACTCCGTACTTCTACAACATTACCATAAATGAACTTCTTGACATACGCTCCAAACCACCTTACAAACCGACAAGACACAGAATCAGGTGAGACAGAATCAGGTGAGACAGAATCAGATGTGACAGAATCAGGTGAGACAGAATCAGGCGAGACAGAATCAGGCGAGACAGAATCAGGCGAGACAGAATCAGGCGAGAGAGAATCAGGCGAGAGAGAATCAGGCGAGACAGAATCAGGCGAGACAGAATCAGGCGAGACAGAATCAGGCGAGACAGAATCAGGCGAGACAGAATCAGGCGAGACAGAATCAGGCGAGACAGAATCAGGCAAGACAGAATCAGGTGAGACACATAAGTAGATGATACACCTTGTCCACTAGAGGATTTGAACCGACAACCTTTTGGTTAAATGCTCAATGAAATCCATCAATAGCTTTAGTGAGGACAGATGAGTGAATAGTGAACACCAAGGCAACTGCATAGAGACCGGGTGGCACAGGCAGCACTGTTGGTATCTCCAACGACCTGGGCGATGTTTCAGATCATGTGCCTGTTTTAATATATATAATCTTCCTGGAAGACGTTGCATATCGGAGAAGGAAGGGAGGGACAAAGAGAAGGAGGAATGAAGGGATGGAGGAATGAAGAGATGGAGGAATGAAGGGAGTTATGGCTTACATGAAACAAGGGGTGGCAGATGCCAGTGCTGCTCCATTGACAAGCACCATGGTTCTGTAATGGATGTGATCTTAACAACAGTTGCAGTCGTCCAGACGTGGGATTACATGCTCCTGGTTAGCAGCTACACCTGCCACTGTGTGAGGTAATATGCTCCATCATTGACGCTGAGCTAATCTTTAACCTCAGCAAAGGCCGCAAACGGTAAACAAATCATCAGGCGGTTGGCACTGTGTTTTGCATTGAACTCAGACGTTGTTTTTAAAATGTATTAATTGTTCTCTGACTTGCTATTTAATCGTATAGTCGCCATGTAAGCAGTACACAGCAATCGTTATATAATAAAACGATATTTTTTCACGATTAAATAGCAAGTCAGAAAACATTTGATACATTTTAAAAACAACGTCTTTTCAACACGGGTTGAGCTTTCACTTAATCTCCGTCAGACTATTAGACTGACGGCTGTTGATTGCCCTCCTGTATCCCGTGGCAACGAAAGGTGGGATACTTCTGGCTAAAGACGCGCCCCTAGTACAGAAATGCACGACCGTTGAATAGTGAACGTTCAGCCCTTCACACAAACAGTTTCAAACACAAACTGTGATTTACCATAGCCCTGGTTTCTGATTTCTATATCACATTAGCTGACAGGACAAGGCCCGTTCATGCAGAGTATTGCTGTTTGGCATTTGTGTTACGTGGCCCATAGTGGTTGCATTGTAAAACGATTATGGGTGCAGGTCACGTGTTAAAAAATAACAGAAACGATTAAATAACATTAATATAATTTGTGGAACACTGTTCCGCCCACACAAGAGCAGGCCCTATATGGGCAAGACCCCCTGACCAGGAAGGCGTGTAAAACCTCACTGACACTGTGGTCTAATCAGGCAATTTCACTCATTCTCACTGTCAAGAAAATGCCTCTCCGACACAAATCTAGCGACAAGCGCGTTCTCTTGAACCGAAACGAGTGTATTGTCAAATCGATCTTAGTCGTGTTAAACACAGAACAGGTACGTATTGTGATCGTGTATGTGCAGCCTGAGATGTGGAGCCTATAAAACAGATTGAACTTCACTGCAGTAACAACTTGGCTTTGCTTTTCCTCCTACACTGCCTTTCTGAATCTGAATCCGAATCAAAATCAGGCTTACTAGCCAAGTCTGTTTACACATACAAAGGGATTAAAAATGTGCAATGAGCAGAAAGTTGAGCAATATGTAATCATATATTCAGTTGTGCAAATAAGTCTGTTGTGTTGTGGTTTCTCCACATGTGTAAACATCCGCGATTGCCACAAACAGTTTAAAAAATATACCCGTCCTAAAATAGTACTGATGTTGTCTGTGAAGACATTGAAGCGCAGTT
The DNA here is from genome assembly GCA_029465975.1 of Dallia pectoralis. Taxonomy (NCBI): domain Eukaryota; kingdom Metazoa; phylum Chordata; class Actinopteri; order Esociformes; family Umbridae; genus Dallia; species Dallia pectoralis. The sequence continues at coordinate 8,468,424 of CM055752.1, read as the reverse complement.
TCCCAAAAAAACATCAGAGAAGGCCAAACCCCCGTTGGGAGAAACCGGCAGTGTCAGGTCATTTCCATAGTGCTTATAAAGGAAGCAATACTTTTTTATGTATGAACATCAGCTAGCTATTCATGGTCAGGGGTAAGATGTTTTCAAGTTAGGGGTGAGGTTGTCATACGACTCTAATCACCGTACTGGAGCGACGGACACCTCGAAACCAGTTCCTAATGATCAGATAATTAGCAGGATCAGGTTAGAGGTCTGTTGGAGACGGTTAAGAACAAAGGTCAGAACGACGTGATTACGGCCTTTATTTGACGGCACAAAACATTTGTATTAAACCGATGTTTTTGAAACAACTGTCAGACGCCAACATGGGTTGGAGTGACTTGAACAAGATAACAGCCATTCAAGGTTAACCACGGTGTGTCTGTAAATGTTGATATTTTGTTACTTTTTAGAGTTTGTATTTGTTCTAGGGTGGCCAAGTTGCTGCTTTGGAGACGCTGCTTTATATACACATCTACTTGTTACCTTAAAGATTCAGGAAGAATATTTAATGACCTATTTCTACACATGGTCGAAATGAGCGCTTGCTTCCTGTTAAAGTAACATATTTTCAAAATGTCTTCATGTCCACCCATGCCTTTAGAAGAGTGTAAAGCCTATATATAACGACTTCTAAAGATATCGAACGTTAATTTCCCAGAATCAGCTGTAAATTAACTCGAGGAGTAAACACTGCAGCCTGGTATTAAATGGAAAGAAAGCCACGTTTTCCGGCACATTTAACTACCGGACAAAACGCCATGGATGGTGGGCTACAATGAGATGTCAAAAAAAACTATGACTTTCCTCTACCTTCGACTAGAAAGAAGAATCTGCCTTTAAGCCCAAGCAAAGTGCATGCCCAAGTCCAGCGTTAGTTCTAACCGTGATGAGAAAGCGTGCTGTTCACATGACGGGAAGCAGGGAGCAGCCACGAGAGAAAAAAACCTGGAGTGTACGATAAAACATCCATGTCAATATTCCTAAGATTTCTACATGCATTTAATTCATTCTGCAGCTCCATTAGTAAACCCTGTTGCAGTAACCTATATGGTGACCCATATGGAGAGAGGCCTCATCTCATCTGCCCTGGAGACTGAGAAAGCATGACGTACAGGTGCACGTCCACAGGACACTAGTCTGGCACGACCCCAATACATCTTCATTCTGACTGTCAAGCAGAGGCATCATGTCACCTTTTGTCATGTTGCGGTCATGTTGTGGTCATGTTGCGGTCATGATCAGTGATCGACCTACTGATCTCAGGTTGGGCCCTGTGTCCAGCGATTGAAATAAAAGAGTCTTTATTACTAATTGACAATAAATATATATTGTTGAACTAAAAACAACTATTTTTACACCACAGGTTTGTGATTCATGTATATTTCTATGTACTCGCGTTCACAGCGCCGGCCGAACTGACACTCGTTCATCGCCATGAGTTGGGTACAGAATATGTGTTTATGTTTCTTTCCCGGGTGGTTCCCAAGTGCAGTTAAGCGTTCTGTTAGTTTGGAGCCCTATTGTCATTGGTTAGGGAAAACTCGTGTCATCAGGGGCTTTTAATGTTTTACAGAGGTTTTGGCTTAATGACCAGCACATAGACGAAAGTGAGTTAGTGAGTGAGTAACCTCAGCTCAGGGGAGTTTGAGGAGAATTATGGGTGTTTTTTATCAGGATGATACACACTAGTTCCTGCTCCTTATCAGCTTATCTGTGTTTGAAGAGATTCCCGTATAAATAACACATAACTGAAACCTAGACTTAGTGTGTGTGTGTGTGTGTGTGTGTGTGTGTGTGTGTGTGTGTGTGTGTTTGCGTACCACTATTCTTTCACAGAACGAAAATTGTGTGCAGGCAGCATGAACATAGTTGTCGGCGTGTCACAAAACTGTGCAACAAACACACACACACACACACACCATTACAGTTATCTTGATGTTGAAAGCGTTATAACACAACATCTGTACTGACCTCAATCCATACAACCCAGACAATGATGACATATCCAGTGTTTAAATAATAATTCACACGAAAAGGTGGAGACGAATGCGTGCCCTTTCTATTGTCTAATGTAAAGTTATACAAAAGGACCAAGCAGACCTAGACAACAGCTTTTCACTAAAGAATCCTAAAGAATTCTGCATTGTCTTGAAGCTTTTATTGAATTTCACCATACCTACATTTTTCCCTCTACATCTTTGAACACGTAATCCATAATTATCATGGAAATTGAGTCCACATGCTCATGTGCAAAACCAGAGTGCTTGAGCTCCCTGGGATGCCCACCGAGCCACTCCATTCATGGTGGGACGGTATAATGGGGTCTTTTGTCTTATTAGTACATCCTTTCGGAACAATGCGCCCGTTACAGTGACGGATGAGCGGACCTCGACAACACCCGAGGGGGGGAACAGCGGGTCGGGCGAGTAGGAGATCCCCAGCGAGGAGAGCCTGGGGACCACAGCCCCCATTCAAACAAGCACAACGGCAAACTCCCCACAATACACATTAAGCAGGACTGGATCCGCACTACCGTGTGCTGTTAATATTTAATGGATACTGTCACTCATTAAACACAACGCCCTGACACATCTGCTGTTCCTGGGGAGAAACGCATGCATTCACATGATGGGATACACGGGCTGTTGATGGGGGGGGGGGGTTAACCGCACAGGTACAGATTGTACACTTGGGAAACACCGATAAGGCATCAGCGGAGACGCATCGGAGGGCAGATCTTAGTACAGTCGTTCTTATACTGTCGTATAGATAACATCTCAACACCTCAGACTGCATCCTGACAATCAGTAATGGGATAACCCTGACCGTGCCCAATGCATATACGAACGAGACTAAAAACACATGCATACGTGCATTCGCCGTTGGGTTATTGGGAATACGTTTGATTTCCCCTAAACAGGACTGGCACGCGCTATTTAAAACAACTATCATGTATTTCCACGCGCGCTACAACTTGTTAATGTCTTAAATGTTTTAACCATGCATGTAAACTGTGACAATATGCCCACTTACCCCATGTGCGGAATCCGTGAGCGCATCGAAACCAAGCTGGAGCGCTGTGGTTGTTGTCCACACAGCCGTAACATGTGGGCACCTCTATCTCCAAATCAAATGCGAGCGCAAAAGTTCACTTTGTTGTTGGTGATCGCGGCGGTCTTCTGGGCGCGCGGGTGCAAATGTGCGGATCAGAAGCTCCGATGGTGACCGGACCGCGCTCCTCCGTGTCTAGTCGGTGTTAAATCCATAGCTTGCAAACACTCTGACATTAAAAGAGCCAATGCAAATTCACCAGCTGAGACCGAATGATTCTCTCTGCGCAAAAGATGTGATAGACAATGCGTGAGACCTGCACCGGGCTTTTACTTTCAGCTGTGTCGCTCAATTTCCAGTGTCCGTGTGATTGTCTATTCTCTAAATGAGAACAACAGCTCCACGCGGCAGCGGGACGTCACGGAGGCGCGCGCACATCTGCGTTGTCTCGAACATTACCCCACTCATATCCCCCCCGTGCACGCGCGCTACTAATACAGTCATATTCGCTGATATCGAAGAGGATTTCCCTTTTTTTGCGTTCCGATAAACCATATAATTGGAGTTAAGGTAAAACTACAGGACGAAAATACAAACGCGGCTCTTGGTTGATATGAAGAGCAGATGTTTTGGGTCCACCTCCTAACTTCCTCCTCCCGCCTCAGCCTAACCTGGGAACACAGTCCAAATGTGGTCCCCCGGAACGGAATTAAACAGAATTCCCGGGAGACTTTTGACAGTTATTCAAATGTGTCTCTTTTCCATTGAGGGTGCTGTTCGAGAACACGTCACCCATTGTTACATTATATGTTGCATTCTATATGTTCCACTATATGTTCCACTCATGTTCCACTCTATGTTCCACTATATGTTCCAAGTTGTTTTCGCATGTTACTAATCCTAATTTTTATATATAATTTGGTGCCTATGCCCTGGTCATCATCGCAAAAGAGAATTTGAACCTAACAAAGGTGAAAATAAATGATCAGGCATTGGATCTGCTGTTATTTAGGGAGAAGTGAGTCTGCATGGGCATGTTTCTGTGCATGTGCCATTATCTATAGCCAGATGTCTAGCCTGTAGCTACATTGACATGATGTAGCCTGACATCAGAAACCATGACGCATTGCATTTGCACTAGTCAGTATGAATTGGGCAATTTAGCGTATTCATCTCGAGCCAGCTCGGTTGGGCAAATACATCACCTAGTAGTTAGTACGCCTTAATAATTCTAATCTACATCCAGGTGGAAGAGTCCCTGCTGTCTGTCTGTTTTCTATCCCTGACTCATATCAGGGGTTAGAGTTAACAGTAATGATGCTGTGACATGCAGAGGTTGGGAACTCCAAAGCATACTCACTTCTCCCTTCTTTCTTTTCACCTACCCTGGTGCGTGTGAGGTGTTCTCTTAGAAAAAAATAAATCAATTCAAATTTTCTCTGAAAACAGAGGCTGTCAAGTGACGTGACCAAATTTGTGATTTTGTGCAGAAGGCTGTATTCTTTCTTTTTTATACAAGGGTTTTAAATAGTCTTTGAAAAAAACAGTGGTTCAGAATGGTTCCATAACACAGTATTTTCTTGTACCTGGAACAAAATAAAGGGTACAACCAATAAAAATGAACATTAACACCTATGTGGTCTGAAACATGAATACATTTAAAAATAAATTACTCAGAATATATTACTCAAGAATACTCATATTGTTACAAAATGTTGCAGACATTTAGTTTTTACTTTTAACACTTGATGTACACAAGAACATTCATATCAACCAGACGGTTTGTACTATGGTGGGAACACACTTTTATTAGTCGATTTTATTGAATCCGTTTAATAGATGTTGCCACAGCTTCAGGGATATATGTCAACTTACTTTAAAGTTCAAGTTTATTTGTTCTTACACATTAACAACAGCTGATTTGCAATACATTCCTGGTTTCCAAAAACTGTGCAGGCACAAGTAATATAATTAATTAGTAATACAAAATAATGAAAATAATACAAGAGAAGGAATGCAAACAAGTAAGCAATACAAAACATATGTGGTAAAGGGTCCGTCCTACACCAGATGTATAACGTGACACCGAATATCTCTGGGATAGAGCAGCATGTTTGTGGGACTGCAGGTTTTTTCCTTTGCCTTCCAGAAGCCTGACGTTTTTACACCCCTGCACTTAGCCTGACGTGGGAATGACATCCTCAATTAAAAGTGAGTGCAAACATGTCATTAAATCTGAATAATGTTCATATTAAAGTGTATTTCAGGATCACGTTCATCCGCCGCCAAGCTAAGAACCCCAATAACAATGTCATCAATTCGACAAGATAACACGACTAAAGACATCCAGACGGTTTGTTTGGTCCTCTAGCAGATATCATCGGCTCATTATGACGCCTCCCAAAGAAGGCATGCGTCTCCTGTCACGATCGAGCCCCCTAGAGATTTGCACGTGTGTTGGTTTCTACTCCCACAAGTCAATTGGTTCGGAAATGTCTCAAGTTTCGGTTCATGCATAACGCTTGACTGAATGACACGACCCTGTTTGGTATGTGTCAGAAACATGCCAGAGTGTGGTCACACTCTATCGAGATGACGATGCACAACACGATAAGTCTATCCAGTGTTTAAATCTCACTCTCGACAATGTGAACCAGCCTTAAGATGGGACGAGAACGTTTAGCGGTGGAGCACTCGTAGAGTCTCATAGAGCTCTGGGGAGGGGTCAAGAGCCCTGACCTCACTTCCTGTTAGGGCTACTCAAAAGCATTCCATTGTCTGTGAGAATGTGACCAGTCTCTGGGGACTCTTCACATCTGGCAGCTGTTATTACGGGCCCCGAATCCCCAATCCCACAGGAGGGGCACTCATTGACTGGATGGATGAAACATCCAGCACGTTAACTCATTATCAGATGGGTGTTGTTTCGGGGAACACCTGTAACCACCTCCGGGTCTGGGAGGATTCTGATTGGTTGTTACTAATTTTTTTTCTACTGGGTCCTTTACAGTCCGTTATAAAATGAATGGTTCGAGCCATGAAATCAGGCTTGGTCGTGAGCCCTGTTATATTAAACCGAATACCTCAGGGAAAATGCTTTTACTTGACAAATTGTGTGATAACCTGGATTTTATTGCAATAATATGGCAATAAGGTGGTTATGGTGTACCACAGATAAAGATTGTATCGATGCGCACTGAATTAAGTTCAATCATGAGAATGTAGCCTCGGTATACAGTGATGAGACAAAAAATTACGAACACACCCAGGGGAAGCAAATCACGTTGGTCTTCTCCTAACTAGGGCACTTATCAAGGTCTGTGTAGATTAGATGGCAAGCAAACAATACAGTTCTTGTAGTCAACGTGTTGTATTATGGAAAAGTGGGTAGAGGTAAAGACCTGAGCAACTTTTACATGGGCCAGACAACTGGTTCAGGGCGTCTTTGAAACGGAGAGACAAACCACAAACTGGCCACACATTGTTGGGCGCCCGATGCTCATTGATGCGTGATTGCAGCCAAAGCTAGTCTGTCCGTTCTGAACCCACAGAATGTCTACTGTGGCACAAGAAAAAATAAATGCATTAACAATTGAATGTGTCACAACACACAGTGCATCACACTGTGCTACATATGGGGCTGTGTAGGATTGTGTCACAACTCACAGTGCATCACACCCTGCTACATATGGGACTGTGTAGGAATGTGTCACAACACACAGTGCATCACACTCTGCTACATATGGGACTGTGTAGGAATGTGTCACAACACACAGTGCATCACACCCTGCTACATATGGGACTGTGTAGGAATGTGTCACAACACACAGTGCATCACACTCTGCTACATATGGGACTGTGTAGGAATGTGTCACAACACACAGTGCATCACACCCTGCTACATATGGGGCTGTGTAGGAATGTGTCACAACACACAGTGCATCACACTCTGCTACATATGGGACTGTGTAGGAATGTGTCACAACACACAGTGCATCACACCCTGCTACATATGGGACTGTGTAGGAATGTATCACAACACACAGTGCATCACACTCTGCTACATATGGGACTGTGTAGGAATGTGTCACAACACACAGTGCATCACACCCTGCTACATATGGGGCTGTGTAGGAATGTGTCACAACACACAGTGTATCACACTTTGCTACATATGGGGCTGTGTAGGATTGTGTCACAACTCACAGTGCATCACACCCTGCTACATATGGGACTGTGTAGGAATGTGTCACAACACACAGTGCATCACACTCTGCTACATATGGGGCTGTGTAGGATTGTGTCACAACTCACAGTGCATCACACCCTGCTACATATGGGACTGTGTAGGAATGTGTCACAACACACAGTGCATCACACTTTGCTACATATGGGGCTGTGTAGGAATGTGTCACAACACACAGTGCATCGCACCCTGCTGCATAAAGGGCTGTGTAGGAATGTTTCACAACACAAACATACTGCACACGTTGTTCAGAAATGGTTTGAGGGATGTGATGAATTCCCCAGATCTCATCCCAATCCACAAAATCTCCAACCTCACAACTTGAAGGATCTGCTGCTAATGTCTTGGTGCCAGATACCACAGGGCAACGTTCTGGGTCTTGTAGAGCACATGCGGACTATCAACAGCGTAGGCATCATAATGTCTTATCTCATTAGTGTATTTGTCATTTCTTACACCACTCCCAGCCTTAATGGAACATGGTGGATTACTCACACAAGTCTGATAGACAGCAACTCGTCCCCTCCCATTTAAATGGAAGGAACCATAGTAACAATGGCCGTATCATTAGGAGGGGCTATCTGGTTTGGACTATATTCTGGTGCCCCTCAAGAGAAGGTAAACCGGTTCCGTGACTTTGCGGTTGTTAGGGGCCGAGACCTCCTCACCTGGGTCGGCTGTGGGCGTGGCGATGATCCATTGAGAGCGATCCTGACCATTCATGTTTCCATGGCGCCCCCGGTCTCAAGGTACATTGTGTCCGGATCTGAGATTACGGGCCGTATTGCGAACAGCTTAGATTGATAACAACACCTGAGATGCACCGTGCACGCTCTTTGGCCGTTGCTTTGAGACCAATGTTGTCCCAGCGATTTAGAAACAGGACGTTGTCAGTCATGTATTCATGTCCAGACGAGCAGGTCTCACATAGTCCTAAACCACTGATATAAATTAACTGACGTTCTGTTCAACTGCATTTACCGTTGCGCCGAAACCAAAATGGCTGCATTATAAAAGTAAACTTCCTCTAACCACAGCTACACCATGACCACATTTATAGAACGAGTGAGTCAACAAATCTACAATTGAATGCACTTCTCTGAAGCCTCGGATCACCTCTATAGAAGTATGACGTGTTACTTATGGATGTATTTTATGGGGCCAGCAAGAGTCGAGATGTTTAAATCCCAACGTTGAGGTGTCTTATCTGGTTCTTCAGTGCTTATCAATGATCTCCATCTCCATCAAAGCTCTGGGAAACGCTGTCAGTTCAAACAATGAGGGAGTGTATGTTCTTTCATATGCAGATGACATTGTATTGCCCACTGATACAGAAGATGAGGTTAGAGAAAAACCTGTATTTTAATCGGGGTCAACAATAAGAAATTCAATATCAACGTAGAGAAAACTACAAGTACACTGCAGGAACTCAACATTGCCTAGCATTTACTATTTCTTTTCTTTTGCGGTCCAGATACATTCGATTTCGCCAGTGAGTACCGAGCATCTGAGGTTTATTAACGATGGTCTCTATGTTTACAAAATGTCTGTAAAAGCACATAGCTGACCAAGTGAATTGTGACCTAGTTGCCAGCGTTGCTAGGTGTAAATCCATGGATGGTGTCATTTTTAACATGCCTCACCAATCAGATTGATTTATTCCATATACAGTAACGCCAATACCACTGCAGTCCATTATGGGGCCACAGAAATTATTTATGCGTTCATGCTAAACACACACACGTAACACCGTATCTGTGTTTAGGGCCTCTCTGGAAATGTCCTCGATTAGGCAAACGCCATTTGGTCCGAGGGAGGGACGATCCTCAGTGATTATGAGGCGTTTGCCCGCATTTTTTGCTCAGTATTCGACCATTTTCCTGACCGGAGGGAAGCGGATGCGCAGGATAGGACAAAGGACAGAAAGTCTGACATTTCTGGCTCATCTACGGTGAGCGCGCCACACATACTGTTGGAGCCTTCTGAAACTCACCTCGCCATTTCTGTTGTGGTTCCTGCCTTTCCCACATATTCCCAGTGTAAGGCGCTCGTAGATTCAGGCACAGCCGGGAACTTCATGGACAGTTCATAAACTTCATATACACAGAGATTTCGTGTTCCTTTGGTGCCGTTGACCTGTTCTCAACCCATTAAGGCGCTAGACAGTAGGCCGTTGGGTTCAGGGGTGGTTACCCAAGTCGCGGTTTCAGTAACCAATGGTTATGCAGCACGCACAAACTGAACAAATCACCTTACACATTATAGAGTCACCTAACTTAGCTACGTTGTGGTCACTCGAGTATCAGGGGAGGTGTTTGGGTGTTTCCGTCGGTGCAACATTGGTGGAATGTCCTGACAATGTCTCTACCGTGAAAAAGAAGTATGGGGGCTTGCCCTCATGCATTGACTACCGAGTGCCAACCAGCAAAACAATTATGTAGCTTTATCAACTCCCCCCTGTCGCTGCTCCCTCAGAAGCCATTCTACCACCATCAAGTAGAGGCATGCTTCGGCGTTCATCTTCACCGGTCTTCTAGATCCACTGTTAATACCATCACATCAATGTCTTGTCTCGTCATTACGCACACCTGGTGTCCATTACCTCATTAGTAAGAGTAAATAGGTTCCCTGTGTGTTTGGTCATGTCATTGTGTGGAATTGTTTCATGTTACGTGTTGTCTATTCTGAGCTACAGAAATTCTTTAGAGGAACCGTAGTTCCCTGTTTCCTCTATTTATCAAATTCTAATGACATTAATGTACTGTGTTGCCCTTTTTGTTATTTTTGAATAGTACAAGTGAGTACTGTTAATTTAGCGTTTACAGGTGAGAGACGTTTCTGAATAACACCCACTCAATCGCTATTGTTCCTGCGCCTGGCTTCGCCCTTCTGCTACACCTCACATCAGTCCGTGACACTACCCCACCACCAGTGGTAATGTATTTTTCACTTTTGATTGTGTAGTGAAAATGAACCTCTTGTGACATTGGAACCGCAGCGGGAAAAACGATATGCCAAGTGAAACCTTTTTTATTCCATCCGTATGACTAAGCAGAATGTGACCAACCAAGTGTATTATAGAAATTATAGAAATTATGTTGAATCAACACGTTTAGAAAGCAACAACCTTTAAGCGGCCCCAACATATAAACAAACCAGAAAGTACCAATGTGCAAACCTACTCTACTGCCTGTATTCATTTGTTTTGGGACAGAACTCAATGTACATGTATTTTCATTCAAGCAATATTAACGTTATGTAGAAACATTCAGATGTGTTGTGGCCCCTGTGGCTTTGAAGACCGGTCGATACACAAATACCTTCCTGGGTCTTAGTGTATTTACTTCTTTTAAGATGAGTATGGGGGCTTTCCAAATTTATATGGTTACCATTTAACCTATTTTCTATGGTGTTTACTGGTGCAAAGCAGTGGTTAACATCATGTATGAGAATTCACGTTAGAAGGGTCATTCTTTATAGTACACGGATTGCACAAGGTCAGTCGTTCCCTCTTCGCTAAGAAATTATCCTGGTTCTATTTTGTGTGAGGAATCCTGGAATAAATCCTTTGTATGTAACTGTTCATATTACCCTGGGTGGGTTGAAACAAACATTTTCGCTATACAGTTCCAACAGTGCCAGGTCTTGTTAAATGGTGTTCAAGTCTGGATTTCAGCTGGACCACTCAAGTACCTTCACAAAATGTTCCCAAAGACACTCCAGCGTTGTGAATCCTGTGTGTTTTGGAATGTTGCTGTGCCGAAAGATTACTCTTCGCCCCATTGTGTCCTGTGAGAGCTCCGGATCAGGTTTTCTTCAAGAACCTCTATGTGTTTAAGCCCCATCTATCCATCTGCCGAGAAGCACCCCCATAGCATGATGCTCCCACTGCTTTATCGCAAGCAGGGTATTAGCTAGTGGATGGGTTAGCAGTAATTGTTTTTCTTCCTTCATATGCTTAGTCTTCTGCCCAGAGCTGATCTTCTGGAGCCTTTTTATGCTCTCCCTGACAATGGTGGCACATGAGGTGATTTCACCGCCATTTTGTTGCTCGCAGCCACAGGTGCTTCTCATGTTGGCGTTAGCCAGTCCCTGATGCGGTATAGAAAACTCTTTTGCATCACAGCGTGTAGCAACAGATCCAACGAGAGACACAGGGGAAGGATTTTTTCTTCTAGCACTTCCTCTCTTGCTGTCAAAGAGCAGCGTGGATGTGAACCTTCCTCTTTTCTGCCACAAAGTTAAACTTAAAGTAAGGAATGTGCATTTGTTTGCCAATAACGTAGTCATATGCAGCAGTCGGTCGTGGAATGTCGAGAGACCTAATGATCAACTTAGTATGCGTAATAATTCATCGGGAGTTCATTCTGAGGTAAAAAGGGAGTTGAATCATTTTGGTTGTGAAACACCACTGGACTCCAGAGTGACATTAACGTCTCGCCCACAGATACAGTTATTTTGAATCCGACGGGGCCCCCGGTTATTTTAGCGGCAGTTCTGTTCGGCTTCACTGTAGGACAAAGTTCACCGGTAACGTGGAACCGATCGCTTTACCGTGCCAACATGGTTTTTACCAAAAAGCTTCACGACACGCAGTCACCATTTGATCAGCGTCAAGCTCACTGAGGGAACGAGGACGTTCACAGCTCAAGACTAAATGGAATTTGCATGCTTGCATGTGATAGCGGCTCCGCTCTGCCCCGTATCTCTGATAATAGCCGAGCACGCGTTCTGACATTTGTCAATAGGAGTGATGAAATGTTGACGTCGATATTTTTATGCCATTTATTATAGATAAACAGGCAGTCCGGCAGCTGCTTCCGGCAACTCGGAAAATCACTAAAACGGGCGCCATTTACCATCACCGTCACCATAACCGGGGGGGCTCTGTGTGATCCAATCTGTTGAGACAGCAGACTTTGTGCTACGGGTGGCTGAGAAGAGAGCTCTGTGTGTGTGCGTGTGTGTGTGTGTGTGTGTGTGTGTGTGTGCGCGTGCGCGTGTTTGTTTTTGTCTGCTAGTCAATGCGAGGCATTTTCCCCCTATTGCCCTGTACAGACATATGTACACAGTGGTGCTTGAAGTCAGATCGCCTGATCTCTTGCTCTCTCCAAATCTCACATTAGTGGCTTAAGTGTCGGCCGTGTCACATAGTTCTGTCTGTTGTTCTCCGGGTTATGTGGTAGAACGGGTCCCAGAGCTGCCCGGCTTCTCACAGAGTTCTAGTGTTACGTCCCTCTTATCTGTAGTTTTATCACAGAATGCCGTTTAACCTACACAATAGATACAATTCTTAAAAATGCATCTGTTGCGGTGGAAGTTCCCCATCATTCAAACCATTTCCTTCGCACAGGTGCGACCTTCTGTAGTCTTTTTGTTATGTACATTTATGTGAGTCACATTGTCAGACAGATGTTTGAGACTAAATGGAATCGCTAACATTTGTGTTAACGAGTCCAGAAATACTCCAGATATAGTGAGGGCGGAAGTCAAACGAGTAATCTGAGCGGATCATAATGCAGAAGTTAACGAGTAGAATAAATTTGCGCTTGACACAACATTTTCTGTTGTGCTTAATAGCCCTTGTGTGATTTCAATGTTTAATTTTCGACCACAGAACAACCTTTTTTGTGCTTTTGAGTCACTTGAATCAATAACTCCCAAGATAAAGTGGAGGCGAAAAGTTCATCGCAATAGAGAGATATACTACTGGGGACGATCAATTTGTGATTTATTTTTGTGGAGCGAAAGGGACAGCCAAATTACAGGCCATCTCCCATAGACGCACATACCAGAATGTTCTAAATGTCTAAATGCTGTAAACACACAAGTATGCGAATACTGCACACTCAAGTTTGCAGATTTTTACTACGAAGCCATTTTGCACAAATTCAGTCAATCACGAAATTAATCAAATTCATCATTTTTATATAAGGAGATAGAAATGATACAACGAGATAATTTTTTTTTCAGTGACACCATTTGGTCAATGGTTATTATTATTGGCTATAACCTGTGGAGATGAATGACATAGAGCTGGTTACACGACAGTCCAGGCTATTGCTGTAGCTAACTGTAAAACCCGGCTTTCTCTAGTGTTATATCGCTGCTTCTACACCACAGCTACATTCACTTGGACTTTGCCAAACAGAAAACCCCCAAAAAAAGCTCCTGTGAGTGAACACCTTTGCTAAGAAAACATTTTATAAACCAAGAGCACGGCCTTCCGGCCTGGCTCCACTTCAAAGCGGACAGATCATCATAAGAACAGGCAGTGAACTTTTGTACGTCGCGTAATCTTCACCTACAAACGTTTCATGAAGTTCCTTCTCTGCATTTCCTGTTCAAATGTTTTCTTGGTGTCACTGTGTGGTCTTTCTGATGGTCTCTGATCTGCCTGTTTGATCTGTTACAGAGCTCTCTGTGTACGACTGACCTGTATCCACGCTGCCAGTGGCTCTGGTCCATTCTCCAGTCCATTTTAAAGGCCCCCAGAGCTCCACCCCTTTTCGCCCAGGACTCACTCACTCAGGAGTATAAAGTTACCCTCATTATTTTAGCCATGACTGAAAGGACTGTTCCCATGGTCCACTTTATGTGTGTGTGTGTGTGTCTGTGTGTGGACGTGTGTGGATGTGTTTGCTGTGTGTCTGTGTGTGGATGTGTGTGGATGTGTTTGCTGTGTGTCTGTGTGTGGAAGTGTTTGCTGTTTGATTTGTGTCTGTGTGGATGTGGTTGTGTGTGGACGTGTGTCTCTGTGTGTCTGTGTGTGGATGTGTTTGCTGTGTCTCTGTGTGTCTGTGTGTGAATGTGTTTGCTGTGTGTCTGTGTGTGGATGTGTTTGCTGTGTCTCTGTGTGTCTGTGTGTGGATGTGTTTGCTGTGTCTCTGTGTGTCAGTGTGTGGATGTGTTTGCTGTGTGTCTGTGTCTGTGTGTGGATGTGTTTGCTGTGTGTCTGTGTCTGTGTGTGGATGTGTTTGCTGTGTCTCTGTGTGTCTGTGTGTGGATGTGTTTGCTGTGTCTCTGTGTGTCAGTGTGTGGATGTGTTTGCTGTGTGTCTGTGTCTGTGTGTGGATGTGTTTGCTGTGTGTCTGTGTCTGTGTGTGGATGTGTTTGCTGTGTCTCTGTGTGTCAGTGTGTGGATGTGTTTGCTGTGTGTCTGTGTCTGTGTGTGGATGTGTTTGCTGTGTCTCTGTGTGTCTGTGTGTGGATGTGTTTGCTGTGTCTCTGTGTGTCTGTGTGTGGATGTGTTTGCTGTGTCTCTGTGTGTCAGTGTGTAGATGTGTTTGCTGTGTGTCTGTGTGTCTGTGTGTGGATGTGTTTGCTGTGTCTCTGTGTGTCTGTGTGTGGATGTGTTTGCTGTGTGTCTGTGTGTCTGTGTGTGGACGTGTTTGCTGTGTGTCTGTGTGTCTGTGTGTGGTCATGTTTGCTGTGTGTCTGTGTGTCTGTGTGTGGACGTGTTTGCTGTGTGTCTGTGTGTGGATGTGTTTGCTGTGTCTCTGTGTGTCAGTGTGTGGATGTGTTTGCTGTGTCTCTGTGTGTCAGTGTGTGGATGTGTTTGCTGTGTGTCTGTGTCTGTGTGTGGATGTGTTTGCTGTGTGTCTGTGTGTCTGTGTGTGGACGTGTTTGCTGTGTGTCTGTGTCTGTGTGTGGATGTGTTTGCTGTGTGTCTGTGTGTCTGTGTGAGGACGTGTTTGCTGTGTGTCTGTGTGTCTGTGTGTGGACGTGTTTGCTGTGTCTCTGTGTGTCTGTGTGTGGATGTGTTTGCTGTGTGTCTGTGTGTCTGTGTGTGGACGTGTTTGCTGTGTGTCTGTGTGTCTGTGTGTGGACGTGTTTGCTGTGTGTCTGTGTGTCTGTGTGTGGACGTGTTTGCTGTGTGTCTGTGTGTGGATGTGTTTGCTGTGTGTCTGTGTCTGTGTGTGGACGTGTGTGTCTGTGTGTCTGTGTGTGGATGTGTTTGCTGTGTCTCTGTGTGTCTGTGTGTGGACGTGTTTGCTGTGTGTCTGTGTGTCTGTGTGTGGACGTGTTTGCTGTGTCTCTGTGTGTCTGTGTGTGGACGTGTTTGCTGTGTCTCTGTGTCGGTTACTGTACTGGTGCAGTATCGAGTACATTTCTAGTAGGTTCTATTTCAGTTTGTTTGACTCGGCCATCACCTCTCCTCCCCAGACAGCAGTGGAGAAATAAGGACAAGGACCGGACCAGAGTTCTCCATGGTGGTCAGGAGGGGGCGATGGGAACACGAAGGGGGAGGGGCTAAGGACCTCCCACTGTTTACATAGCCTGACTCAAGTGCCCTTATGAAAGCACATGCTAATCCACAAATCCATTATTACGCTGGCCTCAATTAAAGTGTCCTCAGAGAATAACGTTTTCCAAAACTAGACATTCCAGCAGATATCGTAATATATCAGGTTACTTCAGTGAGTTTTCCCGATGGCGTCCTGCACAGCTCCCATACTATATCGCTAGCAAACACCACGTAAGATGTTAGGATAATCTGCAGGAGGATAAACATACTGTGGTAACGGCTGTATACCTGTTCTACACCACACTAGTCTCCTACCTACACTAGCATAATGTAGCGACCGCTTCATTATTTACGCCACCCCGATTATGACAATGGATCGGTCCAACTGACAATGAGTCATGTGACATATTATAGGCGTGGAGGCAGTCCATTACTCATAATTCAAAGTTAGAACAGAGGGCTGGACCTTAAAAACTTTGACACGGGTGTGATGGTGCCCACTTCTTCCAGTATCAGAAACATCTAGGCTCCCGTAGCCAAGAACTAAGTTTAGATGAGAAAGGTCAAAGGAAAGCAGGCAAGAACCCGATGACTATCTAGCAAACTACAAAAGGCATATCAGCACAATTGTGTTTGTGACAATTCTGCAGTGTGAGAACGTATACGGAGAATACAGAACAGGAACGGATGAGTTGAGCTGCTTTAATAGAGTCCACCGCAAGCTACTATCAAACAATGTCCAACAGTGGCACTTGTCATACAATGAACTGAATATAGCGACGCAGCGCTAAACAATTTCACACTCAAACAGAGGGACAAATATGCTACAAAAGGAGTCTAACTAAACCGAACGCTTGTTCGTAAAAGGAACGTTGAATGACACAGAGCGTACATGCAACAATACCACTCAAAGACATGAACAAACACAGGGAACCAGTATACGAGTATTAATGAGGGAATGGGCACCAGGTGTGTGCAATGACGAGACAAGACAATGTAGTGATGGGGGGGGCGGTGGCACTAGAAAGCGGTGATGACGAGCGCCGAAGCCCGCCGGTAGATGTCGGTAGAAGAGCTCCGAGGGGAGTTGTGCAGAACCGAATCCTGGAAACAAGATACAGCAGGGTTTGGGTTCCAAATCAAAACCCAGGTTAATAATTCCATGAACCTAAACACTGGAAACTGAGGAATGAAAAGACAGTTTCACAAAATGACATCCAGTTTTTACAAGAAAATAATCTGTTTTGATGATAAAAAAAATTTTTTTTTAAAGAACAGTGACGCATGGCATAGAAGCAGGTGGTGAATCACACTGTTTCATCAGAGGAAGAAGTTCCGGTAAACAAATAAATGAACATCAAATGTTCGTAGTTATCAAGCCCAACCATGATAAACAAGTGACGCAATATCTGAAAGCACAGAGTCTAGACAATAACTTGGTTTGACTTTCACATCCCTGTGATTATAGCTTGTCAGATACCGTGTGTTTTCCCTTCTGAATTTGTTTTCTCACGAACCTGGCAGTTGTGCTTCAACCGTTTGTGGTCAACAAGTGAATTAGCATACATGCTACACTCAGTGGATTCTTCCATTGCATCTATGTGATGCCCACAAGTATCAAAGAAGCTGTTTGAATGTGTTTGTTGTGTCAATAGAGGGTTCAATCTCTGTTGAAAGCATGGAAATTCAACAAATAGACCATGTAATATCAAAAGCATGTCATCACAGTCTTTTTGAATGTCTCACAGATATAGGAAAGGCCATTAACAGCCATTGAGTTTATTGCTAAAAACCAGCTGTTTAAAAATACCAGATGAAATTGTGAAGGGATCTATGCTGTGATCCATGTAAAACAAGTATACAGTACGCACAGCTCAGTACAAATTGTGAATGATTATTTATAAAAACGATTAAAGAGTATCAGAAATATCTCCCATGAACTCATCCTGCCTGCTGTCAGCAATACAAGCTGGGGTCAGAGGTGTTATGGTCTAGGGAATGTCCTCCGTTACCCTGGAAACCGTTTGAGAAACGTTTCAATGCCAAATCTGTACGTTGTTCTTTTCAGCAGGTGCATCCTTTCATAGTTACAGTTTACCCTTTGTCACGTGGATCCGCCCGGCAGGATAAGTCATATTTAGAAAATAACGTTTCAGAATGTTTCCACGGCAGCAATTTGGTTGTCTTCGCAGACCACAGACCTGAACCCAATTGAGCGTTTTCGGGATAATTCCTGAGGGGCTATTTGCCATGTTAATTTACCACTGTCCAATCAGCAGCCACTATTTGTTGCCATTATATATAAATAAACTACATATAAATAAACAGTTTTGTACATTTTGGTAACTCACTAAACTGACTCATATGTAAACAACGTTTTGAGATTTTAAATAATGATTCATGAGACTGTTTATGTTAAGTTTGGCTTTTATTTGGCTTACCGTAATTTACCAAGGGATATTTCTTCATTTAAAAATATTTTAATATTGCTACATTTCAATGGCAGTTCAAAACATCTTGCATGATTTGATCAACTAGGTGGTTAAGTTATGGGTCTGTATTACAAATTGTGAGTTCCTGTTTAAAACCTCCACCAACGTAAAAGGGAATTCTCAATAAACCACCACCCCTAGACATTTGCCCAATACTGGTTTCAAATAATAGAAAACCCAAACAAGACATCAAAACATCCGTCGTTAACGAACACAATCTGAAATAAACGATTCCTGCGATATCATACAAATTTAGAGCTGGGAATAATAAGACTCTTGGCAGAGGAGATGGACCGCTGGAATCGACAGGGGATGGGACCGTTCCGTGGGGAAAGGGGGTCACTACAGAAAGGAGGCCCAGCCCTTCTCTGTGCTCGGTTAGTGCTGTCTGGCGGGGCTCGTCCATGCGTTGCGGGTTTCGCCAACCAGGTACCGTCACGCAGCCCAAGATCTTCTCTCCATAACGAGGCTCTAATGAGGGAATGGGCACCAGGTGTGAGCAATAGTGATGAGGAGGGGCGGTGGCACTAGAAAGACTCTGGATGGTCCGTCACCTGTTTGCTCATCGTCACACTTATCGGTGACCATCGGGAGAGACTCGTGGTCATGAGACTCGTGGTCCTGAGACTCGTGGTCATGAGACTCGTGGTCCTGTGACTCGTGGTCATGAGACTCGTGGTCATGAGACTCGTGGTCCTGAGACTCGTGGTCCTGAGACTCGTGGTCATGAGACTCGTGGTCCTGAGACTCGTGGTCATGAGACTCGTGGTCCTGAGACTCGTGGTCATGTGACTCGTGGTCCTGTGACTCGTGGTCATGAGACTCGTGGTCCTGTGACTCGTGGTCCTGAGACTTGTGGTCATGAGACTCGTGGTCCTGTGACTCGTGGTCATGAGACTCGTGGTCATGAGACTCGTGGTCCTGAGACTCGTGGTCATGAGACTCGTGGTCATGAGACTCGTGGTCCTGAGACTCGTGGTCCTGTGACTCGTGGTCATGAGACTCGTGGTCCTGAGACTCGTGGTCCTGTGACTCGTGGTCCTGAGACTCGTGGTCATGAGACTCGTGGTCCTGAGACTCGTGGTCATGAGACTCGTGGTCCTGTGACTCGTGGTCATGAGACTCGTGGTCCTGTGACTCGTGGTCATGAGACTCGTGGTCCTGTGACTCGTGGTCATGAGACTCGTGGTCATGAGACTCGTGGTCATGAGACTCGTGGTCATGAGACTCGTGGTCCTGTGACTCTCCTTCTGGTTACACTAGTGATCAGATTCCTCATTCATTTGTTTATGCTACACAATATACAATACACAATATACATTTTCACCAAAACATATTACTGGTTATCGGTCTTTTGGTATTTTACTCATGAGAACAGACCAGGGTAATAAATCGTTTTTGATAGCTACTATTTACAGGCCTCCCGGGCCTCTACACAATGTTCCTCAGTGAGTTTCCAGCATTCTTGTGCAACATTGTTGTCATGGCAGATTCTATTCTTATCTTCTATCTGATTTTTATATCCAAATGGAAGGACTGACCCTCGTTGAAAGGCTTTTGAAGTCACTGGGTTTTGTCCAGCGTGTCTCAGGACCTACGCATTGTCATAATCATACTTTAGATTTAGTGTTATCACAGGGAATTAATGTACTTGACCTTGTGTCTTTCCTTATAGAACCCTGGTCTGTCGGACCACTGTCTTATCACATTTACCGTCACAACAGTGGCACTTTTGCCCCACAGCTAGGGATATTTGAGACCTGCAATGATTTCTTGAAGCACTTCCAGGCTCGCTCGGCCTCGGAGTTAATAGATATGTTAATAGTCTAATAGAGGATTTTAATACATTGCGTAAGTCTTTAGATACTGTTGCTCCGCAAAAAAAGCAATACGCAACCGAAAATTTGCTCCCTGGTACACAGACAATATTAGAGCACTTATGCAAGACTCAAGAAAGTGGGAAGTTGGAAGTATTTTGACTAGCCTGGATAGAATGTACTGTGCAATACCGAAAAACACACTTATATATATATATATATGCACGATCAGCTGATTTCTCCAATCTGGTTCAAGCAAACAAATCCGAAATCTATTTTTGATACAGTTGCAAAACTAACTAAAGAACAATGTTCAACTAGAGAAGCTGTGATGAATACATGAACTACATCATGAAAAAATAATCACCATTATAAAACAAATAGCAAACTTCACTTTATATTGCAACAGTTCTCAAAATCTCAGTTGCCCTGCCAATGTTGAGCATGATAAATAGCTCCCTACTCTCCAGATATGTGCCTCACAAAAGGGTGCAGAAATTAAGCCTATGCTAAAAAAATACAACCTTGATCCAAATACATAAAAAAATTCCCGACCACTATTGAACATTCCGTTCCACTCAAAAATCTTAGAAAAATCGGTCTTACTACAACTTACAGCCTTTCTGAAGACAAATAACATTTCTGAAAAGCTCCAGTCCAGTTTCAGATCTCATCATAGCACTGAGACTTCACTCGTCAAGCTGGTAAATAATCTTTTATAAGCTTCGGATAAAGGTTCTGCAGCTCCCCTATTGCTTCTTGGTCTTAATGTTGTCTTTGACACTATTGATCACTCACTTCTCCCGGCCTCGGCTCCTAGCGGTCAGTGATGGGAGAAGCAGGACCCGGCTGGTACAACAAGGCTCTATCCCCTGCCGCCATGTGAGTGATGCTGCCATGTGAGACGTGCCGCCATGTGAGACGTGCTGCCATGTGAGATATGCTGCCATGTGAGACGTGCTGCAATGTGAGACGTGCTGCCATGTGAGATGTCCTGCCATGTGAGACGTGCCACCATGTGAGACGTGCCGCCATGTGAGACGTGCCGCCATGTGAGACGTGCCGCCATGTGAGACGTGCCGCCATGTGAGACATGCCGCCATGTGAGACGTGCTGCCATGTGAGACGTGCCGCCATGTGAGACGTGCCGCCATGTGAGACGTGCCGCCATGTGAGACGTGCCGCCATGTGAGACGTGCCGCCATGTGAGACGTGCTGCCATGTGAGACGTGCTGCCATGTGAGACAGTTTCCTGTCCTGTCCCTCCATGGGGCGTAGCCTCTCCTCTAGTTCCTTGCACCTGTCCTGACTCATAACAGGATGGCGGGTGCACAGAAAAGAAAACGACAAAAGTCAGATACTCAAAACAAAGGGACGACGTGCCTCAGGTTCACAGATCATTCTGTGAGGCGCGAGGGCGAAAAAGGTGAGGCAAAAACAAATAGGAGAATGACGATGAGAGCTTGGAGCAACAATGGCTAATGAAGAACAACATAATACGAAACACACGCTGAATTTAGATGCACACCCTCATGTAATTGGTGGTTAGGCAGCTACGCAGAATGACACGGCATGAATCAGCCAATCCATTAACAGCGTTTTAAATAGAATTCAAATACACTGTGAATTGGGAATTCATAACATTAAATTAATTATTATACTATATTTATGTATATTCTATATACACACCATTACGCTCAATGGTGCTGTATCTAAATGGTGCTTATGTGCGAAGCAAACAAAGAATAAGTGACCAAAAACGTGAACAATTGCGTGAGCCAGGGAGGTGACAGTCTTGGCTGTGGTTCTTTTATCTCCAGAGGCACCAGAGAGAGTATGAGGCACAACCCAGACCCATATGGCTGCCATCAGTGTCTCCACTTGTCAGTGGAAGAAACCCAACACTGACATCTCCAGCGAATTCTTTGACCTGTGTTTGAGTTCAAACACTCTGGCGCAGGTTTAAATCAATGGCTATGGCGGTGTGCATTTCACTGTGTGTGTGTGTGTGTGTGTGTGTGTGTGTGCATGTGTGTGTGTGTATGCTTCAATTACTGTTCAATGGTTAAGATTGTAGCTGAATATGCATAACTGTTTCACTCCAGCTGTGATATACATCGAATCTTTTGACAATTTCTCGCAACGTTTCCCAGAAATTTGAGCCCAGAGATCGCTTAGTAGTCTGCCAACTGGATGGACATTCTCCAGGACTCCTACATGTTTTCTCAGCTTAAATAGAAAGTATCTGGAGCACATGTGTTAAGCTGCATTGACACAGGGAACGAATCGGGGGAGCTTGATCCCTGGGTGAGGAACTGAGGCGTTTAGGCAAAACAGTTAACAGAACATTGTGAGGACATATGAATGGGTGCGAAGGGTTGAAGAAAGCGGAGAGTTGCTCATATGTGAGAATAAACGCGGGTCCAGATTGGGTCTAACGGCGTCCCACCTTTAATGACGTTCCAAGAACATATAGAAGACTGTATACATGCTGCCGTTTTTTTTTTGTGTGTGTGTGTGTGATCCAGGTCTATGTGAGGAGCTGATGTCCCTACAAGAACGTGTAAGCGAGAAAATCTGTCTCCACCAAGGTCTTTCGAGTCTCCCACTGGGATAGATGTGATTCCCGGCTGAAGAGTTAGAGTTAGGGAAAAGTCACACAATATGGCATATTGTTGGAATTAGGTTTCCTTTCAAGTTTTACCAAGAGTTTTAGGTGTAGTTTAAATGTATGGTTAAAGGTTTAGTTACTGACGGTTTAGGGTTAGGTATGGGTAAAGGTTATGTTCAGGGCAACGGCGTAGGGAAAATGGGTTTCTGGCTTAAGTTTAGGCTTCAGGTCACCATAAGGGTAGCAAAACAAACGTGTGTGTGTTTGTTTGTGTGCGTGTGTGCGTGTGTGTGTGTGCATTTGCCTGTCTAAGTCTTGGTATTTGTGACGGGGATGACTGCGCATGCAGAATTTGTGAGTGTTTACAATAGAGTGTTTGCGCCAACGCACGTCAAACACACACATCTGTCTCCATCTCCACTTCCTTATCTTCCGCCCCCTGAGGGGTGACTGGTGGGTGGACAGCATGGGTCAATGTTAGGGTCATCAGATAACCGGGATCAGGGTCACCTTTAATCTCGCACAGAACGGACTCTATAGCCTGGACTCTATAGCCTGGACTCTATAGCCTGGACTCTATAGCATGGACTCTATAGCCTGGACTCAATAGCCTGGACTCTATAGCCTGGACTCTATAGCCTGGACTCTATTGCCTGGACTCTATTGCCTGGACTCTATAGCCTGGACTCTATTGCCTGGACTCTATAGCCTGGACTCTATAGCCTGGACTCTATTGCCTGGACTCTATTGCCTGGACTCTATAGCCTGGACTCTATTGCCTGGACTCTATTGCCTGGACTCTATAGCATGGACTCTATAGCCTGGACTCTATAGCCTGGACTCTATTGCCTGGACTCTATTGCCTGGACTCTATAGCCTGGACTCTATAGCCTGGACTCTATAGCCTGGACTCTATTGCCTGGACTCTATAGCCTGGACTCTATAGCCTGGACTCTATAGCCTGGACTCTATAGCCTGGACTCTATAGCCTGGACTCTATTGCCTGGACTCTATAGCCTGGACTCTATAGCCTGGACTCTATAGCCTGGGCTCTATAGCATGGACTCTATAGCCTGGACTCTATAGCCTGGACTCTATAGCCTGGACTCTATAGCCTGGACTCTATAGCCTGGACTAGAGCCCATTCTCCTGTTTCCACTGGCCATTACCGTTTTTACACAAGTGGACAATGAACCTGGAAAAATAAAAGGTGTTCATGAAAATTAAATTGATTAATTATTATCGAAAGGAATTTGAGCAACACTTTAAAATAATGGTTTTAAAAACAGCTATTAAAAATTTCCCAAAAAGAATTACGGGAACATTGAATGAAAAGTTCTGTGTTTAAATGTCAAATGTCAAAATGCTTACATACAGATTTTCTTCTTCCTCTATTTAGCTTGGTACATTTTCATCAGTTGTTTTGGACGTGTTACGAAGCAAGTGAAGTAAGAGTTCCTAGTATGTAGTATGGTTCATGTGTAGCTGACTAAAGGATTTCTGAGGTGTGTCCGCTTGAGTCTGTTTGTGAGTGTGTTTGTCTTGTGACGGCGTGTCAGACAAAGTGACTGGAGCGGTAAAACGTCTGTATTGTAAAATGACAAAGGCTGGTGAGAGGAGACGTCTCACCCTACAGACACAGCCTGAAGACGTGCAGTCTAAAGGCAACTCAGCCTCTCTCACCGCAGGGGGCACGACGCCAGACAATCGCCTACATTAGGAAACGACCGCTAATGGATGCCAGATGTCCTACCGAGACGATCCGGGGCACGGCCGGTTCGTCGTCCACAACCGTGAGAAATAGACGCGCTATGAAGAAAAGTCGCGTTCCTTCTGGCAGCGCCGATGTCCAAGTAGCTGCGTTCAGCAGTTTGTCATGACTGGGGAACACTGTGTTGCTAGTTAGCCTCCACCCAGGGGGCTGTGGGAGGGGTGTCGCTATTATAAGTCACACATGAGGTTGAGCAGAGGTTTACGAACCGCACAGAGGTCGGTCCTCTAATGCTCACCACGACAGACCAGCGCCACATCCGCCAGCCACACGGTGCTTTGATCTCACACACACCGTACACATTCTTCTCATGGCCGTCTTGGGCCCTTCCCCCATGTTTATTATGTTCTGTCAGGAAGGGCCAGAACACGTCTCTCCACCCCAGTCACGCCGGCCTCCATGGTCACCACGTTCACCTTGACAAAGCGCCACTTCAGCTGATGGAATAATTCACCGATCTTGTCATATGTATCTTTTATGTATCGTGCACAATTTGAATATCTGGGGCCGGCAGGGCGCCGAGCAGTTAGAAGCATTTAGAGCACAGGTGTCAAACCGGTTCCATGGAGGGCCGAGTGTCTACAGGTTGTTGCTCTCACCTTGTTCTTGATTGATTAATTAGGTCACTAATTGGTTAGGTTCTACCCTCTACTGGTTGTTTAGGTCTGAACTGGGAACTAATTTAAATGAAAACCCAAAAACCTGCATACACTAGGCCCCCTGTGGAACCGGTTTGACGTCCCTGATTTAGACAATAACCGATATGTTTGTCGACTTAATATCAGAGCTGATAACGTGAAGAGAATAAATCTGTCCTTAAATCTGTCCTTCTGCCCTTGAGCAAAGCATTTGGCCTTGATGGCTCACAGCGCACCCACTTGTTGGTTGGGTTGAAAGCTCGAGTCACATTTCAGTTGTACCTAAATATCTAACAAACTTTACATTTAAATAACGTTCCATATTTGATGATCGCACTGGTTTCGTTTCGGATCTATCACTCTTTTAACAGATCTCCATCTCCATCTCTTTCATCCTCTCTCTGGCTCTGTTTCTTTTCACTTCGGCTCCTCTGTAGTGAGGTTGGGTCATGTGTTGATCCTCCTACATACCTCCTGCTGCTGCCTTGCTTCCTTTTCCCTGAGCTGTGACCTGGTTGTCAGCCTACAGCGAGCAGGAAGTCCTAGAGGAGGACAAAGCTCCTCTGTGCTGCAGGCCAGGAGAGGAGAGACCAGGAGCAGGCCAGGAGACGAGAGACCAGGAGCAGGCCAGGAGAGGTGAGACCAGGAGCAGGCCAGGAGTGGAGAGACCAGGAGCAGGCCAGGAGAGTAGAGACCAGGATTAGGCCAGGAGAGGAGAGACCAGGAGCAGGCCAGGAGAGGAGAGACCAGGAGCAGGCCAGGAGAGGTGAGACCAGGAGCAGGCCAGGAGTGGAGAGACCAGGAGCAGGCCAGGAGAGGAGAGACCAGGAGCAGGCCAGGAGAGGAGAGACCAGGAGCAGGCCAGGAGAGGAGAGACCAGGAGCAGGCCAGGAGAGGAGAGACCAGGAGCAGGCCAGGAGAGGAGAGACCAGGAGCAGGCCAGGAGAAGAGAGACCAGGAGCAGGCCAGGAGAGGGGAGACCAGGAGCAGGCCAGGAGTGGAGAGACCAGGAGCAGGCCAGGAGTGGAGAGACCAGGAGCAGTCCAGGTGAGGAGAGAGCAGGAGAAGGCCAGGAGAGGTGAGGAGAGACCAGGAGCAGGCCAGGAGAGACCAGGAGCAGGTCAGGAGAGGAGAGACCAGGAGCAGCCCAGGCCAGGAGAGGAGAGACCAGGAGCAGGCCAGGAGAGGAGAGACCAGTAGCAGGCCAGGAGTGGGGAGACCAGGAGAGGGGATAGGAAAGTGGGGATGAATAGACCAGACAAAGAAGGTGGGATTGTGGTGATGTTGATACAGCTGTGCTGTAATTACATTATGACCTCATCCCCCACATCCAATCCCTACTAAAATAATACGGCAGCCACAGCCAATCAAAATGTCAAAAACGCCGGTTATTAAGCGTAAGGTTGAATGAATAGGCGCACCAAGACAATTGGAAGTGGAGGCAAGCTCCTGATGTCACATCCTGTACACGCCACCGTTAAAACAAAGTTCACTGTGAGCATTAGTCAAAGTGTGCTGAAAACCATTTGGAAAGATTCCAATGTCACGAAGGTTACTCAAAACCAACAACTTCTCCATCCAAGAATCACACAGAATAATGACGAAGAAGCTCACACAGAACCGACGCTCTCTCCCTCTGCAGTAGATAATAACAGATGAAATGAGTGCGTCGCCATTCTGGATTTTTTGATGAATAACAGCACCGGAGACCGAAATGCGCTGATACTTGGACTTGGAGTGCGACCGTGGGTAGTTCAGTATGAGCCAATCAGGGTTTGTGCTCGCCAGCTGGATCTGAGATTTAGCGTGATATGAGTCATGTCGGAGGCGGAGTCAGAGTATCGAATACTGCAACCACTTGCAACACACACTCACGCCAAGGAGACCGTTCTGGTAGCGAGAGGCGATCTGTTGACACGTGGGAAAGAGTTTATTGTGTGAAGGGTGGGCGGGACGGTGCAGAGGAGTCATCTGTCCATTAAATAAAACTCCCCTGTGAAGAACTGACTGACGGGAAAAGTAAAAGACAGAATCCATGTTAGGTCCGGTCAGAACCGGGTCTGTACCGCCTCAGATTTCCATCACACCGCCCAATCAGACGAAGGTTGTCTGTGTCTTTGTGTGTCTTTGTGTGTCTGTGTGTGTCTGTGTGAGACTGTGTGTCGGTGTGAGTCTGTACACTGTGTGTGTGTCGGTGTGAGTCTGTACTACGTATGTGTGTGTGTGTGTGTGTGTCTGTGTTTGTGTGTGGCTGTGTGAGTCTGTAACTACGTACGTGTGTGTGTGTGTGTGTGTGTGTGTCTGTGTGAGTCTGTAACTACTTATGTGTGTGTGTGTGTGTGTGTGTGTGTGTGTGTGTGTGTGTGCAGACATGCAGATGTGTGTGAACCTCTGCTGTGGTGTTTTGTGACAACTGACCGAGCTGTAATCCTGGAAAACATCTAGTGTTTATCTTCAAAGTCGGAGTTTGGCAAGTGTGCAGCGGCTGTGAGAAATGCTCAATAAAGTGACGAGCAACACAGAAGAAAGCTTTTCTCAAACGATTGGCTCACACGAACTCCTCTTCTAGGGCTATCAGTGATCTTGTTTGCTTGAAGCCAATTGGTTGGGACAAAGTAGATCTGATGGTTTTATTAAGACCCGACGGGGAAACCGTAACAGCAAACACGGCCGATAAGTGCCGACGATCAGTGTGGTTGTTTGGATTTTACCGTGGCCACAAGAACACACGGACACAGACGAACGGATAGGCATGACATGAAAACAACACTGCACAAAGACAGTTGCAAACACTGGAACAGATATAGTTTGTGTGATGAGGAACAGGTGTGTGTAATGAAGAATCTGGAGTGATGAATAACAGATAAAATCAGTGTGTGTGTGTAATGACGAAATCAGGGTGTGTGTAATGATGTAATCAGGGTGTGTGTGTAATGAGGAAAATCGCGTGTGTGTAATGAGGAAAATCGCGTGTGTGTAATGAGGAAAATCGCGTGTGTGTAATGAGGAAAATCGCGTGTGTGTAATGTTGTGTGTGTGTGTGTGTCTGTGTGCATACAGACATGTGTCTATGTGAGTCTGTAACTATGTGTGTGTGTGTCTGTGTGAGTCTGTAACTATGTGTGTGTGTGTCTGTGTGAGTCTGTAACTCTGTGTGTGTGTGTGTGTGTCTGTGTCAGTCTGTAACTCTCTGTGTGTGTGTGTGTGTGTGTGTGTGTGCCTGTGTGAGTCTGTAACTATATGTGTGTGTGTGTGTGTGTGTGTGTGTGTGTGTGTGTGTGTGTGTGTGTGTGTGTGTGTGTGTGTGTGTGTGTGTGTGTGTGTGTGTGTGTGTGTGTGTGTGTGTGTGTGTGTGTGTGTGTGAGTATCTGGGTAAGACCCCAACAGATGGTACGTAGGTATTTTTCTTCTTCTTTATTCTTACTGACCTCCATATTTTTCACCGGCCAATATAACAGTGGCCAGGCTGCGGAGGTCCTTTACACCACATTCTCCTCATTCCTAACTGACATATTTCACTTCACACCTCTCACTTCGGTTTCCAAATAAAAACCCTCCCGTCCCAGAAAGGTCCCGGTTTGAAGCTTTCATAAGGTGTTCCTCGAGTAACCTTTTTCCACAGAACCCTTTAGGATCTCATCTCTTTCGCAAAACGAACGTTTCCCCGAGGCATCGCACGAGTGTCCTCAGCTGATTACACGAGCCAGCGTTCATGCTAGTTACCCGATCGCATGCATATTTGACCCTTCAGCTCAAATGACCCGGTTGGAATTGGGAACTACGGGGTTCTGTCTTTGAGAAATGGATCCAACCAGTGGTGATATTCACAGGGGAAGTGTGTAACCCAATGCGACGGGCAGACAGGGGGAAGAGACTGTTCATTTGCTTACAACCTCCTAAAGCCCATTGATTTAACAGCCATGGGTGAAATATAGCTGGTTCCCTGGCCTTAGGCCTACTCAGTCCCTCACCTCCTGCCTCCAAAAGGGTTGTATTCCAGGACAAGTTGGAGTGAGGTCCTGGCCGGGACTCTATAAATCAGCGTGAGACACTCCCAGCCCGGCCTGTTTCAGAGGGGCCGGACATAAAACCTCCACACCACTTCTCCCTCTCCACATTTTATTTTTTATATTTTATTGCGAAATTGTTTGTCAACATACTGCCGGTGTGCGAGCGGTCATTAAACATCAGCGCGAATTACTAGAAAGTCTTACGTCTTACTTCCTCTCACGCAGTTTATTCACTTTCGATTGTCTCTTGGTCTTTCTCACATCAGCAGTCACATGATGCTTGAGCAGATGACCCGGCCCCAAACCCCAAGAAGCAAGCAATAAGATGACGAAGTACAGACGCTAGGGAAAACCCCCCTGCTCTCCATACTGTCACAGGAAGATACCAATGGCCTGAACGAATAACCAAATTAAGGCAAATCTTAGTGGGTTCACCTGGATCACAAACTTCAGATAAAACGACAGTTGTGTTGACCACTGCGTCGCGCAGGAGCTTGTTTTGGCAACATGTCTGGTTGTTTGGTTGGTTGGTACAGACATGTTTGGTACAAACAAGCAACCAGATATGTTCACGGACTTACAGTTGTGTGTGTTTGTGATCGACGTCATTTGAAAATTGCTATCTCTCAACGGTAACTTCAATAATTCGTAATGAATACGTTTTCTCTAAAAGTGTTACACTACAGAACCATATTTGATAGCTTCGTATTATAAAAACCATCACTGTGTTTAATTGTGGCGATAATTCCCCATAGCTGCCTTATAACCAGACCTAGTAACCGGACCTATTAACCGGACCTATTAACCGGACCTAGTAACCGGACCTAGTAACCGGACCTAGTAACCGGACCTAGTAACCGGACCTATTAACCGGACCTATTAACCGGACCTAGTAACCGGACCTAGTAACCGGACCTAGTAACCGGACCTAGTAACCGGACCTAGTAACCGGA
Organism: Dallia pectoralis; assembly: GCA_029465975.1. NCBI lineage: Eukaryota > Metazoa > Chordata > Actinopteri > Esociformes > Umbridae > Dallia > Dallia pectoralis. The sequence goes on along the minus strand of CM055752.1, from coordinate 8,438,545 downwards.
CCTATTAACCGGACCTAGTAACCGGACCTAGTAACCGGACCTAGTAACCGAACCTATTAACCGGACCTAGTAACCGGACCTAGTATCAGACCTAGTACCAGACCTAGTAACAGGACCTAGTACACAAACCTAGTAACCAGATCAGTGATGTTAATCAGATCACTAGAATAATTTGCATTTACATCTTCTTGAGTTACTCAGAGTTGTTCAGATGTAAACTGCAGTATTCTGCTGAATGAGTAGAATAACATTTATAAAAACACTGACTCAACTAGATCACAAACCCTCAGCATTTAGATACAGCTGCTCCGATCACCGATCAGAAGAAATCACCTCACAAACTCTCGAAAGACCAAACAGACAGAACACAGCGCGTCTTTTTGGCCGGCACTCAAACCACCGTACAACCGCAGTGTCTGTTTGACCGTTACCCAACGGTGGCATCAGACCACTGCTCCTCCAATAAGACCATACGTGAACCGTATTTACCCATTCCTAGTGCCGCTGTCTGAGGGCCAGTGTGTTACTCCTTTATGGGCCACAATCACCTGTGGCGTCTTCCGTTCATCCCCCATTGGCTAAAGGCATCCGATATCGCTAACAGCATCAGCCAGCGGGGAAAAGTGAGGAACACTTACAGATACAGATAGTAGGAGGCAGTAGGAAAATGTCCATATGATAAGCACTGTTTGGACAAGGTTTGACATGCTTTGGTTTAGATTTGTTGGCCTGTTGTTATGTGCGTGTATGTGCGCGTGCATGTGCGTGTGTGTGCGTGTGCGTTCGTGCGTGTGTGTGCGTGCGCGTGTGTGTGTGCATGTGTGTGTGTGTGCGTGCGTGTGCATGTGTGTGTGTTAAGCCCTCATTATGCTTCTGCGTCAACTCCACGGCGTAGCTACGCCGTCACTCCTACGGCGTCGTTGCCGTTTTATGGTTCTGCGTCGGGTTGCGTTGCATTTCACCGCCAGATGTATAATCTGACCAATCACAGCCCTTGTGGTCTGCGTCGCCTCGACGTGTAGTTACAATTTTTTGGAGGTGCACGTCGAGCTACGGCGTAGGGGTCGGAGGGGGGTTCGCGTCGACACAGAGGGGTCGGAGAGGGTACGCCGTCGATTCGACGCAGAATCATTAAACAGGCTTTAGAGGTCTGCACAGGCTTTAAACTGAAGCCTGAACCCGGCCCGTACCCGCGATCATTTAACCCGACCCGACCATTACATTTACATGTTAAGCCCGAACCCGACCTGACCCCGAGGTCCACTCTGTTTCTTACATAATTTTTTTTTTTTGCAATATGTTCTATTTAATGATTGCTTGAAACGGTAAACAAATAACCTGTGTTGTGACTGAAATAGCGCGCGAGAGCGGTAGTACATGCACAAAACATGTTTGTGATATAAATTATATAATGATAAAATAAATAATATATATTTTATTTTTTTGAGCGAGAGAGCGAGCCTGTGTGTCTGTGTGTAGCCTATGGCATGTAGTGCACATTGCACATCTGCGCACGCATGTAGGCTACTTTCTCTCTCTCGTCTCGCGTGCCGGTCACCACAACAACACACAGCAAGCAGGCAAAGCACACGGTGACGGCACGCAAACTATATATACCCTTTTTAGTTTTTCTTACTTACAAACCCGAACCCGACCCGAACCCGAGGCTGTTCATTAAACATTAACCCGAACCCGACCCGAAACCCAAACATTTTTCAGGACCTATCGGGCTCGGGTCGGGTAGCAGACCTCTAGTGTGTGTGTGCGTGTGTGTGTGCATGTGTGCATGTGCGTGTGTGTGCATGTGTGCATGTGTGTGTGTGTTTGCAAATGCATGACGCGTGTGTTTTTCCAAATAAAGCAAATAGAAAGAGACGTTGATACAACCCAACCCATGAGCCTTGTGAGTGATAGGCCTGTCAGCACATGTCCATTAGTCTGTAGCGAAGCACCAGGCCCATTAATCTGCAGGGCTGCTGAGTGACACATTCATCAAAGGGCAGTGGTGTGTCCTCCGTCTGGGCCAGGGTGTGTCCTCTGTCTGGTCCAGGGCAGTGGTGTGTCCTCTGTCTGGTCCAGGGCAGTGGTGTGTCCTCTGTCTGGTCCAGGGCAGTGGTGTGTCCTCCGTCTGGGCCAGGGCAGTGGTGTGTCCTCCGTCTGGGCCAGGGTGTGTCCTCCGTCTGGGCCAGAGCAGTGGTGTGTCCTGCGTCTGGGCCAGGGCAGTGGTGTGTCCTCCGTCTGGGCCAGGGCAGTGGTGTGTCCTCCGTCTGGGCCAGGGTGTGTCCTCCGTCTGGGCCAAGGCAGTGGTGTGTCCTCTGTCTGGTCCAGGGCAGTGGTGTGTCCTCTGTCTGGGCCAGGGCAGTGGTGTGTCCTCCGTCTGGGCCAGGGCAGTGGTGTGTCCTCCGTCTGGGCCAGGGTGTGTCCTCCGTCTGGGCCAGAGCAGTGGTGTGTCCTGCGTCTGGGCCAGGGCAGTGGTGTGTCCTCCGTCTGGGCCAGGGCAGTGGTGTGTCCTCCGTCTGGGCCAGGGTGTGTCCTCCGTCTGGGCCAAGGCAGTGGTGTGTCCTCCGTCTGGGCCAAGACAGTGGTGTGTCCTCAATCTGGGCCAGGGCAGTGGTGTGTCCTCAGTCTGGGCCAGGGCAGTGGTGTGTCCTCCTTCTGGGCCAAGACAGTGGTGTGTCCTCCGTCTAGGCCAGGGCAGTGGTGTGTCCTCCTTCTGGGCCAAGACAGTGGTGTGTCCTCAATCTGGGCCAGGGCAGTGGTGTGTCCTCAGTCTGGGCCAGGGCAGTGCTGTGTCCTCCTTCTGGGCCAAGACAGGGGTGTGTCCTCCGTCTGGGCCAGGGCAGTGGACATGAGAAATCATGACAGAACATCTCTAATCAATTCTCACAAATACCATGTAAACAGATAACAATAATTTCGTCTCAATTAAGATTCGGTTGGTGGGATGTTTGAGGGAGTAGGAGGAAGAGGAAGAAGAGGGAGTAGAGAGGACGAGGGAGGAGGAAGAGGGAGGAGGGTGGAGGGAAGCGGAGGCGGATGTTTTGTTGGGTTGAGAGAGAGCCAATTCAATTTGCATGAATTGCTTTTGAACGTTGGCGTAATATGTACAGTTGAAACCAGATATTTACATACACTTCAGAAAGAAAACACAAAAACGTTTATTTCGTTACTGTTGTAACAACCAGAGATCTGTCCCTCTGTGCCAGAGCTGGCACTCCCCCTGCCAGCAGAGATAGGCAGAAACCAGGTCCAATCTCTATCACCTGAGTTTTAGACACACCTGTGAGTAAGGTGCTGGATGTAAGAGCTGTGGTAGGAGGTTGAAGTGCTGGATGTAGAAGCTGTGGGAGGTTTAGGTGCTGGCTTGGACAGGAGTTGAGCTGCCAAATGAACTGCAGATGAGCCGTCTGCGCTCTGGCATGACATCTCTCTCCAACACCTGAAAGCAGATGGAAAATAAATAATATGAACACGAGTTGAATTATCAGTTTAGTTCACACACCACAGAGTCCACATTCAGATGTTCGGAATAGCCATGTTAATTAGCGTTATTACAATACATGCACATAATATCCTAGATATATAACTATAAGCTAACATGTTAGCTGGTGTTATTACTGCCTCCATGGCACGTGTGAACTGCTCGCTCGAAGCAAGCTTTGTGTAAATGTGTACAAAAAAAAAGTGTGCATATGTTTTCATGGAGGATAAAAGTCAACAGGATGTGAGCCATATGTCTGTAAGTTACTGTAAATGCATGTTATTTGCAGTAATGCGGATGTTATATCAATGTGAGTAAAATGTTAGTTAGGATGTTACAGTAGAGGTCTTTCCCTGTTCATTCCCTCACCAATTTCACCGGCTGTGGACGTGTTCTGTGAAGTACCACTATGATTAAATGAGAGAAAAACACTGCTAAGAGACAGTTAGTTCTGTCGGTACCAGAACTTTGTCCCAAAGAATGTGACTGGATGAAAAATACCAAACGAAGAGAAGCCGATATAGAGTTCCTTCACAAGAGAAGCGTATCTTACAGACATAAAAGACACATACTGTGACGATAACATCGCTTGACGTCGCTAAAGTAGGCAAATATCTGGCAGAAACAACACGCTCAAGGGATTTCTACTGATCGCAATTACCAAATCATCAGCGCCTGTTGACGATGCATTGAGCAGAAGTGATCCCCCACCTGGCCTCAGACGTGTGAACCAGCCATGCTTATTATCACAATAACAAGACAGGCACCAAACATTCCCTCGCTAGTTGAACCGTCCAGAAAAAAGCAGGTTTCACAACTAGCTAGATCTGTTAAAAACTAAGGCTGGTCACAATATTGGAAATAACACATTTCCCTTAATTGATGACCACAACCCCATGCGGTCCCTTTCACCCATGCCAACGTTCTTTCTAATTCTAATGATCATGCAAACTTAGTTAAGTCTATTGTATTTTACTCTCTGTCATTATGTGAATACGCCCTGTGTTTGGCTTGCCGGGCCGGTAAATCCGACAGAGAGATGCTCTTCGTCCATCCCAAGCAGACACTCCCTTCCTCTTGGTTTTTTCTGGCCTCTGTCTGACTTCTGTGACCTTGGAGGCACCAGGCAACCAGTTGGCTCTTATCTCCCGTTCCCAATCTCCCCCCGACCCCGGCCTCACATAGAAACAACCCCTCCCTCCCCCGTTCCCCCCACGCACTAAAACTGGCCCCGTTTTCTCCCGCTCGCTATTTGCTCCGTCGAGAACTTTTAGTGTCACTCCGGCCCTTGGCTTGGCATTTTCTGCGTCGTTCTTCTCTGTCTCCGTGACCTAGTTCTGACGAGCACTACAGTGTGTCAGATAATGTCATTAGACAGTGAGGGGTTAATTTAATTGGACAATATCGTGGCAGTTAATGCATCGCTAGAAATCTATAGCCAATGAGAGGAAAATGTGTATTTTACAGTGGGACCAGCAACACCCTGGAATGAGGATCTGTGAGGGAGTGCCGTTGATTTCTGGATACAGGGCTGAATGTTCTCTATCTACGCGGGTTGAGTTTTATAGTGTATGTGAATATCCTCACATTCTGCCGGCCGGTTCTTATCTCGGTCACTACAGTCACCGTAGAAACGGTCAGAGACTGGTCGAGTCCGAGGGACAGAAAGGGCTGAAAGGAACTGATGACATTCACTTCCTAAACATGACGCCTTGTGTTTATTGTCTCTCCTTATCACTGGACGACTGTGTCCTAGCAATTAGCATATCTCTGAGAGATAGAGACTGAAAGAGCATGCTGCTGCTACTGTGTGTGTGTGTGTGTGTGTGTGTGTGTGTGTATGCCTTTCAGTACTGTGTGTGTGTGTGTGTGTGTGTGTGTGTGTGTGTGTGTGTGTGTGAATGCATTTCAGTACTGTGTGTGTGTGTGTGTGTGTGTGTGTGTGTGTGTGTGTGTGTGTGTGTGTGTGTGTGTGTGTGTGTGTGTGTGTGTGTGTGTGTGGTGTGTGTGTGTGTGTGTGTGTATATGCCTTTCAGTACTGTGTGTGTGTGTGTGTGTGTGTGTGTGAATGCCTTTCAGTACTGTGTGTGTGTGTGTGTGTTTGTGTGTATATGCCTTTCAGTACTGTGTGTGTGTGTGTGTGTGTGTGTGTGTGTGTGTGTGTGTGTGTGTGTGTGGTGTGTGTGGGTGTGTGTGTGTGTGTATATGCCTTTCAGTACTGTGTGTGTGTGTGTGTACGGTTATGTGTGTGTGTGTGTGTGTGTACGGTTATGTGTGTGTGTGTGTGTGTGTGTGAATGCCTTTCAGTACTGTGTGTGTGTATGCCTTTCAGTACTGTGTGTGTGTGTGTGTTTCAGATTGAGCGGTGCCTTGGAAATGGAAACATGACAGATGTGTTACAGAGGCGACAGACGAGGACAACGAGACTGACTGAGGGAGGTTGGCGGAGACCCAGACACAGTGTATCTCACTGTCAGGTTTTTTCTCCACATGCCTCCCTCACATCTGGACACAGATCCACCAGTGTCCCAGAAGGCAGAGTGCTCAGACACACCAGCCTCTCAGTGAGCAATGACCCCACGCCATCTTTCCCCCTCATTTCCCTGGCCTGCTCTCCTCCACTGGGAAAGTTTTGTCTGTTTTTCTGCCGCTGTTTACTGCCTTTTGGCAGTCCTTCACTCTTTGTGTGTGGTGGGCGGGAATGGCCAGGCCTCGGCAGAGTCCTCCGACGAGGCGGTGTGTGTGTTTAGGCACAATCAGCGGAAGGCCAAACCAGCCGGTAACAAACATGTACAGACTTACTGTCGATTGCCCCGGAGAATGAGGTTAGGAGGAAATTCAGGTGTGTCTGAAGGGATATCGTACACGCGTGGGTGTGCATGTCAGAATGACTTTGTTCTCGTTGAGTTGCACATGCACGCGACGCGATTGGCTGGGATGTTGTTGCCGGGGACGCATCAACGCTGGATGGATCTGCGTTGCATGTCTCCTCCCAGCCCACAGCACCATACTGAACACATACTCATCAATACTGATCTCTCTCTCTCCCGCTCTCTCTCTCTCCCGCTCTCTCTCTCTCCCGCTCTCACTCTCCCGCTCTCTCTCTCTCTCTCCCGCTCTCTCTCTCTCTCTCTCTCTCTCTCTCTCTCCCGCTCTCTCTCTCTCTCTCTCTCTCTCTCTCTCTCTCTCCCGCTCTCTCTCTCTCTCTCTCTCTCTCTCTCTCTCTCTCTCTCTCTCTCCCTCTCTCTCTCTCTCTCTCTCTCTCTCTCTCTCTCTCTCACTCTCACACTCTCTCTCACACTCTCTCTCTCTCTCTCTCGCTCTCTCCCGCTCATATTCTGCCATTCTTTTGTCTTTTTCTGCTCTTTTCTTTTTTTTGACAATTATCACGCGGGAAATTCAAAAGACAATGTTATCTTGTAGGCTTGATTTGCTGATAAGATGACGATTTACATTTGACTGTAAAATATGTATTTATTTTATATTTAAATAAATATTATTTCAATAATGCAGTCATATTCAAATAGTCATAATATTTAGTTCAACAGTTGGGTTGTATAAATGTTATAGGATGGCTTTAATAATATCTAAGATGGCTTTGGAGTGTACTTTTATCTAATCACACCATAGAACCAGTTCCAAAAAAACTTTTAAGGACTTTTTCCAAACTCCAGGAACTGACATTTGTCTTTATGATTAGAGTCTTTCACAGGCGAGACGTCCAAAAAGCTTTTTGGCTTGGAGGCGGCATCTCCTTGTAGTTTCGGGAACCTTGGCGACCAGAAGATTAATTCTTCTCATTGTTCATGAACACGAAACACATGAATCCGTTTCCAGACGCTGGAACTCAAATCAATCATTGTGTGTCCAGTGTTCAGATCCTCAGGTCATTCCAACAACACCCTGTCAAATATGCCGGCGCATGTGTAAACAATTGTTAATTTAGCTCACAAATGCTCTTAAACAAGTCACATGGAGAGATAAAGTGCTGATTGATGATAATAAAGATTTTAAATAAAAAACGGTTTCATTTTTACATTTTTTCCGATAGCTATCAGGTATCAGCTATCATATTTCCAATACTCAGTGCTCCAGAAGTCAAGCGTCCAGTTGTTGCGTTACATTTTTTGCTTCAAATAAAACATTTCTCTCATTTGCAACGGCAACCTGGCCAAGATAAGGCAAAAAAAAGGTGCAGGACAACATACATTTAGACAATCAATACACAGAACATAAGAGTGCCAATAGCAATGGGACACAATAAGGTAATACAGGATCAAGTGGAGAGTCAATATACAGATAATACAGGATCAAGTGGAGAGTCAATATACAGATAATACAGGATCAAGTGGAGAGTCAATGTACAGATAATACAGGATCAAGTGGAGAGTCAATGTACAGATAATACAGGATCAAGTGGAGAGTCAATGTACAGATAATACAGGATCAAGTGGAGAGTCAATGTACAGATAATACAGGATCAAGTGGAGAGTCAATGTACAGATAATACAGGATCAAGTGAAGAGTCAATGTACAGATAATACAGGATCAAGTGGAGAGTCAATGTACAGATAATACAGGATCAAGTGAAGAGTAAATATACAGATAATACAGGATCAAGTGAAGAGTCAATATACAGATAATACAGGATCAAGTGAAGAGTCAATATACAGATAATACAGGATCAAGTGAAGAGTCAATGTACAGATAATACAGGATCAAGTGGAGAGTCAATGTACAGATAATACAGGATCAAGTGGAGAGTCAATGTACAGATAATACAGGATCAAGTGGAGAGTCAATGTACAGATAATACAGGATCAAGTGGAGAGTCAATGTACAGATAATACAGGATCAAGTGGAGAGTCAATGTACAGATAATACAGGATCAAGTGGAGAGTCAATGTACAGATAATACAGGATCAAGTGAAGAGTCAATGTACAGATAATACAGGATCAAGTGGAGAGTCAATGTACAGATAATACAGGATCAAGTGGAGAGTCAATGTACAGATAATACAGGATCAAGTGGAGAGTCAATGTACAGATAATACAGGATCAAGTGAAGAGTCAATGTACAGATAATACAGGATCAAGTGAAGAGTCAATGTACAGATAATACAGGATCAAGTGGAGAGTCAATGTACAGATAATACAGGATCAAGTGGAGAGTCAATGTACAGATAATACAGGATCAAGTGGAGAGTCAATGTACAGATAATACAGGATCAAGTGAAGAGTCAATGTACAGATAATACAGGATCAAGTGGAGAGTCAATGTACAGATAATACAGGATCAAGTGGAGAGTCAATGTACAGATAATACAGGATCAAGTGGAGAGTCAATGTACAGATAATACAGGATCAAGTGAAGAGTCAATGTACAGATAATACAGGATCAAGTGAAGAGTCAATGTACAGATAATACAGGATCAAGTGGAGAGTCAATGTACAGATAATACAGGATCAAGTGGAGAGTCAATGTACAGATAATACAGGATCAAGTGGAGAGTCAATGTACAGATAATACAGGATCAAGTGGAGAGTCAATGTACAGATAATACAGGATCAAGTGAAGAGTCAATGTACAGATAATACAGGATCAAGTGGAGAGTCAATGTACAGATAATACAGGATCAAGTGAAGAGTAAATATACAGATAATACAGGATCAAGTGAAGAGTCAATATACAGATAATACAGGATCAAGTGAAGAGTCAATATACAGATAATACAGGATCAAGTGAAGAGTCAATATACAGATAATACAGGATCAAGTGAAGAGTCAATATACAGATAATACAGGATCAAGTGAAGAGTCAATATACAGATAATACAGGATCAAGTGAAGAGTCAATATACAGATAATACAGGATCAAGTGAAGAGTCAATATACAGATAATACAGGATCAAGTGGAGAGTCCATATACAGATAATACAGGATGAGGTATAAGTAGGTCAGTAGAGCAGCATTGATATGTCAATAACAACTATATAAAAAATACAATGAGTATATATACTGAACAAAACTGTGAACGCAACACTTTTGTTTTTGCCCCCATTTTTCATGAGCTGAACTCGAAGAGTTTTTTCATGAGCTGAACTCAAAAGCCCTATGTCTCTCAAATATTGTTCACAAATCTGTCTAAATTTGTGTTATTGAGCACTTCTCCTTTGCAGAGATAATCCATCCACCTGGCAGGTGTGGCACATGAAGATGCTGATTAGACAGCAGGATTACTGGACAGGTGTGCCTTAGGCTGGCCACAATAAAAGGACACCTAGATATTTGTACGTATCATCATATTCTAATTCAGACTAGAATCATAGACTAGGATGCACTTAGTTTTATGCACTTAGTTTTACCAGAGTTTAGTAATAACTGTAGGTTTTTGTGGGGCAGAATTCAACCCAGGGGAATATCATCCAAAAGCTTTTATTATCCATCAATAAAACACTTTAATCTATCCGAGAAATTTGGTCCACATGATTTAAACACCACCCAAACAACAATCTTAGAGTGTGCGCTTGCTATTTCTAGTTCTGCTAAGGGTCGTGGTGTTTTTTGTCCATTTTTTGTGTGAATATTTGTGCGCGTGTACGCGTGTCTGCGTGCACGAGGCGTGGAGTGAGAACTCTCCCCTGCTCTGATCTGTTGATCTGGCAGTAGACCAGCTGTGGGCAACACAACAGTCTGATAAACAGCAGCTGGGTAATGGTTGATTCAGCGTGGCCCATGCGTTCCTCTGAAGTCATCACCATACTGCGATTGCAACCTGTCTGGAAACGCAAACAGCCATGTTCAACAACAGACTTTCGGGAACTAAGGTTTTCAGTAACTTCCAGTGTCTGACGAATTACACAACGTTTGACCCGACTTTGGTTCCAGTGAAATACATACCTATGGCATGTTTAAATGTCATCAATCCGTTCTTTGTTCCTTGTGTCATATTTTATGTCTCATTTGCTTCGCTTTTTTCCTCTCCTTTATTTTCAGAAATTAGTCAGTTCCATTGTTTCCTCGACAACATCGTTCAACTTCCCACTGTGACGGACACCTGGATCAGCACTGCTTAACACAGAGGGCATCTAGTTCCAATGCAGTGAAAGCGTTAGCCTCACTGACATAATATGCTCGTGAAGACCACAGAGAAGCACCTCTGTTGGAGGCCTGTCCACCCTCTCGGTTCCTCCCTCCCCAGGCTAGCTCACAACCCCAACCCCCCGTCGGAAAAGATATTGAGAGAAGTGAGTGTGGGATTACTTTCGCAAGAGGAGGAACACGAGACCCTGACTTCCTGCCCTGTGATGAGGTCACTGGTCTCTGAGGGAGTGTCTGTGAAATGCCTGTTCAATAACAAGCGATCAACGGATGGCAGGGAATAAAGAATGCAGGGATGAGGGGGAGAGAGTGAGACAGAAAGGGTGTGGAGGAAAGAGGGAGGGTGGAGGGAAAAAAGAGGTGGAGAAGGGAGACAGGGAAAAAAAGAAATTTAGCGGAGGACAGCAGAACAGAATGTGGAAGGAGGAGAAGTGGAAAATGGGTGGAGGAGCGAGAGTTGGCGAGACGTACGGTGGTTGGCAAAGACACAAAGATGAGAACACCAAAGGAGGTGGAGATGGGGAGATGGGGAGAACACTGGATGGTCTGGAAGGGAGTGATGAACAACTGGGAAGGAGGAGGCAGGTTTAACATCTAGCGTCCGTCTCCAGCTTGCCCCGGGCACTTGGCCTTTCACAGCATGTTCTCGTGTTCTGAAGAAGGCTCTTAAAAACAAACTCCAACAGGGATGGGGGGGAGGGAGGGGGGAGGTAGCTACTATACAGCCAGGAAAATCTCACGAAACGGTGGAGCAAGTTCCAGGGCTGGCTGAGAAACTCTCCTCTGTTCATCTGAAATCAGAAATGGCCGGCAAAGATATTTGAGTTGAGTCTAGGGGAGCGTCTGCTTCTGCGATCACGGTTATGACCGATGGAGAGACTCAGAATACCCAGCATGCTTTATCTCACGCATAGGCCTGCCTTACTCTATATGTATCTCACAACAATGTTGAATACGTAGCCATGACAACCCCTCAAATCCCATGTAGTTCATTTGGATCTCTGCCCACTGGCTGTCCCAGTGTCACCTCTATGCCACCCCTATGTCACCCCTATGTCACCGCTATGTCACCTCTATGTCACCCTATGTCACCCATAAGTCACCCATAAGTCACCCCTATGTCACCCATATGTCACCCCTATGTCACCCCTATGCCACCTGTCGTATCACAAGCCGTTCCCATACAGCAGGTTCCCCTCTCCATCTGTATGTCTGGTTCATGCACTATATAAGCCCTGCTGAAGGTCATGAGCTGTATGAGCCTTCAGTAACTTCCTTTTTCCCATCCCAGCTGGCTGGGGACTTGACTGATGACAGGGGAACACTTGGTGTACCCTGCCCCAGGTTTGCTGTGCCGGGCTAAAAGATGTAATCCAGGTTAGGTGGGAATGGACTAAGTGGCGGTGAGCTGATTTGGGTTGATTTGGACTCGGTTTTAATGTGAGGTTAGTTGGCCTAGACTATGTGGGGTTAGACGGGTCTGAGCTAGGCTTGGGCTGGTGAAGGTCAGATATGGAATAAGAGTGTCTTTCTCTCTTTGTTTCACTCTCTATCTCTCACACACTTTCTCTCTTTCTCTCTCTCTCTCACACACTCGCACAAAGCCATCTTGTTTGGAACTCAGGCACAGATGGAACGGTTCTGTCGCCAAGGATCCCAATCTCTAGACGTCTCCTCGCAGTGAAAAGGCCCAGTCTTAAAATGACTAGCGAGAACAAAGAGCTGAATCCAGTACAGTACAGAATGAGGCCAAGTTGCACACACACACATGTACACACACACACTCGCTAATTGTCTCTCCGCTTTTGTACGCACTATTGCTACATCCCATTATCTGTTCTCTTCCCCCGTCACTTCCTTGCGCCATTTCTCCAGTGTCGGCTTTCTGTTTCTACTTTCTTTGAAATTTTCACTGACCTATAAAGAAACAGTGGTATTAGTTTACCTATCAGTGCCTTTTTCTTATTAATTCACACCGCAGACACACACACACACACTCACGTACACACACACATGCGTGTTGGACACACACACACACTCACGTACACACACATGCGTGTTGGGACACACACACACACGTACACACACATGCGTGTTGGAGACACACACACACTCACGTACACACACATGCGTGTTGGGACACACACACACACTCACGTACACACACATGCGTGTTGGAGACACACACACACACTCACGTACACACACATGCGTGTTGGGACACACACACACACTCACGTACACATACATGCGTGTTGGAGACACACACACACTCACGCACACACACATGCGTGTTGGACACACACACACACACACTCACGTACACACACATGCGTGTTGGAGACACACACACACACTCACGTACAGTACACACACATGCGTGTTGGAGACACACACACGCACACTCACGTACACACACATGCGTTCCTCCCCCTCTCGTTCCCCCCGTCTCAACCCTATGCAGAAACAAGTAATGCCTTCCAGATGCTGTATATCCTCCACCCTTGACCTAGTTTGGAGGTACCCCAAGTCTCATGGCGTTGATCATCCCCAGGAGGCCCCTGTGATGCAGGAGGGGTACGACGCCATTTCAGGCTCCCACCGAGCTGGTCATAAAGTTCCCCTTCCTTATTTCCCTTTCGGAAAATAATCTCTGACCCGTCGTCTCTTTGCGCCGCGCTCAGAAGGGTTCACTACACTAGATACACTTGATTCTGGCACTATTTCCCTACGCAGATAAGCTCTAAAGCATATGTGATCTGGCCCTTAAGTCAGTGCTCTCCTTTCTCCAGATGGTTAGTGGGGGCCTCATCGGGTTTCCAACTGTCTGCCTCCACTGGATAAAGGGATTAGGTTATTGGCTGTAACTATGGTCCCATATATGTTGTTGTTGACCTGCTGTTCGGCAGGGGGCCTTCGTTCCTCTGGACTTTTTCTTTTGGTGCATCAGACTGTCTGGAGAGATTAAAATTCCACTGTAGACGATGGTGAAACTGGTGCATGGAGACATGATATATGACTGGTGTATGGACACGTGATATATGACTGGTGGATGGAGACGTGATATATGACTGGTGGATGGAGACATGATATATGACTGGTGCACGGAGACATGATATATGACTGGTGCACGGAGACATGATATATGACTGGTGCACGGAGACATGATATATGACTGGTGCATGGAGACATGATATATGACTGGTGCATGGAGACATGATATATGACTGGTGCATGGAGACGTGATATATGACTGGTGGATGGAGACATGATATATGACTGGTGCATGGAGACGTGATATATGACTGGTGCATGGAGACATGATATATGACTGGTGCATGGAGACATGATATATGACTGGTGCATGGAGACATGATATATGACTGGTGCATGGAGACGTGATATATGACTGGTGCATGGAGACATGATATATGACTGGTGCACGGAGACATGATATATGACTGGTGCACGGAGACATGATATATGACTGGTGCATGGAGACATGATATATGACTGGTGCATGGAGACATGATATATGACTGGTGCATGGAGACATGATATATGACTGGTGCATGGAGACATGATATATGACTGGTGGATGGAGACATGATATATGACTGGTGCATGGAGACGTGATATATGACTGGTGCATGGAGACATGATATATGACTGGTGCATGGAGACATGATATATGACTGGTGCATGGAGACATGATATATGACTGGTGCATGGAGACGTGATATATGACATGGAGACATGATATATGACTGGTGCATGGAGACATGATATATGACTGGTGCATGGAGACATGATATATGACTGGTGCACGGAGACATGATATATGACTGGTGCATGGAGACATGATATATGACTGGTGCATGGAGACATGATATATGACTGGTGCATGGAGACATGATATATGACATGATATATGACTGGTGCATGGAGACATGATATATGACTGGTGCATGGAGACATGACTGGTACATGATATATGACTGGTGCATGGAGACATGATATATGACTGGTGCATGCAGACGTGATATATGACTGGTGCATGGAGACATGATATATGACTGGTGCATGGAGACATGATATATGACTGGTGCATGGAGACATGATATATGACTGGTGCATGGAGACATGATATATGACTGGTGCATGGAGACATGATATATGACTGGTGCATGGAGACGTGATATATGACTGGTGCATGGAGACATGATATATGACCAGTTGTTCTGTGAGTATGTTCATCTGCTGCACAGGTTAGAGCGCACCCAAAACAAACAGACTAGAATGAAACCACAGATAGACAGCCAAGAACCCTCTAAAAGTACTCACAAAGGATTAACGTGTTATACCCTCAGTAAAGCTCTCAGCAAGAGCCCCTTTTTTCGACCAAAAACCCACCACAAAATTGCCAGTGGTTTGGCTAAACACATAATGAGACACATAATATTGTCATTGGCTGCGATAAGTCACTGTCGTTGAATAGCTACCATCAGACATAAAGGTCGTCCCGTAGGCTTGAACCTGCTCTCGGGCGATTAACATCCTTCCACTGTAATGTAGATTTGACATTATGTCAGAGTCTGATAATCGGGTCGCGTAAACATCCTCTCGAGAAACTTCGGAGGGAATAAATTAAATGTTACGGGTGCCAGGTTTTATGTATAATTCAATGCTGTTTTTTTAAGGCTTATTCTTCACAGCACCATTTGTATACATCATCTTCCCGATGCTTATATCTCTGTGTCTTCTTCGGATTAAACATTGCCTGATTAATCACATTCTCCGCCCTGTGTCCCGCTAAGGCATTATTTGCAGTCCTCTGTTTATATCACAGCAGTGTTTGTTGACAGAGAGAAGGATCGTCTGTTTTCCAAGGGTTTCACTTAGAGGGGAAAGGCTAGGACCACAACACAGTGCCCCTCTAGTAATAGAGATAAATGCAAGGTGAAGTTAAGAACAGGAAGTGTGTGTGTGCACATGTGCGCGAACGTGGGTTCTGACATTACTAATTATATCCTTATGTGGTTTACAGCGTATACCTTGGTCGTCAGTGTTGAGGTTTTCCGATCCGTAAAATACATGATCCGATTGGATGCCAGAACCACCTTGTGCCCTCCTTTCAATCTCTTGTCAATTTCACTAGAACATTAGAATAGACCAATATTGTCAGTTGTACAACTGAATGCCTTCAACTGAAATGTGTTCTCTGCATTTTACCCAACCCTGGTTGCAGGGGGCAGCCCTAATCAGTTACCTGATTTGACTTCCACGTCACGGCGCCCGGGGAGCATTTTAGGGTTAACTGTCTTGCTCAAGGACAGAACGACGCGGTTTTCACCTTGGTGGTGGGGGGATTAGAACCAGGGACGTTCCAGACCCAAGCCCTAGTGCCTAACCACTAGGCCACCTTGACGCCCCGGAAAAGGTTGTTACCGACACACACACAGACATATGACATATACATGTTAAATTCCCCGGGATAATAAACACTCTAATAACAAGGAATGTTTTTATAGCGTCTGGTTAGAGGATGTCCGATATGATGAAAGAGACTGCCATCTAGTGGTGAAGCCAGCGTTACTGCAGAGTCTGAACGCATGCCAGACCTTCATAAGATGAAACCACCAGTAGAGCTCTTCAACAGCCTTGACTTGAACTCATGTTCAGTTACTGTATTCTCCTGTACTATTTGTCCAATAACTATGTGAACTAGATCTACGTGTATATCTGGGAACCAGATGTCCCCACAAAATGATTCTCACAAGTTTTTTGTCCAGTGTCAACTAGAAAAGAAAATCTGTCTGAAGCGTTAGGTTTTTATTTTTACATGCTTTTGAAAATAAATCGAGATTACTCTGAGGTTCATCGAAAATGGGCCATGTAAAGGGTAAAGGCTTCATGAGCCAATCAGAATACGTGAAAATAAATTCTTAGTATAAGTCAACGAGAGCAAGTAGATACACTAATTACTCTGCTTAGAAGTAGACAATGTGAAGCTGACATGAACTCACTTATTGTGTGTGTATCACTTATTAGTATCTGAATTAGAAGTGTTTTCCGTTCTCACGAACAAGGAATTTGTTTAGGCCCAGTTTCTGCAACACTTAATTCACACATTGAAAGACAAATTAAAAAAATATATACGTGTGTGTGTGTCACTTATTATGAAGTGTTATTTCCTCCCTCAGCTGTGCACAAAACAATTAAGCGCTTATATGTGCTCAAACCCTGAGAGCCAGTCAGTCAGTAGCTATAGTTTACGTGGGAGTGTTTCCTCCAACTCTGAGATAACGTTAGCCTGATCCAAGATCTGCATTTATCGGCTGTGAAGACAGGAGTGGAACCGGTGATTCCAACCGTTATTTTCCCAGGGCGCACTGAATGTCTTGTTTGACAGACCTCGGGAAATGTGTTTGGTTTTTGCACATCCTCCAGCAATTATGTGTCGCTTAACGACACACATGATATATTGTGGGCTATTTCAGACTACTTATTGTACACGAATTCTACTTTTTCCAAATATGTTTGTTTGCTAATAACAAATGATAACAATCCTGCAGTGAATTACAAACGTTTTCGTTAACACAAGTGCTCGCGTCGTCTCACACACTCCAATTTCCAAAGAGCAGTTTTTTGGACTCAATTTTAGGTCGTACCCCAGCTTCTCAAGGTAGGGACAAACCGTAGAAACATCATGGGTTGCATCTCACCTAACAACCCCCCATACTAACCAGACATGACATTTCAGTCAGTGCACCTCCTAGGTTGAGATCCCGAGACAGGAGGGGTACCTCTGGTGCAGGGGAAGCAGGAGCGATCTCCCATGTCGCAGCTCAGAGAAAGGCCTGTTTTCTTTATCGGGTAATGTATCTGAATGCGGGGGGAGGGGAGGAACTGAGAATTTTCTTTGAAACAGGCGGTTGCTTCACAGCATACATATCTAACTAGAGAGTCATTTCCCAGAACAGAAAGGATTCCAGAGAAGATAGAGAATAGAGAAATGTGAGACAATGGGGAAAGATAGGACTAAAAGAGTAGTGGGGAAGAGGAAAAGCCTACAGTGGTGAGTACCTACAGTGGTGAGTACATACAGTGGTGAGTACCTACAGTGGTTCGTACAGTGGTGAGTACATACAGTGGTGAGTACCTACAGTGGTGAGTACCTACAGTGGTGAGTACATACAGTGGTGAGTACCTACAGTGGTGTAAGTGGTGAGTACCTACAGTGGTGAGGTGGTACATACAGGAGGAATTCTGAGAGTGGTGAGTTTTACTTGGTGAGTACCTACAGTGGTGAGTACCTACAGTGGTGAGTACCACAGCATACAGTGGTGATACATTCAGTGGTGAGTACCTACAGTGGTGAGTACCAATGGGGAAAGATAGGTGAGTACCTACAGTGGTGAGTACTACAGTGGTGAGTACCTACAGTGGTGAGTACCACAGTGGTACAGTGGTGAGTACATACAGTGGTGAGTACCTACAGTGGTGAGTACCTACAGTGGTGAGTACCTACAGTGGTGAGTACCAGTGGTGAGTACATACAGTGGTGAGTACCTACAGTGGTACGTACAGTGGTGAGTACATTCAGTGGTGAGTACCTACAGTGGTGAGTACCTACAGTGGTGAGTACCTACAGTGGTGAGTACCTACAGTGGTACGTACAGTGGTGAGTACATACAGTGGTGAGTACCTACAGTGGTGAGTACACTACAGTGGTGAGTACCATACAGTGGTGAGTACATACAGTGGTGAGTACATACAGTGGTGAGTACATACAGTGGTGAGTACATACAGTGGTGAGTACATACAGTGGTGAGTACCTACAGTGGTGAGTACCTACAGTGGTGAGTACATACAGTGGTGAGTACCTTCAGGGGTACGAACAGTGGTGAGTACATACAGTGGTGAGTAGCTACAGTGGTGAGAACCTACAGTGGTGAGTACATACAGTGGTGAGTACGTACAGTGGTGAGTACATACAGTGGTGGTACGTACGGTGATGAGTACATTCAGTGGTGAGTACCTACAGTGGTACAGTGGTGAGTGATACAGTGGTGAGTAGCTACAGTGGTGAGTACCTTCAGTGGTGAGTACCTACAGTGGTACGTACAGTGGTGAGTACCTACAGTGGTGAGTACATACAGTGGTGAGTACCTACAGTGGTACGTACAGTGGTGAGTACATTCAGTGGTGAGTACATACAGTGGTGAGTAGCTACAGTGGTGAGTACCTACAGTGGTGAGTACCTACAGTGGTGAGTAGCTACAGTGGTGAGTACCTACAGTGGTGAGTACCTACAGTGGTGAGTACAGTGGTGAGTACCTACAGTGGTACATACAGTGATGAGTACATTCAGTGGTGAGTACCTACAGTGGTGAGTACATACAGTGGTGAGTACCTACAGTTCACAGTGGTTTACATGAGTAGCTACAGTGGTGAGTACCTCCAGTGGTGAGTACCTACAGTGGTACGTACAGTGGTGACAGTGGTGAGTACCTACAGTGGTACGTACAGTGGTGAGTACATTCAGTGGTGAGTACCTACAGTGGTGAGTACATACAGTGGTGAGTACCTACAGTGGTACGTACAGTGGTGAGTACATACAGTGGTGAGTAGCTACAGTGGTGAGTACCTACAGTGGTGAGTACCTACAGTGGTGAATACATACAGTGGTGAGTACCTATAGTGGTACATTCAGTGGTGAGTACCTACAGTGGTGAGTACCTACAGTGGTGAGTACCTACAGTGGTGAGTACCTATAGTCATGAGTCCTTACCAACAGTATATGACAATGGGGAAAGATAGGACTAAACGAGTATTGGGGAAGAGGAAAAGCCTGGTTGATTTATAGTAGCTTCTTCACTGTTTATTCACATGCTTCCTAATGTACTCCAGGCATTGTCCTATACAGGGTAGAAGTTTCCTCACCCAGCTAGTTCCAGTCACTACTTTGCTGGCTGGGGTTCTTTTTTATTTTGGAGCAAATTAAAATGCAATGGAGGAATGTTTTCAGAGAAAAAATAGTTAAAAATTAAGCAACTACCCAGAAATATGGACATCCTGTGACACCTGCTACCACCACCAGTCAAGTCATCGCAACTCCTGCCACAACCACCACACGCCAGCCTGTCGTCTCACGCTCACAATCACCTGAGTACTAGCACCTGTTATCAATTACCACCTGTTTATGTAGTCCCTGTTTTCTCTGCAAGTTGTGAGGTATTGTTTGTTTGCACGTCATTACTGAGCCTTCAGTCATTGAGTCCATACTCTAGTTGTTACCGTGGTTTTGATCTTCGGTTCTCCTGTTCCTGGTTTTGTCTCTAGCCTATTCATCTGTACTGGCTATATCTTGGTTTTGTTCCCCTGGTCTATTGAAACACTGCCTGTTGCTCAACATCATCTCTGTTTTTGGCTTGGTACTTTTCCCTGGATCTGTGTATTTTTGGCATTTGATCCCTTCCTGTTACGCGATTACACTTCTGGATATCAGACTCTCCTGGATGTTCATTACAAATGCAATAGTAATGTCTAGAGCATATTGGAGTGGACTCTAGTGTACTATATCAGTATGAGCATGTAATATTAACCTGGTGACAAATTAAACTGAGCATTTTAAGGCCAATCTCAATTGATTAATCTGGTATTGGAAATACTTGTTCTCCTTTTTTGAGCCCCTTTGCTAGCCTTTATGTTTCAGCCTCAGTGAGTCTTGACATTTTCATTTACAGTGGTGGGTATATACAGTGGTGAGTACCTACAGTGGTGGGTATATACAGTGGTGGAAAAATATACAGTGGTGAGTACCTACAGTGGTGAGTGTATATACAGGAATGTGCTATAGACTGGTCAGTGTCCATGATGTCCGCTGTTGAAAGGTCCTACAATGGGCACGGAAGCGTTAGAACTTTACCTTGCAGCAGTAGCAAAAATTCTCCTGCTCTGATGAATAGTGTTTTCTTGCACATGCTTGTACGTGTGCACTGTTTATCTAGGGATTTACTGTGGGAAAACGGCAAGCCGGTGGAGGGAGTGTGATGCTCTGGGTCTGTTGTAGATATCTTGCTGCCACATACCACAAGTCAACGTCAGGGGTTCGGGTTAGTCCATTGCTTGCTGCTGTTTTGGCGGCATGTGGAGGACCATCAGCACACTGCAGTCCAAAGGCTAACCGTAGTAACTACATTTCTCTTTGAGAGACATAAGTTTCAATGTTCAATGCTGGTTTGTTTTGGAGAGAAAAAATGGCAGTATCTACAAAATCATGGTCAACCACAGTAAGTGACGATACTGCGATCTGCTTTGGAATCCTACAGGCGAATTTCATGCTTTGGCCATCTAAATTAGGCGACTTCACGTGAATGCTTTGAGATTTCTCAGATATTACCGTATCAAATTTTACCGTTGCAAACTTTTAAACGTGAATCTCTAGACATGGCACTATCCAGGGGAAAGACAATGGTGGAACTGGAGTTGAAAAGAAAATACCCAGGTACGTACGTTAACAATTACATTAAGCATTGAGAAAATAGCAATCACATTATAGAACTATTACCTGTCAGCCTTTACTATTTGCATATAGGATAATATTGCACGATGTTCCCTTACCTGCTACCTGATAGCTGCAATGTTTGATCATGCTAGCTAACACCGCTAACTTCATACCATCGTCCATGTCCTCTATGTTTTGTTGTTCATATCAAAGTTGCCCAGCTGGCAGATATTGTCCATATATTTTGCCAATTTTGTGGTATCCCAACTTGTTTGTTGACATTGAAATTGACAAACTGTTCCGAGTCAAATGAGGGTAACAAATTGAAGTCTCTTAACACCAACTAGTGATCTGAAATTGCATACTGCATCTTTTCATGTTATGAGCCTGCACACACTCATCCACAAGTAACGTTTTTAAATACTGTTAAATACAATTATAACAAAATCTATGTCAAAATTGTTTACTGAAAACACACAACAAAAACAACGCGGATTGGCGGATTGCAACATCAATAATGATCGGGTGTTTCTGTCCTATATACTCTCTAGTAACGTAAATAATGACCATGTGTTTGCTTTTATATGATAAACTAAAGACGAGCTGCTTCTATGGTATTTGAATTCGGTTTAGCAAACCGAAACCGAAACTTAATAAAGTGGTGCGTTAATTGCGTTAAATTATTTTAACGCGTTAAACATTTGAAATTAACGCATCAGATTAACGCGTTAAATATCCCAGCCCTAATTTAAAGCCATGTAAATAATTAAAAATTTAAACATTACACGTCACCGGGAAAGAGCACGTGACAAGGAGCAGACATGGAGACGTTCAAGACCCCAGTGTGTGTTTTATTATTTATTTACATGTTGGGGCGGCAGTTTCAATCTTTGTGGAGGCGTCTCGGTGGTCGTTTGGGAGGAATTAGCAGAGGAATTTGTTGCTCCGGCAGTCGGTCCAGCAACCACCATTTCCTGGCCAACTTCCTCTCACTCGCTTTTCCGGCCTTATCGTTTCCATCTTCTTCTGTTTCGACGTTCGCCAGGAATGTTGCTCCTCGGACACCTACCGAATGCAATTGAAAAGAGTTTTAAAAAATATGAGCTCATTTAATTGGTCTTTAAATAAACCGAGGCCTTGACTCTCTGTGGTCATCAGGATGTCCTTCGATAAAGAGTTGGGGTGTAACCGGGCATCCTGGCCAAATCTGCGCCTTGTCCTCTGTATAATATACTAATTAACTTCATCACCATCTCCTCTCCACCAGTAAGCTGGTGTGCGTTCTGGCGCAATATGGCTGCCGTCGCGTCATCCAGGTGGATGCTGCACATTGGTGGTGGTTGAGGAGATTCTCCCTTCCATGTAAAAGAGCTTTGAGTCCCCAGGAAAATGTATTAACTATTATTATTATGTCTTCCCCCCGTTTTTCCCAGTTTCATACCACAATTAGTCAGTGTCTTGTCATCACTCACACATGGTCCGAATTACTAATGACTATGTGTATAAATGTTTGGCCCTCTGTTTCCTGTTATATTGTTTGCTGTCAGTCTTTCATGTCAGTGAGTGTTATGTTCTGTGTAGCTGTTTTTGTATGTTTAGTAAGTGACTTCATCACGCACATTTTATTTTCAATCAAATCAATCAATAAAATGTATTTTATAAATCCCTTTTTACAACAAAGTTGTCACACAGTGCTTTTACAAACTCTCAGCCTGAATCTGACCGAGCACACAAGTTAAACAAGAAGAACAAGTTGATACACGGCGGCTAGGAAGAACTCCCTGAAGGTCAAATTTAGGAAGAAACCTAGAGCGGAACCGGGCTCTGAGGGGTGACCAGTCCTCATCTGGCTGCGCTGGGTGAAATGTAATTTTGTGCAAGCAATCTTAAAAATCAAAAAGTCAGGTCAAATATAGTACAGAAGGACGACCGGAGGGTTGTTGGGTTTGGCAGATTGGATAATTTGGGAGCATCAGCTGTTCCGCCTGCAACACAATTAGGGGGCCCCAGGATGGATCCAACACATGTTACGAAGGTTGATTGGTCCCACAGCGTGGCAAGCAGGCACGGGTCCACCTTAACGGAAGTGGACACAAACACAGGGAAAGGAGATGAGAACTTGCCCAGCAAAGACTGCAGGGCGTAATATAATCTGAGCCTTCCGTTCACCTTCGTACTCTGGGCCATAATACACTTAACTGTAGACATTGCTGATGCGATATGTTTTTAATTGTGACTTTAAAGTTTGAACCGAGTCTACATTTCTAACCCAGATTGGCAACTGGTTCCATAATAGTGGAGCTCGATAGGAGAAAGTGTCACGTATTGGGTGAGCTGTGCTGTACACAGGGTGGTAGGGAGAGCACTTCTGTGTATTGTTGTAATTAGGAGCACAGCTGTTTTGAGTTCAGCTAAACACCGGGCATAGGTTAGTTAATCAGTGGGCTATTTGAGGTCCCTGGTTAGGTTCACGGGTGCTGGTTATTAATATAATGTTACATAGGTTAGTTAATCAGTGGGCTATTTAAGGTCCCTGGTTAGGTTCACTGGTGCTGGTTATTAATATAATGTTACATGGGTTAGTTAATCAGTGGGCTATTTAAGGTCCCTGGTTAGGTTCACTGGTGCTGGTTATTAATATAATGTTACATAGGTTAGTTAATCAGTGGGCTATTTAAGGTCCCTGGTTAGGTTCACGGGTGCTGGTTATTAATTTACGTTACGTGTCCATGTAGGCGAGTGTTGGATTGTTTGTTGTACGCGCACTGTATTACCGCACTTCACCCCAAATGATTACGTTACAGAAAGCTCTACCTCCAGCTGTTTGTTTATAAATGTTTGGTGCAATTAGTAGGCCAGCATCCTTTGCTCTAAGGTTATGCGTAGGTAGATGGGAGCAAGTTCATGTAAAGCTTTATACGTTAGGAATAATACTTTAAAGTCTGCCCTAGTCTTAACATGGAGCAAACTGAAGTCTATCTGATAAATAAGATCTAAACCAGTCGAGAACATATCCTTGTAGCCCGAGATGGGTCTCCGATTTTTCCAAGAGAAGGGAGTGATCAATAGTGTCAAAGGCAACACTAAGATCAAGCAGCAATATGGAAGAAGCAGAACCTTTATCCGAAGCCAATAAAAGATCATTTAATACCTTTAAAAATGCAGTCTCAGTGCTATTATGAGATTTAAAACTGGACTGGAGTTTTTAATGTATATTATTTGTCTTCAGGAAGGGAGTAAGTTGTAGTGAGACAGATTTCTGTAAGGTTTTTAGAGGAACGGAAGGTTCGATATTGGTCGGTTGTTCTTTAGTATGTCCGGATCTAGGTTAGATATTTTTAACAGAGGCTTAATTTCTGCGACTTTTGGTGAGGTTGGCAGATCTGGAGGTTAGGGAGCAATTTATTATGTTCAACATTGATGGACCAAGCACAAGTAACTCATTAAGTAATTTAGTTGGAATTGGGTCCAGTTGGCAGTTGGTTGACTTATTACTACTTATTAATTTGCCTGAATCTGGTTCCTCCACACCACCCCAAGTTATTACAGAATAGAAGCACCTTTTTGAAAGGAACCAGCAGGAATGGAGGCTTCCCCACACTATTTTTGGGAGGGCTAAGGGGGCAGTCAGAGGGGCAGAATGACATGAATGCCCCTCCAACTGCCAGCCGAGGAGCAGCAGCAGCAGCCATCGCCCCTGTAGCTGAACTGATGCCGCCGCCCCCTAAACCAACAGCACCGCCTCTGTTTCTGGAGCCGACTCATGGGCCGCCCCCAGCGGAACCACCCCCCGCAGCGGGTATGTAATAGTGAGGGTACAGTGTGCCCTCCCCCCGCCTTTACCCAGTTTGTGTTGGCCCGCCTGTGAGCTGAGCATTTGAGGGGGGTACTGTCACGGTAGGCTGATAGACCCGTCAAACATGATTAATGCCTGCACCTGGTTCCTCAACACCGCCCCAAGTCATGACATATACATTATTTAAACCCCTTTACTTTTCCTACATTCTCATACATACTGCCTTATACTTAAATGGATTCAATATATGTTTTTCAATATACACACAATACCCCAAGATGATGAAGCAAAAACAGTTTTTTTGACAGTTTGTAAAAAGTCATACTACTGAGTGTAGAGGTGCAGTAAGAATTTGCTATCTCGCTCTAGATTATGTTTAGACCCCTCCTGTTTTCATTGATCATCCTTCAAATGTTTGTCTGAAGTCGTCCTGTGGCAAATTCAATTGAGTGGACAATATTTGGGAAAAGCTTTCACATCCTTTTAAGCGTAGCGTGGAGAATCAGAAACTTTGTTGCCTACATTAGTTTCAAATGGAAGATATTTGGAATCGCCTTCCAAGGGCAACTATGTCTGCAGCACTCAACCAATCAGGGCTTCTGATGGATGAATCAGAGGAGATCAATAACTACCTGAATCCATAGTGTCTAATGTAAAGTTTAGTGGAGGAGGGTTAATGGTCTGGGGCTGTGTTTCGGGGTTTGCAGTGATGCAGATAGATGCAGTGATGGGTCATATTAATGCAACAGGATACAAAGACATCTTAGACAATTGAGTGCTTCCAAAATTTGCCACAGAGGCAGTCCAAAATCTTGTGGAAGTCCTTCCAGGAAGTGTGGTGGCTGGTATAGCAGTTATAGCTATAACCCCATATAAATGCCTAGGGTTTAGAAATAAGGTGCACAAGAAGTTAATATACTGTGGATATAAAAAGGCAACACACCCCTAAAATGCCAGGTGTTTGTGATGTGAAAAAATTAGGACAAAGATAAATCATGTCAGGACATTTTCACCTTAAATGTGACGTATAATGTGAACAATTCAATTTGAAAACAAACTGAAATCTTTGGGGTGTGTTGACTTTTTATATCCACTGTAGGTGTCACGGTCGGGTGTCCACATACTTTTGGCCATAAAGTGTATCTGTACAGCAAGGAACATGATAATATTTAAGTGGTAAAAGTACTGGCTTTATGCATTATTGTGTCTATCCATCCTATTGATTGGTTATTGAGAGACAGTCTGAAGAAAATATTTTGATTGAATTATCTTATCTGGATCTTATTGCATCAGTTGCAAGTGTAAAGTAAAGTGACAGGCCACACGGCCGCTGTCTCATCAGGTTCTGCCTGAATTGTACAGATCTGATTCTTCGGATATTTAAACCTATTCAACTTCTCATCATCTCGTGACATTTCTGGGTATGCATCAGTTGTTCCTGTTTGGTCCTGTGACAGGACACTGTGTCAGCAGTATCTGCTTCAGAAGTACTCATCTTGTTCCTCAGGATATAAAACATTACAAGTGCACAGCCATCCATATACAATGTCAATATTGTAAAGCCAATGGGTTAAGGTTAAAACATTAAGGTTTGTTAACAATTATACATTCCTTTAATAATGCCTTCAACCGCAACCATGTAACACTAGAACATTCCTGTGTGATTGTGATGCGTTCAACATAAATCATGTAACTCTAGAACATTCTTCTACAAATGTGTTGCGTTCAACATCAACCAAGGTCATCGGTTCTAATCCCCTAGCCAACAAGACACATAAGCCTAAACGCTCCTTAATGGCACTTTATTATTAAGAAAACCTTGTAATTGTTAGTATTCTTATCATTGTATAACGTGTTTTTGCATCTACAGTTTCGACGGACATGTTTTTGACTGGTTGTTTTGTTAATAATGCATTTCCCAAACCATGATTCGTATTTGTGGTTTTTAAGAAACATTTTTTCAGTTATTTTCTTGTGTGTGCCAGATGCCTTATCTGCAATCTATTGTAAATACTGTTCGCGGATATATAGCCCCCATTCCCCATAAGACAGTAACCCACACACTTACACCCAGTCATCATTCCTATAGTCTGATTTCCAAGATAAGGGAAATGAATGCCAGCGGAGCCATGTGAAATTTACACACAAGAGGGTCTTCTGTAATTCTACATGATCATATTTCAGAGGTCAGGAATTAAATGAACAATCAGCAGATTGTTTGAGATGACACTCATGCTCCATGACTTCAAACTTTAACTATTTGTATTTGCTATCTTTCACTTGTTTAATCTGCTCATTAATGTTTAACCAACAAATCGAATATCTTACAGGGGGGGAGAAATGATTAGGTCTCCCAACTGAATACATGGCCACTCTGTCAGTGTGTTGTAGCAATACATATCAATCAGACTAGCCTTGGTCTGGGCTGGGTAACACACACACACACACACACACACACAGACACACACACACAGACATTTACACAGACACACACACAGACACACACACAGACACACACACAGACATGTACACAGACACACACACAGACACACACACACACACACACCCACACAGACAGACAGACACACACACACACACACAAACAGAGACACACACGCACAGACACACAGAGACATCTACACAGCAGCACAGTCAGACAGAATGAGCATTTCCTTATTTTGCTAAAGTACATTAACACATAGTACAGTTTTCACCAATGAAAATGAAAGCTAACTGTACAGATAGCGGTACACAGAATACACACAGTGTACATAAAGTTCACATTCAAATATCACCAATGGTTGACAAGCATCAAGATAGATGGATATGATTTAAGAAAGGTCAACGGAACTGTGAGGAGAAAGGAATGGAATGTAGCAGGGGTCAGCTGGATGGGCGGATACATGCTTAATAAGAGAGACACCAAATACAAGGGGACACATTCAGCTTTTCAGGGGTAGAAAAAAAGACATTTTCTTCTCTCTTCAACACACTGTACTTTATTACTATAAACAATATGCGTGAGCGTATTCACATGTTAGCTCATTTGTGTGTTTTGATTTAGCATTCTGTTTTTATTACATTTTGTCTGAAAATACAAAGAGATTGTTTGCATCTATAATAGGTGTATACAGTCGTAAAAAAATGTTTAGTCAAGAAGCTGAAAACATTGGACCAGAGACACTATACAGACACCCTTATGAAATGTGAGCCACTGGGTTAGAACTAGTTTTGTGACTTATTTTCAGTTTCCAAAATGGCTTATAACCTATTTCATTATATCTAAACTCAGACATGTAATTTAAGCCTTTCTCTATCATGTCATATTTGTAGCTAATGCGATATGCCCCAGGATGTATGATTATTTGTCCACCATGAGGTTGAATGGTAACATTAATGTTTGTTTAATGAAAAAGCATGAGTGAAATCCCATCATGATGAAGCCGATTCTGATTGATTTACTTTGGGTTTAAAACTTAATTTATTAAAATACATTTTAAGAATATGTCTGTTAAAATCCAGTGATTTCTCTGAGCACGCACATTTTCAATAAACCCCATCTTGCTTCTGAAATCAACATTGTGATCCTTTTACAGTCGAACGGAGTACAAAGTCGATCATGGTTTTCTCAGCTAGGGGTAAAAAATGACCATCCCTTTTGGCAACTGTGTTGGGAGATTCCAGCAATATGCAGCTTTATGGATGGGACAAGGTCAACTCGTTTGTGGGGCTTTTATAAATATAACTAATAACACTATTACTGACTGAAATTAATTGTGAATTCTCAGTGTACATAAAAAATACACCTTTTGAATTATTATTTTTTCTGCAATTTTGACTTTAATGTCCCAGTACTTCTGGAGGGCACTGTGAATGATATGAGGGAATCAGAAAGACATTTAGCTCTCTAAAATACTATAATACTGTTATACATGTACAATCTAAAATGTGTGGGATTGCCCTTGTTGGTTGATTTTGTCCCAGTTGCTTGGATACGCAGCCCTGAGTGGAGATTAACACGTTCACTTGGCTGGTAGAAGTGGTGTTGTGGGAAAAGGCGAGTAAACTCGGTTCACCATTTGCCGGATGAATTATAAAAACAGGAAATCTCACTGTTGAAAGCTTCTTTCGACAGGAGCGGATACATCGCGCATTGCACTCCCCTAAACACAATCGGCTCATGCATGTCAACAACATTTTTAACAGTCCATTCGTTGGACAATATTTGCATTAATTTCTCATGTGTGGCATTCACTTTTGTATTTGGTTTAATACACAGAACATTACGGTGGCCCACGGGTGCACAACACAACAACATTAGCAAAGCAAATCAAAGTAAAAAAAAACAACGACATTAACAAAAAGCACAACAACATTAACAAAAACAGAAATGCATTAACCAAAAACATAACTACATTAACAAAACCACAACGACATTAACAAAAACACAACGACATTAACAAAAACGACATTAACAAAAGCACATCGACATTAACAAAAGCACAACGACATTAACCAAAAAGCACAACGACATTAACAAAAGCACAACGACATTAACAAAAACGACATTAACAAAAGCACAACGACATTAACAAAAACGACATTAACAAACCGGAAGTGCTCCAGACCACTAGGGGGAGTCTTAAATGAGGTGTTATTTATGATCGAATAAGACGGTTGCATTAAACACAAAGAAGGAGATGAAGAAGACAGTAATTTTACGTAAAATTATAATTAAATATATTAAAACCAACTTGCCACCGTAGAACATCGTGTGGGTGCAGGCAAGGTAGATAAGAATAATATCATGAGACACTAGTCTCCTGGGTGAGGCATGACTGGAATGCCAATGGTTGTTTTTGTACCACGCGCACACTGTTAGTTCTGTGGGGAGTCCGATACTCCTCCGCATATCCCTCCGCCTCTTCTTTTCCTACCCATTTCTATACAGGGGCGGGATGTTTCCCAGATTTCCCTGGTGTGTCTTTATCGTCACCAAGGTAATTGAGACCCTATCAAACGTCAAACCACGTACTATAGAATAACTAAACGTGTATGTTACTAACTAATAAGCCTATATGTAATTCAATTATCATAGTCTGCTGCTGTGAGTAGAGTATGCATCTTATTTAGACTTGTAACAGAATGAGATTTTGATCAGACAGAGCACATTTTGTCTTCCGACACCTGCCCCCTGTCCTGTATAATACTGTATCCTGATTGGTGGATGCCATTTCACAGAGCCTGTGAATGCTTTTCCTCTGTCCCAACCTACCGCAATACTATTTGTCGCTGGTGCTATACTCTATGACCCACTCATCTGTGTGTTGGTCATCACTACCACCAAAGTTCAATGAAGGCCAAGATCACATGGTTTAGATATTAGGTACTTACTAGTCTATTAGCTAAACAAACAGGACATATAGAAGAGAAACAGGAAACTCCCTAATGTGAGAATAAACCAGTCACTTCCCCATATACTTGTACTTTATGGAAATGACATCACAAAACTAAGAAAACATGGGTGTGACGCTTAAGAATTAGCTGAATAGAAAGCTGTGGCATTTCTTTTTTTTCTGTACAAATAATGCACCATCAATATTAACGTGAATGATGGCAAATTATGATGAATCATGATCATCCACCATGTTATCATGGATCGTTTTATTTCGAATTGAAAAGGGATTACGATGAACAATTTCACTATGAAAAAGTTTAACATTTCAAGCTTATATTCCAAAATCAAATGGGCACTTAATTATATATAGCTACACTAATATATTACTGCGGTGAAGTTAGCTTAAAAGCTTAATATTCAACATTCAGACTTTGATAGTCAATACCGCAAAAACGAAACCTGACAGAAACAAACAAATTACATATTCTGAGGCTGCTGTGTAGGGAGCAATCAACACTCCCTGGGTGTTCTATGTCTATGGCGGATTCTCCGTGTGATCTCCGTGTATTCTCTGTTAAGGGAGCGTGTTAAAAATGCCCAATGAACTGCCAAACAAAAGGATGTTGATGATAGAGTGACAGTCCCTCAAGCTATAATAGTTGTTGGTTTTCTCAAAAGAGTTAAATTGTGTCTGAGGTATTGAGCAACATTTTATACAAAATTGCTTTCAAAATGATTTAAAACGTTTTTTTTATGGACAAACTAAATAATGTTGATGGCAGAGCAGGGGTTCGTGAAGCTACAACTGTTTTTTTCTATATATGTTTTATTGGGTGGAGCTATTGAGCATTAATTTGATGAAGAATTTATTTTAAAATGATTATAAAATGTCTAAATCAAACATTTGAAAAACTAAAGAATGTTGACAGTAGATCGGCAGTCCTTGAAGCTATATTCGCCTTTGGCTAAGCCACACCCTAGAATGTAGATTGACCAATCACAGCGCAGCCAAGAACGAGCTCCGACAGAGGTCCGACACATTTTCACAGCGCTCCATTGACTTTAACACGGGCGTCCCATATTTTTGGTCTCGGCAGGCTATTACCGTCGTAGTTTTATCAAAGATATTAAAAATGCCTGGGGCATTTGTAACACTGATACACGTTTCCCAGAGAGGTTAGAGCGGGGTTTCCGTTTTTTTCCCTTCCCAAAACCGAAGTCAAATCCTGACAAGTGTCGTCTTTGGATTACAGAAAACATGCATTACAGAAAACATGCCTGACAACTAGCAGAGTTCACAACAACCTTTGCAATTCTTGATGGTACAGAGATTAAGACAGAAAAACCAACATCACTACTTCAAAGTCAGACTTACTCAAACTACAAATCTGCCAAAACACATAAATGCGTGCAAAACCCTGTGGAGCCAAGACATCACCTTGTCAGCTAACGTTAATGTTTCCGAGCATACCGGTTGTTGATACGCTAGCACACTCTGCTAATAAATACAACGTTATACTTGCGTAGTCCGTTTGCTTTGTAATAACGTAAAGTGAATATAGACCTATAAGCTTTGCATGAACAGTGTTGCTCCTTGATATTGTTAGTCCCAGCCTCCGTCGAGCTTAGTAGGATATGCGGTGGTTCATTTTTTGACCTTATTTGGTTGCCTTGTTGTTATTTGCGTTTCACCTGTATTTCTTGAATATAGCCTTCGAACGCATATTGCAGCCCCTTTCGCCTACTTCTATCGGACACTTTATTTGCTGCTTTATAAAAGTTTGATAAAATTTCAGCAGGAAGAGCTGTCACAGCATAAGCCATGTTGATACCAAACCAGAGCCCAGATGAAGTTGTCGGACGTAGCAACAGTAACTAAGAGGGGCGGGGCTTAGCCAAAGGTGAATTGGCCGGTAATTTTGATACGATCTATTGTCAATTTCAACATTACCAACTGACTTTTTCATAAACATGACCAGCACTTTCCAGACGGTGCCTTAACCCTCACGTCACAGTCAACGCGGACTCACATTCCTTTTGACTCTTAATGATAAATATGAAACCAATACAGAAAAACAATGTGTGTTACGTGTTTTGCTGTCGCCTGTTCACCGCAGTAAATGCATTTTCATAAAACTCAATGTTCATTCTTCCAATAGAAGCACATCATCATTTGTCATAGATAGCTATGCCACCATTGTGTGTGAGTTGTTGTGAAGCTTGAGTACACAACACACCCACCAAGGCTGGTGGCAGGACAGAAGTGCTTTAGGAAATTCCCAAAGCCCCCCCCTCATTCCAATGCGCTTGACCAGTCGCCTTGTGAAGGGTCTTTCACTAAAGAACACGTGTGTTCCCGCAAACTCACCACACGGTTCTAGTAAACTAAAAGCCGTACTGACTAATGCGCGTCTCAAGGGGTGGTGCAGATGTCGACTGGACACTGAAATCACGGATAATATACATTTTAACGTCTTTTCGTGAACACAAAAGTATTGTAATACCAAATGTGGGATATGTGCCATCGTATTTTTCTTGGATCTTTCGTCCTCATTTGGATCGCAGGTAAAGGATTTTTGTACTATTATGCGATTTCCATAGGGACCCGGCGCTTCAATTGAAACGTACATAAACAAGTAATTTTAATGATAAAATATGCTATCAAAATGGTATTTCATTAGAGGTAATCTTCTGTTGATATCAGTACGACTTGACAACCTTCTATTCAAATGTGCCAACAGCAGATCTCAAACCTGACGAGTAGATGTTCCACTGATTTCTTGTAGCCCGCAGCTATCATATAGGATTAGACTAGATTCAACTCTATTGTCATCGGACAGTAGGCCTACAGCACAACGACATGCAGTTTGCATCCAACCAGAAGTGCAAAAGAGCAGTACAAAAATATATGTAGTATATGTAGCAGAGCTGTAGTACTCGAGACCGGTCTCGGTCTCGAGACCGGTCTCGAGACCACTTTTTTAAGGTCTCGGTCTCGTCTCGGTCTCGGTTACATTTGGACTCGGTCTCGACTCGGTCTCGGACAGTAAGGACTCGTAAATTCTTCCGAGACCAACCGAGACCAGCGTAGAAATTATCGCCCACAATTTTTTCTAGAAAAATATTTAAGTATGACATGTAGAGGCTGTATTTCCATTGGCTGTATTTCGTCCAGAGTCAGACTGTTTTTTTCTGATGTGGCTTATCCCGCCAATGGCTATCTACTTTTGAAGAAAAGCCCACCCCCAGCGTCGCTAGAGGGTGCACCCATTCACGTAAATACTTCAATCTTAAACATATGCTCGATAATGTCTGCACAATCAGCCAATATATTCGTTTTGCCTATATTCAGCACATTGAGCACAAATAAATAATTTGTCCGAAAACACACAGCGGTTAGTAATTAAAATACATACATAATGTTGAAAAGCTACAGCCGACGTCCTTCCATGACTTTTCCTAAATACGTGCATTTTACCTTGTCCCGTTTTCAGAATTGCAAAATCACAAACCGAACAATATATAAAACTACTATTTACATGTTTTTTGATACCTAAACTGCCTTCCTGTCGCCAAAATCCCACGCCGCTGGGCGTTGGTACCCTAATTGCGGTACCCAGACACCGATCACACTTTACTGAGCCTATATGGCAATGGTTGAATGGGCGATACACAGACAAATACTACGAGAACACATATAGACAATAGTCTGATTGGCTTGGTTGAACTACAAAAAGAGGTACGTTTATAAAGAAATATGTTTCACTAAATAAACAGAACGAATTCCGCCAAATACATACAGCCCCATTCATGTGTCATGCGCCTATTGCACTCAATAATTAATAACGAATGAACCACAGTGTATTCATATAGCCTACAAGAGACTTCAACAAAATATTGTTTTGTATCGAAATTAAACGAATATGAACAATAAGTATTAATAGGCTAACTACAAATGGGCGATAAATGAAATTACTCATGCACACAGAAGGACGTGGGACATACATAAGTCCGGGGGGCATACGGCAGAAAGAGCATAAAACTGGAACGGTTATGGTCCGATCTATATGAAACTGAACCCGTTTTGGTCCGATCTTTATTAAACTGGAAGGGTTTTGGTCTGATCTATATGAACACTGAGCGCAGTTCAACCGGGTTAGTTTGCTGCTGTCTCATGTGCACTCGTAACAATAATGAACACTGTGCGCAGTGCAACCGGTTCGTTTGCGTGTCCTGCTCAAGCAGACAAACAACTGAAGCTGCGTGCCTGTGGACGGATAAATAATTATAAATAGATTTGTTTATCGGCCAATCATTCGCAAATCATTTGATTGCAAGTCGCTTGTGATCTAAAATGTGTTAGCATTTACTACATCAACATAGGACATACAGTTTGATGGATTTTCATTTATTCGATTTTTAGAAATGTTAATATCATAGCCTGTGCATTTTAAAATCATGGTTTTATTTTCGTATTTTATGTTTACATAAGACAATAAATAGGCCTACATACTCTTTTAATAAAATTCATTTCATTCAGGATGACAACACAGTAGATGATCTGATGCTGTTGGTCAAGTGTTTTTTTTACATTGGTCATTGGACCAAAAACATGTCATATTATTTAGTGTTGATATGACTGGTCTCGGTCTCGGCCCCCTTTGGTATCGGTCTCGTCTCGGTCTCGGCCACCTTCGGTCTCGGTCTCGTCTCGGTCTCGGCCCCCTTCGGTCTTGGTCTCGTCTCGGTCTCGGCCCCCTTCGGTCTCGGTCTCGTCTCGGTCTCGCTTTAGGTGGTCTCGAGCACAGCTCTGATATGTAGTACAGTGTGAGGATGCTGATACAGATGCTGACCATGCCGAGTCATGGCTTTTCTTCTACCATTTGCAAGGAGTAACGATTGGTTGAAGTTCAAAGGGCCACGCTAAGATAGCTATCCGTTCATTGGTCAGAATACGTTTGGGGTTTCTGTTTGGAAACGCAGTGAAACGTTTGGGCACAGACTGATTTAAAAGAAAGAAAAACTTTTGTCACAGTGCTGGTGGAATATTAGTGACAAAACTCTGCGCGTTGGTTTTTTGTACAAAACCTATTACAAGAAAGAAAAACGTTTGTACAAAACGAGTTTCAAAAGAAAAAAAAACGAATTACAAGAAAGAAAAACTTTTGTACAAAACGAGTTTCAAAAGAAAAAAAACAATTACAAGAAAAAAACTTATGTCGCTGTTTTACCTTCATACGCAGCTATCATATAGGATTAGACTAGATTTAACTCTATTGTCATCGGACAGTAGGCCTACAGCACAACGACATGCAGTTTGCATCCAACCAGAAGTGCAAAAGAGCAGTACAAAATATACGTAGTACAATGTGAGGATTTGCAATTGACATGGATAATTAAATGTGCAGGTATTCAGTTCAACAATGTAGCCAATTGGAAATGTGCAGAGGGCAACACCAGTGGAGAACATCTGTGCAAAATGTAAACTGGTAGTACAAACGATAAGTTTTGTGCAAAAGGCAAATATAATAAATATGCTATCAGTGTGCAGTGCAAGAGGAGTACCACAGGATGTATTGTGCAAATGGCAGATCAAGTAAATAAGTTAGCAGCATGTAGGCTAGAAGTAGCAATACATTGTGCAAATGGCAGAGAAAATAAATAAGTATCATTGTGAGTGCAAGGTTACCGAAGGGTTTCAGAGTTCAGTATGTTAACAGCAGTAAGAAAAATATACTGTTCCTAAGCCTGCTGGCGAGTAGAGATCTGTAATTGCCTGATGGCAGGGGGGCAAACAGTTTACTGCTCGGGTGTGAGGGGTCCCTGATAATGACACATGCTCTCCACAAACAGTGCTTGTGCTGGGTGTTGGGTGTTGTGCCTTTTTAACCAGCGTGTTGAGGGACCAGGATGGGTCGTTGGAGATGTGGACACCCAGGAATTTGTAGCTGGCCACGAGTTCCACATCAATGAGAACTCTGGCATGTATACAGCTATATTTGTCTTCCTGTAATCCACAATCAATGAACCCATTTCAAAAACATAGATTTGCTATCAGTTCTTTAGTAGAGGTTTGAGAAGTAAAATGAAAGCGAATATTATAACATTTCAAGAAGATTAGGAAAACAGAAAACAATTTTTCCGCATTAAAAGGTTTTTGTATAACTTATGACAAGAGACAAATACCACTTTATAACCAGAAGAGGGCGATGTAGGATCCCTGAGTTGTCACAACTTTGTCGCAGTAAAGATGATTTAACGTGACCAATTGTTATTTCACCTGTCGTTATTTAAGTTCGGTCAATTCATTTGTAAGATGCAAATGAGGTGTGACCATGGATTTCTTTTATCTTCTGATCTCCCCTGTAGGTGGTCCTACACATGCCTCCAGTCAACTTGAGTTCAACCCCCCCAGTGTGGTGGTTAAATATGGAGACCCAGTCTCTGTTCTCTGCAGCACATCACACCCAAAACCTAATGGGATGGGCTGGGAGGCCACAATAGGTGGGGTAAGTTTTCAACCAGACGTCAGCAGTGTCACCTGGACTGTGGATAAACTTGAAGATTGGACAATAGAACCTATGTGCTACATCTCCACTGTTGATGGACAATCATCAAAAACACTTTCAGTCATTCTTTACAGTGAGTTATTCCTTCTGGTGAATTTGGGATGGTACCATTTTTTATATTCAGCAATATAGCAGGTTTTTAAAATTCAGTTCTAAACCCTGTGAACTTCATCTACAGAGACTCCAGACAGCGTGTCCATCTCTCCTCTTAACCACTCTGGTCCGATGGTGGAGGGGACAGAGTACCATCTGCTGTGTGACATCAAGAACGTCGCTCCTCTACAGAACCTGGTTGTCAAGTGGTACAAAGGGAATGAATCCATATTAAATGTAACTTACAGTGACCTCAGTATAAAGTCACCAGGTGATGTGTTCCCGAACCTCACCATCACCCCCAGTAGAGATGATGATGGAGCTCAGTACAGATGTGAGGCAGAACTGGACCTGGGCCCAGAAGGACCACAACCTCCTCCCACAGTGACTTCAGAACCTCTCAACATAACTGTGCACTGTGAGTTGTTGGCAGAGTGGCACTGGACTGTTTCACTGGCAATAGCTGGCACCCATTGCTTCTAGAGTCAGGATGTCGCAGGTCCTGACTGTGGGTCACATGACCCTCTTAGACCACAACTGTGTGCCTAGTTGCACTGCAGATGGATCCAGATAGCTCTCTGATTGTACACATCGGAAGGCTATGGAGTGACACAGAATCGGGCTGACATTCTAGACATTTTCCCATTTATAAAACATTTGATCTCAGTCCGTTTTTCTGTAGGCAAAATATAATGGAAAAAAATATTTAAAAAATTCTGTTGCCTTTTGAAGACAGTGCCAAACTGATTGAAATAATAATACAAATAATAATAATAAATCAAGTTATCATGAAGAAGCTTCCCTGACAAGGGATCTATTATATCTGCGTTTCGATTTGATTAGAAAACGTTCAGTTGATTTTGTCGTGTTTGATTGAAGTATTTCGGTGAAATAGAAACAATGTAAACATCCCAAAAGTTCCGGGCTGCCATGGTGACGCTCCAGTCTCAGAAAGGCACATAGGTTTTGAACCCATATCTGCTGCCAGTATTCTAATTCCGTATGGCTGTATGTTCGACTGTGCCAGTCTCATGTGACTTTTATCTCCAGCCATGCCAAGTAACATCCAGGAGCTGGAGGACACGGTGATCGACGTGGGTTCCTCAACTCGGCTGAAGTGCTCTTCCAATGGAAACCCACCACCAGAATTCTCCTGGGTTTTCTTCCGGAGCCCAAATGTAAGAGTGGAGAACAAGGACGCAGTGATCATTGAGAACGCCACAGGAGCCAATATTGGCAATTACACATGCGTTGTCAAGAATTACATTGGAAATGTCTCTAAAACAGCCAGAATCTCTGTGCGAGGTAAGTCCTTGTCTAAATTACTATTGTCACCTTTTACTTTAGGGTAAACCAGTTTATTTTCCCTGTCATCAGTGTGGCTTAGACAGTTAAAATATATGCTAATGGGTTTGTTATTCCATGTCAACCAATCTAGCAGAAGACCAGTATCAGCGTGACATGGGGCTTTTGTGTAAAATATGCTGTAATGCAGTTGTAACTTTGTGCTACTAATTTAGTGACATTAAAGGTGATATGAGAACATTAAATCTATATTACTGGCCATTCCATGTACCAGGAGTTAAACAAAACAAGAACAGTCAGACTACAAGCAGCTCTGTTCTCCCCTTTACTTTTTATATTACTTTTTTTGTAATAAGCCATTTAGGCGATTGATGTGGTCCCTCGAACCGACCCGTGGCCGCCTGGGCCTCCATAAACCCTCTGGAGTTTGCGGGGGTGGTTGTTTCCTATTTTAGGGGAAGGGAGTTCCACTAGTCGACGCGCTGTTCCTACTTCCAATCACCTAGAGGAAAGCATCGGAGTGGAACACAAGTAGCTTAGATCTATCAGAGGTTGCAACATAACTACACATCCAGGTGGGCACAGAACCACACTGGCGAGTTAATGCAATGGATGAATTGTACCTAAATCGCCTTATTTCCATCGCGCTTACTTGGGAACTGTTGTCGCTTTTGAACGGATCGGAATCAAGTGAGTTTGTGTTGCGCACAAAAAAACGTGACGTCACGTTCGCTTCTAAAGCAAGATAGTTATTGAGCTGTTTGATGAATGTCGGGTTGTTGTAGGTTTACTTCTTGGCAAAACTGTATGTGGATAAAATATTACGAAAACCTTGAACGAAAACTTGAACACACCAACGAGAGGGAGCTTTCCGTTACTTACAGCTCAACGACTATTGGCTCTAGATACATTATTTCTTATCAAGCGGTAACACACGCAACTCCACTTCATATTGAATTCACTGTAACCTAACATAATGAAATTCATAGTTACTGAACATTGAATTCATATAGTTACTTAACATTTTGAATTCATAGTTACCTAACATGTTGAATTCATATAGTTACCTAACATGTTGAATTAATATAGTTACCTAACATGTTGAATTCATATAGTTACCTAACATGTTGAATTCATAGTAACTTAACATGTTGAATTCATAGTTGCCTAACATGTTGAATTCATAGTTGCCTAAGATATTTAATTCATAGTTACCTAACATGTTGAATTCATAGTAACCTAACATGTTGAATTCATAGTTGCCTAAGATATTTAATTCATAGTTACCTAACATGTTGAATTCATAGTAACCTAACATGTTGAATGCATAGTAACCTAACATGTGGTATCTAAATGCGCCAATGCTTTTTTAAGTAGGCTATATCGAGGTGCAATGGCATAAAAGTTCTGCTCAGGAACTGGCCACACAAAATGCACATTTTTGTGAAGGAGGGGCATCCTTCCTCACTCCTTTCCTGTATTTTTGTTTGTCACTATACCGAGTCACAGTTTGTTCCAACTGCATGTCCAATTTTACCACACTTTACCCCGTTTCATTCTTCAAATGGAACTAGTTTTGTGGAAGTTCTAGCTGGATATTACAATGTAATTGCGGACGTATTCTCTCTCCCTTTTTTCCAAACCCGGTAGGTGCGGATCCAGTTTGTCCTATTAAGCTGAGTACGGATAGTGTGGTGATAAAATACGGAGATGAGGTCTCTGTGTCTTGCATCAATACAGCGAGTGTTGAAGATATGTACTGGATTATAGACTCCCAACATGTTAATAACACCACCTGGAGTGTGAAGAGCCGGCTTAACTGGGACACGACGGCTCGTTGTACCGGAATATTTCTGGGAATTGGGAATTGCCACAAACCTCTAAACATTACAGTATACAGTAAGTGATGTTTACCATCCCACCCAAGATGTTCATATATTCATTAACTTCTTATATATCACTATGTATAAACACTTTGTAAAAACTGCTCATCTGAAAGGGGTATTGAAAGTGTAGGTGATTGATTGACTTGCTGGGTCGCCTTCGAGGGTCTTGTGTGTTAAGAAGACAAAGTGTTCAGGAGCGTTTAGTCCTGTGCACCGGCCCTGCACCCATTAATTGGGTTTTAATTAGTTCTGGGCATTTCGGGTCTTTCTAGTGAGCTGACTACCATACCCTCTCATGTCTGAACGCTCAGTTGTGTCATATTGTTAATGCTTTTAGTTGCACATTTACATTCTCTTGTTTACTGGTTCGTTTAAATGTTATATCTTTTACAGAGGCTCCAGACAGCGTGTCCATCTTTCCTCTTAACCACTCTGGTCCGATGGTGGAGAGGAAAGAGTACCATCTGCTGTGTGACATCAAGAACGTCGCTCCTCTACAGAACCTGGTTGTCAAGTGGTATAAAGGGGATGAATCCATATTAAATGTAACTTACAGTGACCTCAGTATAAAGACACCAGGTGATGTGTTCCCGAACCTCACCATCACCCCCAGTAGAGATGATGATGGAGCTCACTACAGATGTGAGGCAGAACTGGACCTGGGCCCAGAAGGACCACAACCTCCTCCCACAATGACTTCAGAACCTCTCAACATAACTGTGCACTGTGAGTTTCTGACATCTGTTCATATAACTCATTTGCTGGGTAATTTATCCCCAAATTCCATAACAATCTGTTTTACATTCTACAGGAATGTTGTGTGAAAAAAGCGTTCTTCCCTAATTCTTATCCTATGAAAGAGTCTTGTCCTTTGCTTCATCGCAGCCTCTTCAGTGCAGGTTTGAGAAAATCTCTGACGCTATGTGATTCATTCGACAAACGAAAGAGTTTGACGTTGAAGTTTAAGATGCGTTGTCCAACACACAACAGGCCAAACACTTGTGCTTCCAACGTATTTCGCCTAACCAGAAAGTATTTACCTGCACCCAACACCTTGGAGAAGAGTGCATTCACAGGCTAGCGACCGCAGTTGACCACGACAATTTCTTGTAACGAGAACCTCTGGATATCATTGTATTTCTTATTGTATTTCCATATGTTCACCAACTCCCACCTCTCTCACTCTCTCTCAAAGATAAACCGCACATCACATCTCAACTGCCAGAGAGGATACCGGTGTTCAGAGGATATCCTGTGGAGTTATCGTGTGTGGCCCATGGCAACCCACAGCCCAGGATCGAGTGGCGCTATGACACAGCGAACCACGTCACCCATGCGGGGGGCAACCTCACCGTGTATGAGGCCGGCCTTTACAACTGCACGGCGACTAACGCCGTGGAAACCGTCTTCGTTGTGGTTGTGGTCATTCTAAAAGGTAACACAAACGTTCTAATGTGTAACACCCTACATCGACACATTTTCTGCCTTAATTAATGCTTTCTCATCTCTGCGTTGTTTTTCGCCCCACAACAAACAATATGTCCCCTTCTGCCTTCTGCCTTGGGCCTCTTATGAGTTTGGTATTTGGGTTGTCTGAGTAATGTTTTCCGGACAAACCTAATAATTAACCAGACTGTTTTATATGCCCTTTATCCCTTCTCAATTTAACTCTTACTCACAAGTTTCAGAAAAAAACACATGTAGTCAGTTGCAGGCTGAGCTTCTAGGCAGAACACATTCATTGCGTCTCAGCTCTGTATTAAACTGTTTTACTGGTAAAGTTGAGACATCTCCCCCCCAGTAGATGTTTAACGTCAACTCTTACTGGTGGATATTTTAAAGCTTTAGATTTCCTTTTAATAGAAGGAGGATGAACCCTTTCTCTATAAAATAATGAAAGTGACGATACTGTGTGTTCTTTGAGTGTGTTGGATTAATGATTGTTATGTTGTATCTGTCGTCACAGAGGACTACCTGCCACTCATCGCAGGCTTTGTGGCCGTTATGGTCGTGGTCATCTCTGTCATCTTCGTCTTCATCTACTCCATCTACTACAAGAACACCAAGATGGGTCGCTACAGCCTTAAAGATGCCAAGCTTGCCAGCACACCCAATGGCAATGTAGCGCAGAATGGTTGCCGGGACATTCCACTTCCCATGACTAAACTGTCTCAACCGAACATTAACTTCTAGGGGGAGGAGTTGTTTTGGCTTGTGTGTGTGTGGGTTGGGTAGCTCTGTGTGTTTTGAATGCAGAGCCCCTCCCTCCTTCACTGAAAGACAAAGCGATCATCAGTCATTCTCTGGTCTTGATTGTATTATGGTTTGGGTGTGTACCTTGACTCCCTTCCTATGCAATCCTGTACCGTTTAGCACTGATGTTTCAGTAAACTAGAGTGCACCTATTTTCACGCTACTGAAGAACTGGATGAGGTCTAATCGCCTCAGCTTTACTGTGAGTTGTATGATCGCTGTCACACC
This sequence comes from Dallia pectoralis, assembly GCA_029465975.1. NCBI lineage: Eukaryota > Metazoa > Chordata > Actinopteri > Esociformes > Umbridae > Dallia > Dallia pectoralis. The sequence goes on along the minus strand of CM055752.1, from coordinate 8,395,925 downwards.
AATCAGATTGTAGCTGACGTTTTCTCCGAACGAAACCCAGAGGATGGAGCAAATGGGGAAAGTCCTCGCTGGAAAAATGCTTTTTTTATCGGAATGTATGAGCGGTTTAAGAAAAACCAGTTAGGGTTTCAGAAGCACCGGCAAGGGAATTTTGTTGTTATTTTGAATGTTGTTGTGTGTTTTTTAGTCTGACGCTTATCTGGCAGATGCCGTTTTCTGTCGCCGTCAAACATGTAGGCGTTTGAACCGACAGTAGCCTAAATTCACACATCTCATGTCCTTCCTAGTTTGAGCAGATTAATCACATTGCATACGATCAATCATACGAGCATTTATTCTCACTTTCTTGCATACTTTATTATAGGAGCGTAAACCTCTGATGGGTCAGCTGGACCCCACCTGTAGACCACAGTAGTATTCTATATCATGCGTACAGATATTGTGAATACTCTACACCACTGATAGTTCTCACCCAGTAATCTCATCATGATTTAGTGTTTTAACTAGATCACACTATTGGCGCGTTGAATAGAATGATTGGGTCTTTTTTAAGTGATGCGTTTTCTTTCCCCAAGATTTTGAATTTGAAAATTGTTATACTGTGTCTGTGACATGTATTCCGACTGATTCACTTTCTGCAGGTTTTCGGCAACCGTGTAACCTAAACGCATGTTTAGATAAACGGGTGCTAATTCAAGTAAATGGGGTAAGTGTCCAAATGTTTGTATGGTACTGTATGTTGATGATATTGCGGTTTTTACATTTTCAATAAATTAGCACAAATTCTAAACGTGTTTTTTGCTTTGTTATAGGATTTTGTGCGTAGATTGATTGAAAAAATATATACAAGTCGCGTGAGAAATGAAGGGGCCTGAATACTGTATAGGGTAGTGTATGAACTTAGATGTCCTTTACCATTTACAAGTCACAAATATGGATTTCAAAAGGTAATTTCTAAATATAAGCTGTTACAACCCAATATTCAAAAAGTTTATTTAAAAAAAAATCATATTTTATCTCATCAGAATATTGTTATTGTATTTATTCATTTTTTTAATGTGATTTTTTGTCTTGTCCGTTTTCACTTTCCTCCCTGTGAGTTTGTATTTATTTCATTTTAAAAACGTAATTGTAATTATGTTATTCGATTGTTTAACATAGCAAAGCCATGCATAGCTAATAAATATCAACACTTATCTTGTTTTTTTCCCCTGTTTCATTATGTTAATTTGCTTAACTCCTTCATTTGATCCCTGTTAGATAACATTTAACATAACGGTATCACATTTTGATTGTTTTAAAGGGCATTGTGTAGAACTCTTTATCTAACATTTACACGACTGAGCTTTAACCAATGACATGTCTTGTTACCTCCTACATTTACTTATATAGATCAGAATAGTATTAGCTAGTCCACATGTATAATGAGCGGGGTTTTGGTGGGGAGAGTACAAAACGAGGCAAACTTCAAAAACTAATAAAACTAAAGACTTGAATTGTTAAAGGTCGACTGCAACAGCAGCTCAGCCGTACGGCGGTAGACCGCGCATGCTCACGGAACAGGTCCGCGGAGAACTGAAACACCTAGCGCATAAAGGATATTTACAAGATTACAATTAGATGGTTCTGTGCCTCAAACTTTGTGGCAATAGTTTGGGGAACCCCCGTAACTGGTTCAGCATGACAAAGCCCCCATGTGTGAAGTAAGCTCCCAGGTGAACAACGACATGTTTGTTGAGATGCAGAACACTGGCCTTTACAGAGGTTTAACCTCAGCCCTACCAAACACCTTTAGGTTGAGGTGGAATGTTGACTCCAAGGCAGGGATAATCCTGTAGCTGTAGTGCCTGACCTCATGGGTCCTCTGGTTGAATGAAAGCACAAAACTTGACAAAATAGTTGAGGCTGTAATGGGAGCAAAGGGGGAAACCGTTTCTATAATAGCACCCATGCTTTTGGAAGGAGATATTCAGTGACTAGGTGTCACATGCTTTTGGTCATGTCATGTATGTGTTGAACATGGTATACATAAAGTAAATCTATAACACCAAAGAAGCTGCTTGGTTTTGTCAGACCAAGAGTAAAGCCTGTGAAATTGGGGTTTTCCCCATTTCTGCATACTGGCCCGTCTATTACTACTGCAGCACCTGGTCCATCTATTACTACTGCAGCACCTGGCCCATATATTACTACTGCAGCACCTGACCCATCTATTACTACTGCAGCACCTGGCTCATCTATTACTACTGCAGCACCTGGTCCATCTATTACTACTGCAGCACCTGGCCCATATATTACTACTGCAGCACCTGACCCATCTATTACTACTGCAGCACCTGGCCCATCTATTACTACTGCAGCACCTGGTCCATCTATTACTACTACAGCACCTGGCCCATCTATTACTACGGCAGCACCTGGCCCATCTATTACTACTGCAGCACCTGGTCCATCTATACTACTGCAGCACCTGGCCCGTCTATTACTACTGCAGCACCTGGCCCGTCTATTACTACTGCAGCACCTGGTCCATCTATTACTACTGCAGCACCTGGCCCATATATTACTACTGCAGCACGGGGCCCATCTTTTACTACTGCAGCACCTGGCCCATCTATTACTACTGCAGCACCTGGCCCATCTATTACTACTGCAGTACCTGGTCCATCTATTACTACTGCAGCACCTGGTCCATCTATTACTACTGCAGCACCTGGCCCATATATTACTACTGCAGCACCTGGCCCATCTATTACTACTGCAGCACGTGGCCCATCTATTACTACTGCAGCACCTGGTCCATCTATACTACTGCAGCACCTGGTCCATCTATTACTACTGCAGCACCTGGCCCGTCTATTAATACTGCAGCACCTGGCCCATCTATTAATACTGCAGCACCTGGCCCATCTATTAATACTGCAGCACCTGGCCCATCTATTAATACTGCAGCCCCTGGCCCATCTATTAATACTGCAGCACCTGGCCCATGTCAAACACTAAAAGGTCCCAGCTGAGTTGACTCAGTCAAGCCTACTACTGCTAGTGCAAGAAAAGTATCTCAGGTGGTGCAACCATCCACCCATCAGTTCTTTCTTAACCTTATTGCCCTGCATAGTATTTCCTTCTGCACTTTCTGGTTTGATGCAAACTGCATTTTGTTGTACTATACTTGTACTCTCCAATGACAATAAAGTTGAATCTAATAAAAACAGGCAAACGCTTTTTTCTCAGTTAATATTCCAGCAATTATACCGAAATGATGGCATTTTGATGAGATCAAGATGAGTAGGTAGTTATGTGGGATGTTGCTGGTAGTAATGTGAGGTGTTGTTGGTAGTGATGGAGTGTTGCTGGTAGTGTTGTGGGGTGTTGCTGGTATTTTGACACAATTGTAACTGCCCACACGTTACAATTGTGTCAAAAATTCGCAACTGCAAAAAAGAAACCGAGAGCAAAAACCTGAACTCGCAACTGCAAAAAAAGACCGAGAGCAAAAACCATATGGCAACGTATAAAGCAGAGATAGAAAAAAAACTGCTATACATTTGTCTTTGCATTTAAAACGTTTTGATTTCTTGCGGATCTCGATACATTTTTGTGGATGTTTTGCATTCAATATTTATTTTTTTGTTTGCAATACAAATTTTTTGGTTGCAATAGTAATCATTTTGTTTGTTCTTTTTGAGGCAAATGTAACACCATACATTCAGCCCCTGGGCTCCACTAGAGTATTGTTTTTGCAATGATTTTGCGTATGTCGTGCGTTTTGCGCCCCCTGGCGATCAATATAAGATTCATTGAATATAAAAACATATTGTAACATTTTTATATATTTGACAAGTTATTTATTAGAATCTATTTTGAAATATATTTGTCTTGTTTTGACATGTGTGGCGTACTTTTCGTGAACGGAATAACCTATATAGCCTATATAATGTCCAATCTCTTGTCCACACCTCTTTCTTATTCGGATGGGTTCACTTTCTATTCTACACTGGAAATACATTTTCCCGGCGCCATTTGATTACGATGTTTATAGAAGTTATTGAACTTTCTTAGATGTGTTATCTGTAGTTACTATGGTGAAAGGATATATTGGATTTCTGACCCTCGTTGTGTGGATGCTCTCAGGTAGGATCGACTATAGATTACATTTAATTCCCAACATAAAGCACAGCTGTGACACTATCTAGGTTACCAGGCGTGTTTACTACTTATTTAAGAATACATTATCCATTGTATATTAAACATTTGATGGTTTACTTTGTAAAACTTTTGGCAAACTGTTTGAACATTTTAAATTCATGCGTGTAAGCGAGATATTTTTTTAGGATTAGCTGTGATTTTTTAAGGTACTATTTCAAACCATTGTAACACTCGGTAAAACATACAAAAAAGAAATACAGTGTTATAGGCTAAAAGAAAAATACAAGGTAATGCGTTAATTTGGGCTGTGGAAATTTGCTGTTTAAAAATAAGATTGAACTATTGTTTTTCTGTATGATTACTCATGAAAGTTTGTTTGTTTTTTCCTGACAGATCCGTTTTTTTTTTTTTTGCAATTCTGCACATTTGCCACTTATAGTCACCTTTTGCCTTGTCTCTTGTCACGCTATTTTAACACGGATGCATTCTTGTAAGTCGCTCTGCTCAAGAACATATGTTTTTTTTTACTAAAATGCTAAATGTGATCATACGATTTCGGAATGAGGAGGTGTAACCAAGTCAATGGGACCCCCTGTATGTGTAGGTCAGGGCTTTCTGAGTGTCCTTAAATAATGCCTGGGTATTTAAGACTAGCAAAATTGCACCGGATAAATTGTACTTATGATGACAAAAACATCACATGGAGCCCACATAAATCATGTAACTTTATGTAAACACAAAAGTAAACAAATAAACATTATATACCAGGGGATGAAACCATAAATGTACACTTTATACATTGCCACGAATCCTTTTACAATGGTTTGCATAGCAGCTTAGGTAAATGGTTGCGTTGGTGTCAAAAACTTTAGACAGACTGTGGGCATTATGGGTAATGAATGGGCAGTGAAGCAATACACACAGAAATGAGTATCAACATACTGTTACTCAGACTTGTTCAGAGTAAGAATACACCAACTGTATGGTCGGTGTGAGAAACGAACCTTAAGAATAACCTGTGAAAACCGCCAGAGGTATAGAGAGCATATTTATATTATAAACATAAAGGACATGCCCACTGTCATTATGTTAATCAGCTCATCTGATCTCCCCTGTAGGTGGTCCTACAAATGCCTCCAGTCACATTGAGTTCAACCCTCCCAGTGTGGTGGTTAAATATGGAGACCCAGTCTCTGTTCTCTGCAGCACATCACACCCAAAACCTGATGGGATGGGCTGGGAGTCCACAATAGGTGGGGTTAGTTTTCAACCAGACGTCAGCAGTGTCACCTGGACTGTGGATAAACTTGAAGATTGGACAATAGAACCTATGTGCTACCACTCCACTGTTGATGGACAATTTACAAAAACACTTCAAGTCATTGTTTACAGTGAGTTGTTCCTTCTTGTGAATTTGGGATGGTACCATTTTTTTCGATTCAGCAATATAGCAGGTTTTATATTCAGTTCAAAACCTTCTTCTTCTGCAGAGACTCCAGACAGCGTGTCCATCTCTCCTCTTAACCACGCTGGTCCGATGGTGGAGGGGACAGAGAACAATCTGCTGTGTGACATCAAGAACGTTGCTCCTCTACAGAACCTGGTTGTCAAGTGGTACAAAGGGAATGAATCCATATTAAATGTAACTTACAGTCACCTCAGTATAAAGACAGCAGGTGATGTGTTCCCGAACCTCACCATCACCCCCAGTAGAGATGATGATGGAGCTCAGTACAGATGTGAGGCAGAACTGGACCTGGGCCCAGAAGGACCACAACCTCCTCCCACAGTGACTTCAGAACCTCTCGACATAACTGTGCACTGTGAGTTGTTGACATCTGTTCATAAAACTAATATGATTGGTCGTTTACCCTCCTAATGCACACGCCAACATTACTTATTGCTTTACAGTCCAGGTGACTGTTGTGTACTTTCAAAAAACCTTCTTACCAACTGTTTTTCCTCGCCTAAGTCCAAATCACAGTCACAGCCTGGCTTCATCTCATTCTGTGGTTTTTCACCTTCCGATTTGACCGTCCCAAAAACAACTGATTATTGTGGGGACAGTTAGAGCTGATCTTTGCTTACAGGTCGAACATGTTTCTTGTAATTCTCTCCATTTGCAGACCCCCCAACCTTCCTCAGCCCTGAAGCAGAGATCCTGGACGTCAGAATGGGGGAAAACATCTCCTTAAACTGTGTAGCTACTGGAAGGCCTACTCCTCATTACATCTGGATGTCTTCACCTCACAAAACAAATTATCCACAGAATCAATCACTTCTCATCCCGTCTTCTGCGCTTCCAGGAAACTACACCTGCATTGCCTCAAATCTAATAGGGCAAAACAGCAAGATGTTCATTGTGAATTTCAAACTGGATGGTAGGGGGATTATGTTTCTAATTAGGGTGTAGTCTTATCTCTCAACATGGCTTATTTTGTCACTACCATGTCATGTGCTTTCCTCACCTAAACATTAATTCTCCTGTGACTATACTGGAAATAAGTCAAAATATAAAGAGAAAATATAGTTGATAATGGAGCAGGTGACAGATTTTGTTGCTCTACTGTCGGTGATTGAATCTCGGCTGTTTGCTGGGCCAGTTGCTGGTAATGTGAGCTGTTGTGAGAACTCCCTCAGAAGCCAGTGTGCCGCCCCCTGCTGGCGGGCTTCGGCGGTCGTCCTCCCCGGTCTTCTGAGCCACCATCGTTATCTCCTCCCCCTGCACACCTTGTTCAGTCTCGTCATCACTACACCTGGTGTCCATTATCTCATTAGTGTACTATTTAAGTTCCCTGTGTTTGGTCTGGTCTTTGTGTGGAATTGTTAAATGTTACGTGTCTTGTACCCCACGAATCTCATTGTGAGATCGTGGTTCTTTATACTCTGTTAGGAGTTATCTCGTTTTACTGAATGCGCTGCGACGCATCTTTCCTATTGGTATATTAGCGTGTTTACGCTCCTCTGCATTCTAAGGGATTGTACCTGGAATAAAAGAGACTATCGAACGCTATCAGCTACTCTGCCTGGCTTCATCCTTCCATCCACCCTACACACCGTGACAGCTGTTGAAATCTTCAGTAACCACATCCTTTTCCCACAGGAGGCCGTACGACATACTGGGCTATCATAGTATCTGGGCTGATCCTGGCTCTGGTCATTTGCATCGGCTATGTCGTCCTGAAAGTAAAAGCAGGCCCCAACTCCCTCTTCTAAGCAGACCAGAAGAACCTCTCAACCTCCTGGTCAGTTGGACATCGTGGATACGGGCGTCTGTTTATTTAATCATCATAATGGCTTCAATTCTCCAAATGTGCTTTCAGTTTGTCTCCTCCGCCCACTGGCTTTGTGCCCGTTGTATTGGAATTTGTGGGTTTTGTGTTGTTGCTTACAGTCTGTCTCTGTGTAAGGGAGCTGGGCTGTCAGTACAAAGCATACATTCAATGGTTGTCTTGTTTATAACCAACTGTGCCTGGATTGTTCTCTGTTCTCACAGTCAATGTGTGTCTGTTACTGAGATCAAATATCTGTGAACAGCATAATAGCAGTTGTATAATGACATCACAAGTTCCTTTATATGGCTGGATGGTAGCAGAACATTTAACCAGCCATCTCCAGAAAAGCCACTGGAAGCCTTTCTGCTTTATCTCTCCAGTACAGCACCAGTACAGCACCCGTACAAAACCAGTACAGCACCAATACAGCACCAATACAGCACCAGTACAGCACCAATACAGCACCAGTATAGCACCAGTACAGCACCAATACAGCACCAGTAGAGCACCAATACAGCACCAGTATAGCACCAATACAGCACCAATACAGCACCAGTAGAGCACCAATACAGCACCAATACAGCACCAGTAATCCTTAGTATTGTTGGTACATTTGATAGCTTTAATACTTCATATGTACTTTTCTCAACCCAAATCTGTGAACCACAGTGGATTATACATGGATATAATCACAGGCTCTGTTCTGACCTCTAGCTGCAACATTAAAAACACACATTTTAAAATGTATACGAACAGTGTCAACAGAGCCAAACACAAAACACAAACAGTCCAACAAGAGAGACCATGCATAGCTGGCAACTGTAATGGATCAATGGGATATATAGGATGTGTTAAATGTATCTGATATTATATCTGTGGGTACAGTGTTCTGTGTACGAGCCTTGGACTGTGAATTGACAAGGAAGCGTCCACTTTGGTGTTCATCTAAGGTGGTAGAAGGGGATTTTTGTCACCTCACAATAATTAAAGGGATATGGTACTGTACAACTGCCAATCTGTTACTTGAAACAACACTGTAAGAAACAACACATGTTTCTGTTAAAACACAAGAGACCTTTTCTTTAATAGAAGTTAAATAATATTGTAAAAAATGCTTGTAAGCAAGGGCAGAACTTTTACAAGAACACGTTTTCGCTGTTCTTGGTAAGAAGATTCCAGTATTTAATCATTATTTACAGATTTCCGCTTTGGCTGTAACTATTTGGTCCAGTCTAAACTGCTCTTGGTTTGAGAAGGAAGTGAAACAATTCAAAAATACAATTATCTGAGTTGTACCTAAACAAGCAGAGCATACATTTACTGAGTTCCCTTTACTTTTATCCCCAGCGTTTCATTTATCTTTTCATGTCCCGCATGTTGGTTGTCAACATGGTTAACTTTGACCTTCCAGTGGTCCATTTTGTTGCTCTAGTCACTAGTGTCTTAAATTATTGCACATTTTTTAATAACCTAAATGAATAAAATGAAAGGTTCTGAGACTGACGGCACATCAGATTTGTTCGCATAACGCTTTCTATCGATGCTGATGAGTAATGCTGTATACATTACTCATTTTATTTTGGCACTAAACATATGTTCTGTGCACTTTTACTGTTACTTACAATAACTGTACACTTTACAAAGGCAGTTTATGTTTATATGATCGTTGGAATGTGTGTCAATGTTTCCATTTGTGCACTCCTGTTCCAACATTTTGTCATTTGTTTTTTGGATCCTCTGGCTGAATGAAAGCACATTTACTTCCCAGCAGAGTTTGAGGCTGTAATAGCAGCAAATGGGGGGGAACCACCTCAATAATAGCACCCATGATTTGTGTGTGTGGAACATGTGTCCATAAAAGAAATCTATAACACCAAAGAAGCTGTGTTGTTTTGTCAGACCAGGAATAAAGGCTGTAAAATTGGGGTTTCCCTGTGTCTGCATACTGGGCCGTCTATTACTACTGCAGCACCTGGCCCGTCTATTACTACTGCAGCACCTGGCCCGTCTATTACTACTGCAGCACCTGGCCCGTCTATTACTACTGCAGCACCTGGTCCATCTATTACTACTGCAGCACCTGGCCCATATATTACTACTGCAGCACGGGGCCCATCTTTTACTACTGCAGCACCTGGCCCATCTATTACTACTGCAGCACCTGGCCCATCTATTACTACTGCAGCACCTGGTCCAACTATTACTACTGCAGCACGTGGCCCATCTATTACTACTGCAGCACCAGGCCCATATATTACTACTGCAGCACCTGGTCCATCTATTACTACTGCAGCACCTGGTCCATCTATTACTACTGCAGCACCTGGTCCATCTATTACTACTGCAGCACCAGGCCCATCTATTACTACTGCAGCACCTAGTCCATCTATTACTACTGTAGCACCTGGCCCATATATTACTACTGCAGCACCTGGTCCATCTATTACTACTGCAGCACCTGGTCCATCTATTACTACTGCAGCACCTGGCCCGTCTATTAATACTGCAGCACCTAGTCCATCTATTACTACTGCAGCACCTGGCCCATATATTACTACTGCAGCACCTGGTCCATCTATTACTACTGCAGCACCTAGTCCATCTATTACTACTGTAGCACCTGGCCCATATATTACTACTGCAGCACCTGGCCCATCTATTACTACTGTAGCACCTGGCCCATATATTACTACTGCAGCACCTGGCCCATCTATTACTACTGCAGCACCTAGTCCATCTATTACTACTGTAGCACCTGGCCCATATATTACTACTGCAGCACCTGGCCCATCTATTACTACTGTAGCACCTGGCCCATATATTACTACTGCAGCACCTGGTCCATCTATTACTACTGCAGCACCTGGTCCATCTATTACTACTGCAGCACCTGGCCCGTCTATTAATACTGCAGCACCTAGTCCATCTATTAATACTGCAGCACCTGGCCCATGTTCAACACTAAAAGGTCCCATCTGAGTCGACTCAGTCAAGCCTACTACTGATAGTGCAAGAAAACTATCTCAGGTGGTCCAATCAGTTCTCTCTGAACCTTACTGCCCGGCATAGTGTTTTCTTTTGCTCTTTCTGGTTTGATGCGAACTGCATTTCGTTGTATCTACGTGTACTGATCAATGACAATAAAGTTGAATCTAATCTCATCAAAACAGCTTTTTATATCTCAGTTAATATTCCAGCAATTATAACGAAATGATGGCATTTTATTTTCATTTATACCACAATGATGGTCCGCTGGGCTGGTTTGAGTCAGATTTTTGGTCACATTCCGCACCTGGGCACCACTAGAGTACTGCATGTACCCAAAATGTCAGAGATTTCATTATAGCTTTCTCCTATAGAGCTCCTCTTATGGAATGAGCTGCTTCACTGAGAGTGACTCTAAGTCACTATTTAAAACGTATATCTTTAGCAAGCTCTAAGGTTAAGTGTAGTATGGCCCAGGGTACGAGGGTGAACGGAAGGCTCCTCGTCTCTCTAGGGATGTCCTCTCCCAATTCCTGCCCGGGGGTTGGAGTCACTGGCTCGCTGTTCTTCTTTTATGTTCCCTCATTTCGAGTAACACTGTGAGTAAAACTAAACCCTCACAGAGTGATTGGTGTCCAATGGTTGATGCTTGGTAATGTGGGTGAACGCTTTCCAGCTTGTTGGGCCCTGTCCGTGGTTTATCCTGTTCAGGGCCACAGTTTCACTGGACCCCCTGTCACATCTTTAAGATCTATGCTGCTATACTATTGTGCCGGGGACGTAGGGAACTAGGGTGTCTAACAATTCCCTGTGTCTTGTTTCCGCCTCCATTAAGGACCCGTGCCTGCTGGCCACGCCTTGGGACCGATCAGGCCTGGGAACATTTGGCGGAACCCCCCATGGGTCTGCAATTTTTGTCAACTAAATTATTTTGTATGTATTTCATGTGCAATCTCTTGTCCCCACCTCTTTGTATTTGTCATGTAGTCCTTAGTGGTGTAGTGCACGATGAAGTCAAGGCAGAGCGAAGATAATCATTTGGGCTGTTTATTCTCATCCACATAAAACAAACACGAAACTCTGACACGGAAAATCTACATAAAAAACTGTAAACGTAAATCCACAAAAAAAACACTCGCGCTTACACGAAGCGACTTAACAGTTTTACAAACAACCATAACAAACTTCACACAAACACACACCGACATGAAACGTAACATATAATCAATAACAAGCCCCCTCATCAACATTATACACGGTAGTGCTCTCCCCTACACACCCTGTGACAACACAGCTCACCCATACATGACAGTACTCCTCAGAAAAGGTTGGGCTCCCACACCGATCAGGCCTAACCTTAAAATGTCATGGTAGGTAGAGCGGGAGGGAGGGAAGGCAGAACCCCAAATTCGTCCAGGCATGCAGGGAGAGGAAGAGGCCACCCCTCCAGGCACGCAGAGAAAGGAAAACTATTCCTCCAGGCACACGGGGGGGAGGACGGATAAGGGGCCACGCCTCCAGGTACACAGGGAGAGGAAGAGGCCACTCTTCCAGGTACACAGGCAGATGAAGAGGCCACTTATAAACTTGGGGCACATCTAAGATCTGGTCATTTATTCCAGTTGCATGCAGCGTAACTGCTGAATGCAGCTTCACTATGTTTAGTTTTGACTCTGGGCTCTACTAGCTGTCCTGAGTCCCCTGCTTGGTTTATAATCTTCAAACATATCAGAATTGGCCCAGACCGTTCAGAGATTTATAGACTACTAGCAAAACGGTATAATCTATTCTGTAAGTGACTGGAAGCCAGTGCAAAGATTTAAAAACTGGATTGATATGCTCTGTTCTCTTAGTTTTTGTTAACATTCTAGCAGCAGCATTCTGAATGAGCTGCAACTGTTTTACAGTCTTTTTGGGAAGTCCAGTTAAGAGCCCATTACAGTAGTCAACCCTACTGGAGATAAATGCATGGATGAGCTTCTCTTGGTCTTTATTCGACACCAGGTCCTTGATTCTAGCTATATTTTTAAGATGATAGAATGCTGTTTTGGCAACCGCTTTGATATGACTGGTGAATGTGAGATCTGAGTCTATCATTACACCTAGATTATGCACTTGGTCCCTGGTTTTTAGGGCTTGAGAATCCAGTTCATTAATATTAGTTATTTGATTTTTGTTGCTGTCTATAGCCCTGAGTTACTCAAGGCTAAATCTACAAAGTTTTTGTTTATTGATGTCATAGTGGATTTGAAGCTTAGTTTTTCTCCACTTACGTTTAGCTTTCCTACATTCTCTTTCAAGTGTACCTCTTTCAAATGAGTTTACTTGAACATCCGGGGTAATCAATGCTTCAAAAAATACACAGAAATTATCTGACAGGGCCACGTCTTTAACCATAACAGAGGAAAGAGTGAGACCTTTAGAGATAACCAGATCAAGAGTGTGGCCTCGGGTGTGAGTACGCTCTCACATGTTGAGTGAGGTCAAAGGTGTCAAGTAGTGCAAACAGTTATTTGGCATTATTGTCCGTATCATTATCTATGTGGATGTTAAAGTCCCATGTTACAATAAAGTAGTTGTAATCAACAAATATTACAGAGAGTAGTTAAGCAAAGTCATCAATAAATGTTGCAGAGTATCTCAGAGGTCTGTAAATGGTTAAAAACAGAATTTTGTGAACAACCTTCAATATAGAACAAAGGTATTCAAAGGTAGTATAGTTTCCAAGAGCAATTTCTCTGCACTGGAATGTATCTTTAAATAGAGCAGCAACTCCTCCTCCTTTCCTACCATTTCGATAGGTATTCAGATAACCAACATTTTCGTGTGCTGTCTCGTTAAGCACAGTAGCACTACTGACCTCATTTAAGCAGGTTTCTGTGAGAAACATAAAATCTAAGTTGTAGGATATTATAATGTCATTTAGCAATAATGGTTTGTTGGTGAGAGATCTAACAGGAAGATTAACAGGCTCACCCTAAAATCACAGTGTAGAACACAAACCACACCACACTGGTGACAGTATATCTTAAAGAGATGTGTTCACTTTCGATTACACTTCTGTTTTACACTGAAAATAAATGTTCCCTTCGAATTACGATTTTTTATTATAAGTTATTGAACTTTCTTAGATGTGTTATCTGTAGTTACTATGGTGAACGGATATATTGGATTTCTGACCCTCGTTGTGTGGATGTTCTCAGGTAGGATCGACTATACATTTAATTCACAACATAAAGCACAGCTTTGACACTATAGGCTACCATGCGTGTTTACTACTTATTTAAGAATACATTATCCATTATATATTAAACATTTGATAATTTAAATTTGTAAATCTTGTGGCAAACTGTTTGACCATTTTTTGTCATGCATGTACAGAGAGACATTTTTTTGGCAATATTTCAACCCATTGTAAAACCCCACAGTATTATCCAGCACAATAATTCAAATTCATCATTTTCTTTTACTTAATATCAATACAGTGCTAAAGGCTAAAAGAAAAAACATGGTTATACGTTAATTTGGGCTGTGGAAATTTGCAATTTAAAATGAAGATGTCTGAAATTGCACTACTATTTTTTTCCAGTATTACATAACTTTTTCCAGTATTACATAACTTGTTACTTTTTTCTGCAATTCTGCACATTTATCACTTTTAGTAATTTCCGTAAATTTAGCACCTTTGCTAGTCTCTTTTCATGCTATTTTAACACGGATACATTCATTGTATGTTGCTCTGCTCAATAACATCTGGTTATTGACTAAAATGATAAATTGGATCTTAATACGATTTCAGAATGAGGAGGTGTAACCAAATCAATGGAACCCCCTGTATGTGTAGGTCAGGGCTCTCTGAGTGTCCTTAAATAATGCCTGGATATTTGTGTATGATAAATATAAGATTAGCAAGTCAAGTGTAGATAGCTGACACGTAACATTGATTGATAGTCAAGATCTCACCAGATAAATTGTACTTATTAGTCTTGGGTGCCTCCTGTAAAGAGTAGTAGTCTAATTGTTTAATGATGACCTAAGGATTTAATTACAAGATGACAAAAACATCACATGGAGCCACATAAATCATGTAACTTTATGTAAACACAAGAGTTAACAAATAAACATTATGTACCAGGTGATGAAAATATAAATGTACACTTTATACATTGCCACGCATCATTTTACAATGGTTTGCTTAGCAGCTTAGGTAAATGGTTGCATTGGTGCCAAAAACTTTAGACAGACTTTGGGCATTATGGGTAATGAATGAGCAGTGAAGCCATACAACAAGAAATCAGTAAGTATCAACATACTGTTACTCAGACTCGTTCAGAGTAAGAATGTTTGGTGGCAGTCAGCTTGAGGTACATATGTTTGTTTTGTGCAAAGACGGAAGTCTAACAAAGCTTGAATATGAATTCAGTTAGAACCTAATCATATACCGAAAGGTAAATGAGAAACTAAGCTCAACATCACTAATATACACCAACAGTATGGTTGGCCTGAGAAACAAACCCTGAACAATACCTGTGAATACTGCCGTATATGTATAGAGAGCATCTTTATATTATAAACATAAAGGACATGCCCACTGTCACCATGTTAATCAGCTCATCTGATCTCCCCTGTAGGTGGTCCTACACATGCCTCCAGTCCCATTGAGTTCAACCCTCCCAGTGTGGTGGTTAAATATGGAGACTCAGTCTCTGTTCTCTGCAGCACATCACACCCAAAACCTGTTGGGATGGGCTGGGAGTCCACAATAGGTGGGGTTAGTTTTCAACTAGACGTCAGCAGTGTCACCTGGACTGTGGATAAACTTAAAGATTGGACAATAGAACCTATATGCTACATCTCCACTGATGGGACACAATATACAAAAACACTTTCAGTCATTGTTTACAGTGAGTTTTTCCTTCTGGGGAATTTGGGATGGTACCATTTTTTTCTATTCAGCAATATAGCAGGTTCTTTATTCAGTTCTAAACCTTCTTCTTCTACAGAGTCTCCAGACAGCGTGTCCATCTCTCCTCTTAACCACTCTGGTCCGATGGTGGAGGGGACAGAGAACAATCTGCTGTGTGACATCAAGAACGTTGCTCCTCTACAGAACCTGGTTGTCAAGTGGTACAAAGGGAATGAATCCATATTAAATATAACTTACAGTCACCTCAGTAAAAAGACACCAGGTGATGTGTTCCAGAACCTCACCATCACCCCCAGTAGAGATGATGATGGAGCTCACTACAGATGTGAGGCAGAACTGGACCTGGGCCCAGAAGGACCACAACCTCCTCCCACAATGACTTCAGAACCTCTCAACATAACTGTGCACTGTGAGTTTCTGACATCTGTTCATATAACTCATATGATTGGTACTTAATTATTCCATAATAACCTACAGTTTTACAGTCCACAGGACTTTCAAAACCCATATCCCAAATGTTTTCCTCTCCTAAGTCCAAATCACAGTCACAGCCTGGCTTCATCTCAGCATCTTCTGTTGTTTTTCATCTTGCCATTTTATTGTCACAAAAACAGGAAATATTGTGGGAACAATTAGAGTTGATCAATCAATCAAATTTATTTATACAGCCCTTTTTACAACAAAGTTGTCACAGAGTACTTTACAAACACCCAGCCTGAATCCGACAGAGCACCCATCAACAAGTTGAACAAGAAACAAGTCGAACAAGTTGATACACGGCGGCTAGGAAAAACTCCCTGAAGGACAGATTTAAGAAGAAACCTAGGGAGGAACCAGGCTCTGAGGGATCACCAGTCCTCCTCTGGCGGTGCTGGGCGAGTTTACGACAGTTAATATTATACAGTGCAAGCAGACATGTTTCTTGTAATTCTCTCCATTTGCAGACCCCCCAACCTTCCTCAGCCCTGAAGCAGAGATCCTGGACGTCAGAATGGGGGAAAACATCTCCTTAAACTGTGTAGCTACTGGAAGGCCTACTCCTCATTACAGCTGGATGTCTTCACCTCACATCCCAAATTATCCACAGAATCAATCACTTCTCATCCCGTCTTCTGAGCTTCCAGGAAAATACACCTGCATTGCCACAAATCTAATAGGGCAAAACAGCAAGATGTTTATTGTGAATTTTCAACAGAAAGGTAGTGGGATTATTTTTGTAAATAGGGTATAGTCTTAGTTTCCAATATGGCTTCTATTCTCTTATTATTACTTCCTAAACTGCCTACACTAATACCTCATATAGTTACATATTTTCTGAGTTCATTGTGCAGTCACAGAAACTCCCAACACAAACTATTTAGATGGAAAATATATTTGATGATGTACAAGGTGATGTTTGTCTTTGCTCTACGGTAGAGCTGTAGTACTCGAGACCGGTCTCGGCCCCCTTCGGTCTTGGTCTCGTCTCGGTCTCGGCCCCCTTCGGTCTCGGTCTCGTCTCGGTCTCGCTTTAGGTGGTCTCGAGCACAGCTCTGCTCTACGGTCAGCCAAATAAACTGTGCTGTTTGCTGGGGCAGGTGCTGGGAATGTGAGCTGTTGAAATATTCATTAAACACACACTTTTCCCACAGCACACAGCAAAATACACTGGATCATCAAACTATCTGGGCTGATCCTGGCTCTGGTTATTTGCATCGGCTGTGTCGTCCTGAAAGTAAAAGCAGGCCCCAACTCCCTCTTCTAAGCAGACCAGGAGAACCTCTTCTCAACATCCTGGTCAGTTGGACATTGTGGATACGGGCGTCTGTTTATTTAATCATCATAAAAGATAGCTTCAATCCTCCAAATGTGCTTTCGGTTGGTCTCCTCCACCCACTGGCTTTCGGTTGTGTCTTTCCCAGTTCTTATTGTTATTATATAACAATTATATAACAATTTGTTTTCGAGATTATCTAATGTATGATTAATTTGTTTGGTAAAACATTCCTAATTTTTAAATTACCTAAATGAATAAAATGAAAAGATCTCAAATTGACTATTTCAGATTTGTGTGTATAATGCTTTCTGTTGATGAGTAGCTAATGCTGTATACATTATCCATTTTATTTTGTCACTTAACTTTATGTTCTGTGTACTTTTAAACAGTTACTTACAACAAGTCCATACTTTAAAAAGCAGTTTATGTTTATATGACCGTGGGAATTTGTGTCAATGTTTCCTTTTGTGCACTTCTGTTCCAACATTTTGTTCTTTCCACATTGTCGCGGCTAGTCTTGTGTAAGATTCAAGCACTGTTCTAAACTCCGTTTTTAAACTCAATCCAGTTCAATGTATACTATCTTGCACACTGTCAACCATAAAAAGTGTAAACCAAAATCAACGTAAAGTGAAGCATGAAACCCCATCTGTTATGCCGGCCCAAGGTAGCCTATAAACTGCAACTATTTGCTTTTTCAGAATGAAGTGTGTGTCGTTTGGTTCCTGCCTCTGTTGAAGGGGATTTCGGACTTGCCAAGAAACACTTGTGTGTGAAGTCGGACTGTTGCCATAACAACCTGGCTGCCGTGTAGACTGATTAAGGCAACTTGCCAGTACAATTAGCCCTGGGCCAATGTACTGTATATATATACTGCAACTATATTTATAAATATTTATATATTTTTTTATTTTAGATTTATATAACAAAATACCAACGTGAGCATTTTGAGCCACTGTAGCCAACGCAAAACAGTGCACGTACGTGGTCGTGTGAACATCCACAAATACACCCAGTAAGCATCAAATTAGTGAGCAATGTTTCTGGCGGCCCACCAGAGCCAATGCTCTGATCCAGCGGTGACGCATTCTAAAGACAGCGTGAGGCCTGGCACACTAGATGTGAGCAAACTCCAGTCCAACTATTTCAACCTGCCGTGTCTTGACTATGCAATCGCCCTGCAGCCAGTGGGAGTCTGGAAGTGAAACATGCCTGCCGAAATGAGTTGAAACAATCTGCATGGGACGACCTGAATGGGACAGAGTTTTTGGGACAAAGTGTTACACATAGAGAAAGTTAAAGCTAAGGTCAGCGGGGATTTATTTCAGATTAAAAAGGAACAGAAACTGAAACTGAGGCATGCGGTCCTGAGAAAACGTATTGACCCATAAGCATGTGGCTGTAATCAGAAAAGGAATGATTATCATGTGGTGGTATTTCTTTCACAATGACGACAGAGAAATATTAGAATGAATTGGTAGATTAAGATTTTAACGGAATAGTAATTAATTACTGACTAAGATATATATTTTTAATTCAGATGCAGCAGCTATCATCGAACACGCAAAGACAAATCCAAACAATTACATGACTAAATATTTTTTTCTTGTGGGATGTAGGCCTAAAGAATTGCCATTGAGATGGCTGGGCCTCGATGCCGATCTAACTCCCCTAGCCCCCTTTATTCCCCCTCGGGCCCTGCACTCAGACGACCGGATGAGAGCCCTCGTTCGGTGAGGGAGGGCTTTTGTTTGCAATCACAGTTCATGCTGGAGTTGCCAAGGAGGACCAAGTCGGAATTCCAACCGCCTTTCTCCAACTCCAACTCTGGTGGACATCGGTAAAGTCTGCAAAAACATGGAAAACTACTTGGTAAAGTGGATCCTAAAACTCTGCATGCTCTGTACTGGTAAGATGAAGCGCTGCAACACGTTTTATTATTCATGTAATTTGCTGGGCTCTCAGTGGGTTGGAATGTTCCGGGAAGTCTGCAGTTCAGGCCACCTTTTAACCGGGGAGTAGCCTATACATATTTGAAAGGAGTTTTGTTTGTGCCATTTAATTTGGTCCTAAATTATGTATTGAATGTCTTTCTGAAAGATACTTGTATGTACATGTAGCATTGAATTCTGGTGAGTGTTTTCTTGCACATATATTTATTTGGCTATGCTGTACCCCTTGAAATTGAACATACACACAGGCAAATTAGTATCTACAATTTGTACCATTAATTATACTAGCATCCCACCGAATTGTATTTTCCCGGTTAAACAAACTGTCAAATCACAGCAAGTATTGTTCTGTTTCATTTTGCAAGAGTTATTAATTTTAACACAATAATGTTGTGGACATCTCAGTAGTAGGAAAGTACAATTTCCTAATATTATTATGGCGATAATGGTTTAAGGTATCGTGACAATGATGATGCTAATGACACGAATATAAGAACACCTATCACGCCTTCAACTAACAGCGGGACTGCTTCATGTGGGCATTTCTGACTTGTGTGACTTGTGTGTATACATCCAAATCTTAAAAATCCCCAGGAAAATCCCGATGATGATGTCATGTCTCAGTGTTAGGTGAGGAATGCTCTCTGGAGCTCAAACCGTCCAGGGTGGTGGTGGGTTTTGGGGAACCCGTGTCGGTCAGCTGTGAGGCCTCTCGCCCCGTGCGCGTCCTGGGCTGGGATTCAGCCATTGGGGCAGCAAATTCCCAACAGGACCGCGCTGTCCAATGGAAGGTGGACAGTCTTATTGACTGGATCGAGGAGCCCATCTGCTACGGAGTCTTCTTCACTGCGCCCAGACAGTGTGAGGAGAAACTCAATCTTGTTCTTTACAGTGAGTGGACCCTGACAATAATAAACGGAGGAGTTGGTATCTCAGTGGTAGAGTGCATGCTCTGTATGTATGATGTCCTGGGTTCCTATTGGAGGAGTTGGTATCTCAGTGGTAGAGTGCATGCTCTGTATGTATGATGTCCTGGGTTCCTATTGGAGGAGTTGGTATCTCAGTGGTAGAGTACATGCTCTGTATGTATGATGTCCTGGGTTCCTATTGGAGGAGTTGGTATCTCAGTGGTAGAGTGCATGCTCTGTATGTATGATGTCCTGGGTTCCTATTGGAGGAGTTGGTATCTCAGTGGTAGAGTACATGCTCTGTATGTATGATGTCCTGGGTTCCTATTGGAGGAGTTGGTATCTCAGTGGTAGAGTGCATGCTCTGTATGTATGATGTCCTGGGTTCCTATTGGAGGAGTTGGTATCTCAGTGGTAGAGTGCATGCTCTGTATGTATGATGTCCTGGCTTTGATCCCAGGCTTCTCTCAAGGTCACCGTTGCAAATGAGAATTTGTTCTCAATCGGTCTACCTGTTTAAATAAAGGTTAAATAAAAAAGCTAGCCTTTTGTCTTAGCTCAAGTCAGAGGTAGAGAGCAGCTGCAGTAAACTCACTATGCAATAGTTCATAATTCTGCTTTACAGTAATGTTAACAAATTGACTGCTTCATATGAATAGAAACCATACAGGCTAATGTTCTACAGAGACACCGGACAGCGTCACCATAAGCTCGGCGAATCACACCGGGCCCATGGTGGCGGGGACTGAATACCAACTTCTCTGCGATGTCCAGAACATTGCGCCCGTTCAATATCTCACCCTGAAATGGTACCGGGGGAATGCAGAAGTGTACAACCACTCGTTCTCTGACCTGACCCCCGTTACCCCTGTGCAAGTATCGTCCATTCTTCTGATCACCCCGACCCAAGCGGACGACGGCTCCCAGTACCGGTGTGTGGCTCAGCTGGATATGGGGCCGGAGGGACCTCAGCCGTCTCCGTCTGTGACATCAGAGCCTCTCAATGTGTCCGTGCACTGTAAGTCCATTGACTCGGCGCAACCAAACAAGTACAAGTGCATATTTGCATATATTTATTTGAGGTGTGCACCCCTTTTGCTATCCTGCTTGTGTCCTCAGACCCCCCATCGTTTCTCAGCCCTGATGCTGAGACAGTGGACATGGGATCGGGGAGTGAAATGACATTAAACTGCACGGCAACAGGAAGCCCTGCTCCTTTGTACAGCTGGCAGTCTTCAGATCCCCAAGAAAAGATGGAAGACACGCCCGTTCTCATCTCCTCATACCTCCTTCCAGGAACCTACACATGCACTGCCTCTAATACAATGGGCAAGAAGAGCAAGCAGTTTATCGTCAAGACTAAGTCAGAAGGTAGGACACAGTGGAAGGAGCATATTTAAATGTCTCCATCCAGAAGATAAAGATAGCACCACTTGTAGAAGCAAGTGTTTTTATCAAATTCCCAGGTTCCAAGTTGGATATTAGCAAGACAATGGACACACTTAGGATAATGCCTATTTCTAATTTAAGTTGCACTCTTTTGTTTCAGGTCTGTGAGCATTATCAATGTCATCCATACCACCGTACAGGAAAGGACTTCTGGTCTTGTTATAGGTTTTAGAGATATTTCTTATCGCGACGTGACATATACTTTGATGTGTTTACATAGTTTTGTAGGTATGCAGTTTACTTGCATTGGGAGAAACTATAGAAAGCAAGATGTGAATAGCTATCCATTAACTATATTTTGAAAATCTCAATTGTTGATGATGTCTTTTTTTACATGTAAAAAAACTAATAAAATGACAAATGTAAACAGTGCTTTTCCAGTTGCTTTTCTCATTACCAATGATTATGACCGTCAAAACAAAACACCACATAATACACACAATATGCCCCGCCCATATCTGTACGTTTTTCAATTACGTATTTACGTAGATACGTTTTCGACGTCAGACCGGAAGCACTCCGGGTTTCCTCGGGTAGCTCGAGATACTAGTTTTCGCCGCTGTTGTTGTTCGGCGAAAGTAAATATATATGACACAAGCTGGCGAATTACTCCAAATTAGACGAATATTGCAGCCAGATAACTAGTTAAACTTCACTTTAACCTTCAGTAGACACGCATTTGTTGTGGGTTGAACGTGCGTCTGCTAGCAAGCGAGGAATTTAGCCAGCAGCAAGTTAGCTAAGTGAGGATAGCTAGAATGACAAGTAGGATAGACTACAGCGTGTGGGACCACATCGAGGTTTCGGATGATGAAGATGACACTCATCCTAACATCGACACCCCCAGCCTTTTCAAATGGAGACATGAGGTGCCGTTAAGTCGATGAGAATAATAATGCACTTGATTGCCAGTGTCGTTAGTTGGTCTCTGTAATGTTATTTATTTTGCTAACGCGTTATTAGCTTATTAGCTTTGATGGTATAGTCACTGTGTGTGTGTGTGTGTGTGTGTGTGTGTGTGTGTGTGTGTGTGTGTGTAGTCCACTGCATATCTGAATGTGTTTCTGTTACGATAACATAACGTTTATTATATCATTTAGCTTTGGAAGGTATTACAAATGAGATTCAATTTGCCCCGCTATTCCCATCAACTGCTAGGCGCGTGTGGAACGAATGGACCAGTTTATTAAAGCTGGTGAGGACCTGGAGAAGGGGCTGGCTGAAGCCAGACGCAAGTTGACTGAAGCTCAAAAAAAGACAAAGAATCTGTCCACTTCAGCGACGGACGACGCCAAAGCAGAGCTCAGTAAGGCACAGGCAGAGGAGAAGAAACTGAAGAAAGAGGAGCGAGATTGGGAGAAGAAACTAGAGGACCACCGACGGGAGGAGAAGAAGATGCCATGGAACGTGGACACACTGTCCAAAGAGGGCTTCAGCAAAGTGAGTATAGTATGTGAGTATTGTATTATTTGCTGACGCCACTTGACTTACCTCCTTCATATTCAAACACATCTCTTTTCTCTCTTTCTCTGTTTCCCTTCTTAGAGCATTATGAACATTAAGCCTGACGTAAAGGAGGAGACCGAAGAACAAAAAGAGCAGAAACACAAGACCTTTGTAGAGAAGTATGAGAAACAGATCAAGCACTTTGGTGAGACATTTCACTATTGCCACATTCTTTTTTTGAGAGCGGTTGTCATGGCCATGGTCGCTAAATGTGGTCTGTGTTGCCAGGTATGTTGAAGCGCTGGGACGACAGCCAGAAGTACCTATCGGACAACCCTCATCTGGTGTGTGAAGAAACCGCCAACTACCTGGTCATCATGTGCATTGACCTGGAGGTGGAAGAGGTGAGAATCGGACCAGAGTGCTACAAACAATTTTCAGACCGCTTTCTTACAACGTGTTCATACTGGGGTTGTAGAATGTTCAAACACCATCAACTATTCACAGGCATCCTCTAGTAGCAAGCATGTTTAATTATATAGCACATACATAGAAGCAATTTGATGTGCTTTACAAAAAAACATTAAAAAAACGTAAAAAATACAATCCATTCTTAATGGATTACAGTTTCCCAAAACTGTTAACGTCACAGCTTGTTCAGCCAGTACCAAGGCCCCTGACGGGTCCCAGCAGGATTTATTAAAAACAGTCTTTAGGACCTTTGCCGCAATGGAGTTGTTTATGCCATGTCATAGAATACATACAAATACTATAATGAAAATTCAATTCAATGTGAAAAAGAAAATAGACATAGAATAATAATTGAATTCAGTTGAAAAAAGAAAACCGAATAAAAAAATTGAAATATCTAGCCATGTGAACAGGGAAACGTTTACTGATTAACATAAACATGTCAATGCCTTGTTGTTTTCCCCCGACGTAGAAGAAAGCCCTAATGGAGCAGGTTGCCCACCAGACCATTGTGATGCAATTCATCCTAGAGCTGGCTAAGAGTCTGAAGGTGGATCCCAGAGGCTGCTTTCGGCAGTTTTTTGCCAAGATCAAGGTTTGTTTACATCTACGTGTGTATACGTGCTCGGTTTCCTTTAAGTGCGCGACGGCAAAGCTGACCATGTTTTACATGCCTCTCTCTCAGACTGCAGATCAGCAGTATCAGGACGCCTTCAACGATGAGCTGGAGTCTTTTAAAGAGAGGGTGCGCGGCAGGGCCAAGATCCGCATCGAGCGGGCCATGAAGGAGTACGAAGAGGAAGAGAAACAGAAACGCCTGGGGCCCGGAGGACTCGACCCTGCCGAGGTGTACGAGACGCTGCCTGAGGTATTACTCTGCTTCGTCTAGCAGCGCTCTTCCGTAGTGAGCCCTCTGTTTTTGTTTCCTTCCTGTTGACCACGCTGCGTATTTGCTCCTGTTTGCAGGAGATGCAGAAGTGTTTTGACGAGAAGGACATTGCCCTGTTGCAGACGGTGATCAGTAAGATGGACCCAACGGTAGGTGAACCTGGTTGTCTTCATGTCTGGGCATGCAAAGGTGACTCGATTATTTAGATAATCGCATCGTCTCTCTTGGAATCTGTAGTTCTCGTATAGTGTCGCTGTCTCAACATTTATAAACTGCTTTTTTGCCGAACCCTAAATTGGCCATGTAACGAATGTATATTGTTTTTTTTCCGCCCAACCTTTTCCCTCGCAAATAATCAATATATTGAATACTTGCTAATCTTTGAAACATTTTGAGTGAGTCTTTAAATAGAAAATATAAATATCACAATTTTGTCAATAACAAAATTGCACGATGATTGGATTTTATATCGTGCCCACTAATGCTACGAGTAAATTTAGTTTTGCATTCCTGTTTTGCCTGGGAAGTCATTGTCAAATTTTAGATTAGTCTAGATTTCTCAGGCCAATGGAGGTTTATGATTAAACATACAAGCTACTATATATAGTACTATATTGTATCCTGAAGTTATCAACTACTGCTCAGGTTGTCATTCATCCCACATTTCAGGAGGCCAAGGTTCACATGAAAAGATGCATTGACTCAGGCCTTTGGGTTCCCAACTCGAGGACAGATGAGGTAGACGACAAGGACGAAGACGCCACCTATGAAGAGCTAAACAAGGAGATGGGACAGCAGAAGATCGAATGATTAACTTTGTCATAGTGATATTTTCATCCATGTATTTCTTCTCTCTTGCTACTCCTGATGTTTATTTCAGATTTTTTTCTCCATGATGATTTTTTGGTAACGCTTCTGAATTGTGTGCCACCTGTTGTGATGTACAACAATATCAAACCAATATCATTTGCTGAATGCTTTTTTCCTTTTTTTCAACAAAGTTCTTGTTTGGCATAATTTGTCTATGTATGTGTGTTACTTTGCTTGAGAGAACTTCAAGTTCTTCAAAGTATAGAAATACCTGGTACATCAGTAGAAGTGTGGCTATTGGCTGTAATTCTACTTGTGCCCGCATACTGAGCATGGCTGATTTGAGTCATTGATGCAAAAAATAATACCATAGTGATGCAACATGATAGTATGTAATCCCCAGTTATCTGAGCTAGCCTGGGGATATGGTTGAATTTAAGTCACTTAATGTCATGAAGAATTTTGAAATGTAGTTACGATGAACGTTTCCTCAGATGTCTCCTTAGTTTGACCAGCACGTGTCGCCCCATATCGCATAACACTGATAGGAGAAACGCAATGAGTACTCTTTGTTATTAAAAAACAGAAAACACTGATGTGCTATATTATGTGAGTCTGGATAGGGTTTTGTCAGTATTAGGTTTCAACTTGTGAGATCGTATCATGCGTCCGGATACAAACCGCATATAAGTTTAGCCTTCTCGTACCTCTGATCACTGCGGGCCCCATATGTTTATGGGGCGTGGCCATATGTTTACGGGGCGTGGCCAGTGCGTCATACTCTTTACTGAACGCGTTCTGTGGAATGCGTGGGAGTGCGGGGGGAAATACGCATTAGGAAGTAGTACGAAGTGGACATCGATTTATCGTGTGAGAGGCGCAACTTAATGGTAAGAGAAGGAGAGTTTTAAATGTGCCCCTTTATTTATTCCGCGGTTGCATTATAGGTTATAAAGATGAAGTGCATATTACTATCATAGTGAATACGTTTTGTGTTTTGCGTTGGTTATATAGAGAATATGTGTGTTTGTCATAACATTACTAAACCTTAGTGTCGATGGCATTAGTATTGGTTTAAAATGCATAGGGGCTGTGAGGACCCGCTGAAATCATATCCAGATCAGCATGTTATCAACTCGTTAGTGTGTTTACTGATGTTGTTGTGCAATACCGGATACTGGTTGCAGGTTGTTACACGGTTTCCACTAAATGACAACAAGCCCAATGAATTATTGGCAACTTAATGTCTTGTCGGAAGTATTTTACTTTGCCCATAATTCCAACACATGTTTGAAATTACAATAGCGAACATTTGGAAAGTAACTAGTTCAAAGTACATGATGGATCATTTTTAAACGTTTATGTCGCAGTGTTCAAAAGGTACAATAAGTAGTCTATAACTTATAATAATTTAGACTTGTACATGTATTGGCCATGCCCTGTCCCTTTGAGACAGTCTAAATATGGAAGATGCTGAGCTTGTTCCTGTGGTCACTGCTCCATACACATCGTTGTTCCCTGATGAATACCGCTTTCAGAAATAGAGAAGGTACAGATGGTTGATGAATGAAAATAAAACCCTGAGAATTAGAAGATGCAATAATGGGCAATAACCATGTAGATGTGGGAATATCTCTATAGTGGACAACGAAATAATTCAGTCATAATGAAGAAAAAAAACTACATAACATATGTGTGAAAGGGCAGTTATTCATACACATGTCATGCATGTATGTATCGTTAAAGCTGCCAGTCTGCACTTTAATCACTTGATTTGCTTCACCTGTGAGAGGCCATATTGTTTTATGTACGTATTACAGTTCAGATAACATAACTTTTGAGTTCTAGTTGCAATAACATATCTTACTAGTCACAACTACAATATTGCTAGTATGATTGTTATAGTTGCCAGTACTTATTAATTATGATGTATTCATAATATTGAAGTGTTCACTAGTTAATATGATAATGCAATCAGCCACTATAAATTGTAGTTGTGACTAGTAAGATATGTTATAGCAACTAGAACTCAAAAGTTATGTTGTTATCTGAACTGTAATACGTACATAAAACAATATGGCCTCTCACAGGTGAAGCAAATAAAACGTATAATCTCCTAACAAAGGTTCATGTAAATGTCTGGGTAGATTAGATGGTAAGCGAACAATCACTTCTTACGTGTTGGATTCATGAGAAATGGGTGGGAGTTGACAGTTAAGCCCTGAGCAACTCTCTGTGTTCCTCTTGTCCTTGATTAGAAGCAGATGCCCAGCATTGGAACAGATTACTTTTTTGCTCAAGTTTCTTGGTTTTGTGGTCCCAATAACGCCAAGTTCTGCATAGTTAATGCGCTGGCAAGTCGTTTCAGAATGAGAGCCTTACATTCCCACGTTATAACTCTCCATATGGACACCAGCCCTGAAACAGGGGTGCTGCCTCAATTCTTTGGTTATTGTCCAAGCTGTTCTCTTGGGGAATTGTGCAGCTGCTCTGTTAATCGGTCAGCTTTGATTTGTGACCACAGTTTATCTTTGCCGATGCAATTTGTCCATGTTTGGCATAAACTGTTAGGATTTTTGAGATTGTTCCCCTTGACAGATTAAGGTTTTTCCTGTGTTTTGTTTTTAACTGATGCACCAGCAATTCGGTCACTAACAACTTTCGGTCACTAACAACTTTCCGTCCCTGGAACTCTGGTTAATTGCCTTTTGTTGCTTTGCATACTTATATGACAGTGTAAATTGATAGACTTCTTTCCTAGCTATTATGTACTGCTCATTGGCAGGCAACCTAATGTGACCTCTGTTGCTGTCTTTCAAATTGTGATTCAGTTACTTCAAAGAAACCACTGTAAGCCTCCACCTTTAAATAAGGTATATTTTCAGTAATTGAAAATGTTAATTACTATTTTATAAAGGTTTATTGGTCTGCTACTTTGAAACAAGTTGCCCATAAGCAATTAGATGTGCTGGTGGATCAATATTATAGATTGTTAGAACTGGTTTAAGTGTTTATAAAAGATCAGGTTAAATAATATCCGGTATGTACATTTGGCATGGACATCACTAAATTGAACATGGGTTTAGACATCGAAAGTGTTCCTGGTCAAAGCACCAGTGTCTGACACTCAAAAGTGAAATAAATAACTCATATTCAGATGTCCAGTCCGTTTGCTTACAATTTGGCGAACACTAAGCTTCTATTGCACCTTTTTGCCAATGCAAAAAAACTGTTTATTAATGTTTAGTCTGGGTTTACAATTGATTGAATTTGCCCTCAATACAGGTTTTTAACGCCTAATAAACTTTTACAAATGCTACCAAATGAAGTTTTATCAATTACAGGTAGGATACATTTCTCTTTCCTCCGTGTGACAGGTGTGGTAGCCACCGTGGCCCATGATGTCTTTACGTGGCCGCTTCAAGAGTACCAGGGCACGGACATCCACTGGCCAGTGTGAACCTCCCCAGGGCCCTGGTATTCACGTCTATCTGTCCTGGACTAAAGGAGGGGAGCGCTATCTGACCCACACAGAAGGCAAAGTGACCGCAGAGGAACTGTCCATCTCTGCAGCTCAGATCACCGGTAAGAAGAAGCATTTTGTTGTCGGTTTAGTCATTTTAGTCCTTCAGCGAACCTCTTTTACACAGTGACTTACAATAGTGAACCACAACGCACCGCAGACACACTTATTTTGCGCAAGAACTTAATAGGAAGTTCGAGCTCTTAGATTAGTTGCCTGGTGTCCTGTTTCCCCATGGTTGTGTTATCTAAATTACAATCCAAACGAGTACTGCTGTTGACCTAGAACATGTCATTGTTTCTACAAGCCCGGGTGTCAAATAAAATTATATTTGTACTTGATTAACAGGTTCTCTGTACTTTATATCATGTGCACGATAGGAAAAGTAAATTAAATGTGGCTTAAAGGCGACTACGTGTGTAACCTCAATTGATGCTCAAACAGTTGTTTATATTGGTGTCTGACATGGACCCGGACAGGTTTACAGTGGAATATACACCCATGAGCCAAAACATTATGACATAACATGTTAAATACGCCGTTGGTCCTCCGCATGCCACCATAACAGAGCCTACAGGTCCAGGGATGGATTCTAGAAGACCACTTAAGGTATTATGTGGTATCTGACACCAAGACATTAGCAGCAGATCCCTGAAGGTGTCCTGTGGTATCTGACACCAAGACATTAGCAGCAGATCCCTGAAGGTGTCCTGTGGTATCTGACACCAAGACATTACCAGCAGATCCCTGAAGGTGTCCTGTGGTATCTGGCACCAAGACATTACCAGCAGATCCCTGAAGGTGTCCTGTGGTATCTGGCACCAAGACATTAGCAGCAGATCCCTGAAGGTGTCCTGTGGTATCTGACACCAGGACATTAGCAGCAGATCCCTGAAGGTGTCCTCTGGTATCTGGCACCAAGACATTAGCAGCAGATCCTTAAAGGTGTCCTCAGGTATCTGGCACCAAGACATTACCAGCAGATCCCTGAAGGTGTCCTGTGGTATCTGGCACCAAGACATTAGCAGCAGATCCCTGAAGGTGTCCTGTGGTATCTGACACCAGGACATTAGCAGCAGATCCCTGAAGGTGTCCTCTGGTATCTGGCACCAAGACATTACCAGCAGATCCCTGAAGGTGTCCTCAGGTATCTGGCACCAAGACATTACCAGCAGATCCCTGAAGGTGTCCTGTGGTATCTGGCACCAAGACATTAGCAGCAGATCCCTGAAGGTGTCCTCAGGTATCTGGCACCAAGACATTACCAGCAGATCCCTGAAGGTGTCCTGTGGTATCTGGCACCAAGACATTAGCAGCAGATCCCTGAAGGTGTCCTGTGGTATCTGGCACCAAGACATTAGCAGCAGATCCCTGAAGGTGTCCTGTGGTATCTGGCACCAAGACATTAGCAGCAGATCCCTGAAGGTGTCCTGTGGTATCTGGCACCAAGACATTAGCAGCAGATCCCTGAAGGTATTCTGTGGTATCTGACACCAAGACGTTAGCAGCAGATCCTTCAATCCTATAAGTTGCAAGGTGGAGTGGAGACGGATCGGACTTGATGGTCCAGCATGTCCCACCGACGCTCAATCGAATTGAGACATGCAGAGTTCAGAGGCCAGGACAACACTGTGAATCATGTTCCTCAAACCATTCCTGCAGCATGTGTGCAGTGTGACAGGGTGCAGTATCCTGCTGAGAAAGGGCGCTGCCAGCTGGGCATGCTGTTGCCATGACGGCGTATACCTGGACTGCAACAGTGTTTCGGTATGTGGCACGCGTCATTCAGTCGTCCACACGAATGCCCGGACTCTGGGTTTCCCAGCAGAACATTAGTTCAACAATGTAGATTCACGTAGTGTGTTACGCTACGATTAATCCAAACCATTGCTAATGGAAAAACACCTGTCGTGAAAAGAAGTCATGAAAAATAAAGGGCTGACACAGTGTTCTTAGTCACGCTACCTGTGTGATTTTCTTTTTTTTTAACAATTCACATGCATTACTTTTTTGTTTTGCCACGCTTCTGTGGGTTTCTATATAATCGGCTTTCTCATCAGTCTATCTAGCGTTTTACATCTAGATGGTTAAGTTAATATGTAGCACTTTTAGTTGGGTCTGAAGCACGATTTAGCAAGCTTCCCGTTTCAACCTCAATTCGCAATTTTTCATAATCAAAATTGTCATATACTTTCGGCTAACCTGATACCGCAGCTATGTCTCCTTTACATTATAGTGTGAAGAGTGTTTTTTTGTCAAGAATAATAGCATGATATACTTTAATTAGCTAAAACAAATGTCCCTCAGATATTGCCGTAGACAGTACACATATAACCATAGATACCAGTGCTCAGCCGCACCTTGCTGATGTCTTTACCAACGCACAATATGTACAAACAATTACACTAGATAACAATAATAACAACAGACGAACGGCACCAGCTAAGTTGGTCTCTTCCCAATGAGCATAAAGCGTCAGGTAATGGTTCTGCTCTACAATCACTTATATGTCACCCAACAAACAGCGCAAACGGCACAGCCATTTACAGACCGACAGCCTTGAAGATTGGTCGGCACTCTAGCATCCTTAAAGGCCTACTGTTTGTCCATTAACGCCCTGACATGTGTAGGTTTGTGTCATGTGGTGTTGAGCCAGCTGTGTTTCCATTTAATGTCATTAAACGGTTATATGCCAGGTCAGTGTAACCGTTATTTTATACACCTCTACTAGGCATCACTCCGCTGTGTCATGTCCTGTTTGCCCTCTACAACCCGGAGTCCCAATGTTGGTGCAGTCCGAACCATGTGTTCGACGCCAAGGAGCAGCCGAGCCTGATCCTCTATTATCGCATGAGGTTAGTGTGTGTGTCTGAGAGGTAC
This sequence comes from Dallia pectoralis, assembly GCA_029465975.1. Classification (NCBI taxonomy): domain Eukaryota; kingdom Metazoa; phylum Chordata; class Actinopteri; order Esociformes; family Umbridae; genus Dallia; species Dallia pectoralis. The sequence continues at coordinate 8,364,505 of CM055752.1, read as the reverse complement.
GCTTGTGGAGACTCGCCTTCATCCACGTGCACGAACACGTCCGCCTGAAACGGCCTTGTTCATTTCCAGGTTTTACTTTCGCAACTGGCACGGTTTGAACGAGGCGGAGCCGCCAGTGCTGCGCCAAACCCCGCGGTCGGCGACCGGGCGGGAGGGCTCGCATCTACTGGAGATGACTTCATTGGAGTACCTGTTCTCCCAGGTGAGTCCTCAGAGGCACGGGCGCCTGGAGCCACTGTGTTACTGTCAGAGTGCCACTGTTAAACACTCACGTTGGGAACCGCCCCCTCCGCGTTTCTCTGCCTCAGGCGAAGTTGGACTTTGTGAACGACGTGGCACCGATGGAGGACGCGCAGGGAGATGAGAAGCTGTGTTCCTTTAAGAATGAGAGTCTGGGGATGGCCGTGCTGCAGCTCTCACACCGGGCCTTACAGACCGGCTCCACGCTTCAGGAAGTGGCCAAGTCTGTCAAGTGAGCTATGGGTCATAGGGGAGGATGTGGCCCGAGGCCGCGTCCCCAAAACGCCGCCTTCTTTACTGTGATGCGTAGTGTGCCGGTCGCCACTGCCGACGAGGCCCGGGTGTGTTTTTTTCTGTCTCTCTAACTCCCTTTGCCTTTCCGCAGCTTCTTGCACTGCATTCCCAGGTCGTTCTCCAAAAACATCGCGACGGACAACCTATTGACGAAGATCCGCATCCGGCGCGTGTTCGCGGACTTCGTGAAGACCTTCCAGCAGCACACGATGGGTGTCGGTCGCCTGGGGCCCCAGGAGGTCATGTATAAGTACCTGTCTACCCTGGAGCACCTAGCGCCCAACTACGGCACGGAGACGTTCCCCGTGCTCCACCTGGAGCAGAGGAAAGACCGGGGCGACGGGGGCAGCACCCAAGCCCACGGAGCCTCTGATTCGGATAACTTTGGCCCTCCGGCCACGTACGAGGTCACGGTGTCTGGGATCTGTGGCATTCAGTGGAGGAAGATCGTTGTGCAGAAGGTCCGTCTGACCTCTTAGATGTTTATCACCCTGACCAGTCGGAATGCTTTGATTTGCCTGTGCGCTTTGGAAGTGTGTCTTTTTTTCGTGAAGACGTAAGTTGTGTCTGTCTTTTCCAGGCCAAGGAGAACAATTACTTCGGGAACGATTACTTCGGGAATAGGAAAAGTGTGAAGAAAACCCCCAAGGAAGTGCCCAGCCCCCCCAACACACTGACGCCTTTCTGTGACTTCCCGGAGATCTCCCACATCAGCATCACTGGAGCCAGCGTCAGCATCATTAAACAGGACAACTTCTCATTGGTTAGAATGCCTGCCTCGCACGACCGCTTTCACTCACAACTCGACACTCGTTTCCAGTGCGTAAATGTGCTTCATGTTCGGCAAACAGAAGTGGGTGTCTGTCCGAAATATGAGTGGACATGTTTCTTCTGACCTAGATGGTTGTGCGTGTGTGTGTGTGTGTGTGTAGGAGATTCAGATGAAGTCCAACCTGGAAGCCCGCTCGTTTGTCTCCCTCGTGGACGGGTACTTTCGACTCACCGCAGACGCCCACCACTACCTGTGTCATGAGGTGGCTCCGCCCAGAGTGGTGCTCAGTGCGTCCAATGGCCTCCATGGACCAATGCAGTGAGTATTCACACACACACACGCACACACACACACACACACACAGCCTTGGCTGGCACTTCAACTCTGACCGTATCCTTTTCAGTGACGACTATGTGACGCAGAAACTGAGGAAGGAGGGAGAGGACAAGGGCGCCTTCCTGTTGCGCTGGAGCTCCCTGGACTACCATCGTATCATATTAGCTGTCCTCAACAAGAGCCAGGTGAACCACCGCGCCGTGTACGTCCTGTACGATGAGACGCGTCGAGTCGGAAGACAGGCGTTCAAATTGACCCGCATTGTCTGTTGTGGCCCTCCCATAGAACGGACTAGCTCCCATCCATAAGCAGTTCCGGATTCTCCTGAAGGGTTCCGTGTTCTGTCTGGAAGGCTGGGACCGGGAGTTCTCCAGCGTCAAGGAGCTCACCGACAACCTCAAGTCCTTTGTGCTCAAGTCTGGCTCGGACAGTTTCGTCGTGAAGAAGTGTTGCCTTCCGCGGCCCGCAGGTGGGTCCTGCGTTCGTGTGTGTGTGCGTGTGTGCGTGCGTGTGTGTGTGTGGTTGGACGTGGGCGGGCGATGTGCTCACACTGATGTACACAGACGTGTTAGTTCATACGGTGTGTGTTCGGGCTCTGTGTTGCAGAGATCTCCAACCTGCTGGTGATGAGGCAGGGGACGAGTCAGTGTGCTCAGCCGGGTTCTGTGGCCCTCAGTCTGACACAGCTGAGGTTCCACCAGATCAAGGACAAGGAGATCGTCCAGGTGAGCACACTCGGTGCATTCTTTATCAACGTCAAATAGGTGATTTCAAACAGAAGGACACTATAAAACAAAATGTCCTGCAAAGAAAAGGCGATATATCCAAACGGACAGAGCACCGAAATGTCAAACTGCAGAACGATGGTGATTACGGTTGATGTGTTTAGTTGATGAGTTATGACTGTCTACCCGGGTGTTCAGGAGCAACATCTGGGCCGTGGGACCAGGACTAACATCTACTCGGGTCGCCTGAAGGTGTTGGGAAGGGCCGAGGAAGACGAGGAGGACGAAGAGGAGAGGCAGAGCGACGGCCACGATGATTTCAAATGTATCCAGGTGGTTCTGAAGATCCTGGACCAGAGTGACAAGGACATATCCTTAGTGAGTGATCATGTGGTCGCGCCGACCCGGTTATGGGATTTGTGGCCTGGTACAGGTTGTTTTGTTGTTTGCCGGTTCCATGCGGATACAACTGTTTAAAGTCCACCTTCGTTTTTTCCTTCCTCTTTTCTTTCATGTTGCAGGCATTCTTTGAGGCAGCCAGTCTAATGAGCCAGGTGTCCCACAGTCACCTGGTCTTTGTGCACGGAGTGTCTGTCAAAGGATCTGAGAGTAAGTCGCCTATTCGACCTATTCCACTCACTTCCTCATTCAACTTCCTTTTTCAGTGCTGTCACTTCCTCCGCGGAACGAGCACTGCACGAACGGGCCTCACCTTTTAGACAGATTCATTTCGATGGCAACGTCTACTTTTTAACTGACCTGCTCCAGGGCTTTAAATATCACAGCCTCCAGCACACCCTGAAGTAAATGACAAAGGGTAAAGGTAGATGAACTAAATGACACAGGTTAAAGGTAGATGAACTAAATGACACAGTGTAAAGGTAGATTAACTAAATGGCACAGGTAAAGACACAGTGTAAAGGTAGATTAACTAAATGGCACAGGTTAAAGGTAGATTAACTAGATGACACAGTGTAAAGGTAGATTAGGTAAATGACACAGGTAATGGTAGAGATTGTCTTAGATTGGAGATTTCAGTTCATTTTCTAGTCTAGTCAGTCCATGCCAGTTTGCATTGCCCTCTGCTGGACCATCATGCACTGTGGTTTTCACTACCTGGGTTCACATACTATATTACAGCTGGGGTGTATATTCGCCATGCGTTTTATCACACATCTGGTTATCAAACCATCACTTCAAATGGCACTCCGTTTGGTTACCGAACCTTGTTTGTACGCTCTAGAAAACAATTTTTGCATCCACAAACCTTTCAATTTGAATGGGCTAACATTTTACTGGTACCTGACTGTACCTGCTAACTTTCGCCATGTGTGAATGACCAATGAGGTTCCTTCCCCTTTGCAAAGGTTGCATTGACTTCCCCTTTTTTGTGGAAGCCGACTGATTTTCGTTAATTGCATTTAAAATGTAATTGTTTCAATGGCATGGTCTGTGTGTCATCAATCCTCTGTGGTTGTGTGCAGAATTGAGCCAATTGCAGTGAGGCGTAAACAACGTTTGTGAGTATTTATTAAAATAAAAAAAAACGCAACAGCAAACGTGAAATAGAAACAGTGGTGAAACAAACGTGCGCGATACCGCAGACCTAATAAGTGAATCGAAACCCTATCTAGACAAACAAACACTTACCACAATGGGCGTAACGTATAAACAAAAACAAAGTGCAAACCAAACTTCAGTGTTTAATAGCCTCAGTAATTGCTAACAAGCCCCAGCTGTGCTAACAACAACAAAACAATCGCCAGACACAAGAAGTGCCCCCCACTAAACTCCCCGAGTGGAACAAAACTCACCACACTCATGACAGTACTCCCCTGCACTCCGGGACTGCAGCCACAACTCCAGCTCCACACATGCTACGGCCCCTTCCAGCCACCAACCTCCAGATTCCCAGAGGCCGCCAGAGGGATTGGAAGACCAATCCTCAGAGGTGGCTGGGAGGTGCTGGAGGGCGTGGCTGGAGCTGCCAGGACCAGGCCCCGCCTACGGCGTCCCGGACCTGACCCCACCTACGATGTCTCCTACGTCCCCGAGCTGGTTCCTGTCTACTACGTCCTCGAGCTTGTTCCTGTCTCCTACGTCCCCGAGCTGGTTCCTGTCTCCTACGATCTCGAGTACTCCCCTGCTCTTACATTCTTGACCTGGCTGAGGAATGGCCCCTACCTCCTCCCCCAGGAGTGTCCCCAGACCACAGAGGAGTGTCCCCAGTCACATACCCCGGTGTCCCAGGAGAGGTGTCCCCTGGTCCCTCTGCCACTGCCGGCCTTAAAGGGACTAAACTAAAACCGCCTCAGTGGTGGTGTTTCGTCACTGTTTCTAGTTTTCACGTTCGTTGTTGGGTTTGTTTTTGTTCTAATAAATACTCACGAACGTTGCTCAATTTTGCACAAAAACAACTGATACATGACACTTACACTGTTATAGCCTTTACGCTGGCACTAGATGATGATTGGCTGGAAAGCCCCATGGGGTGATGTAAATAGCCAATTATTGCCCTGGGAAAGGGGAGGGTTGGTTATCAGCAGGAAAATCTCAATGATCAGCTTTATTATGTATGTTTATTATGTATGTTTACATATGTTTATTCTTCCGGTCTGCAGACATCATGGTGGAGGAATATGTGAAATTTGGGCCTCTGGATGTGTTTCTGCGCAGGGAGAAAGCGCTGGTCACTCCTCAGTGGAAATTTATTGTAGCCAAACAGCTGGCGAGTGCCCTGAGTTATCTTGTAAGTAGCCTATTCCCAAACACACCAATGAACGGATATTTAACCGATTAAATTCTGTGTCCTGTTGAAAGTCTCTTCGAAACACCACACCATTGTGTCCTTAGTTCATAAATGTTCCACCTTTTATGGAGATTTGTGTGGTCTGACCCTTTCTACCCGCAGGAGACTAAACGTCTGGTACATGGTAACGTTTGTGCCAAGAACATCCTGGTGGCTCGCCGTGGTCTGGATGAAGGCACTTTCCCCTTTGTGAAGCTCAGTGACCCAGGCATCGGACTCTCTGCACTTTCTAGAGAAGGTTAGTTCATACCAGACCAAAACAAGTTCCTATGTATTCGTCCGTGTTAGATAGAGAATCATTTAGGACATTACATTTCACCCTAGTGAGTAGATTGGGCAACACCATTTTTGTCCCGGGTGGTTTCGCATGGTCTAATGTCTTTTACATCTCATAGTCACAGGATGTCCTGTACAAACCACTTCCTGGTGGATGCGAAGCTCAGTTCCTGTTGTCTCTCACTCATCTTATCTACCTATCAACTCGTCGTTTTAAAAGCAAGCAGAGCGCTTTCCGAGGTTGTTGTCTGAGCTGTGGTTGAGGCTGTGGGATTTTCCCTGTAATGTACGCGCGGGGTGGACAAATTAACAGAAACACCTAACAATATATTAACATTAGGGATCTAATAGGGATCGGGGCCAGGCACTGTCTTCAGATCAGCTCCAGTCCTTCATGGAATGCTGTCATACAAGCGCTGAATTGTGTGTAGTGGGATATTGCACCTGATTCATCATATAGAGAAGCTGCCAGTGCTTTGAGGGATGGACCGCGCACTTTCCACACCAGAACCCACAATTAACGTTCAATAATACTCCGATACCCGCATTGAGAAGGCCATGGAAGAGGTTGGACGTAATCTTTGTTATTAAAACACTCTGGTTTGTTTAGCAGTGTGTGGGGGGGGGGGTGTCATCGCCCTGAAATATTAGAACATCACGAGGGAAGTATTTGCCCTTCAGGATCCACCTGGTCCTGTAAGCTGCCCCTGAAATTCCTTGGCCCTTATTCGACCATACAGAGCAATCATTGGATCCAATGACTCCTACAATGACTCCGTACAGATTAGCGGTTTATTTAGCGGTTGGTAGCACACATTGTGGGCCGACGAGCGACGACACCGATTGGATGCCGGTGGTTCCATCTAACGGTTCCCAGTTGTGTGCGGTTCACACAAAGCTATGCGTCGTTGTGCGTAGGCACTTTTCAAATGGCAGCCCTGACATAGATTCCAGCTTCGTTCAGACCGGTTCACACTGGGGCTGATTCAATTCCGTGGTAATTTTTTGAGGCTGTGTTTTGGGAGCATTGAGCAAATTGTTATTAATCAAGGGTCTATCCCCGTCAGCTATAACTAGCCACCTCCTATGTTTGGTCGTTTTGTCCTCCCCGTGTATAGAGAGAAGCATTATGTCCGTTAGGTTTCAATCGGGGTGTCTGATTTGATTTCTTTGACTTGGACGCCCCGCAGAGAGAATCGAGCGCATACCGTGGATCGCCCCGGAGTGTGTGCCCAACGGCGCCCCCCTGGGAAGTGCCGCGGACCAGTGGAGTTTCGGCGCCACTTTGCTGGAGATCTGCAACAATGGCGATTTGCCCATGAGCGCCAACACCCTCACCGAGGTACCGTAGGCCCCCCGTTATTAGAGACGATTGTCCCTCTGGCCTCCTCTTACCGTTTGCCGTGACGCACGCTTCTCCGTGACCTCTCTCCTTCTCCTGCTAACAGAAAGAGCGTTTCTACGAGACGCGGAGCCGCCTTGCCGAGCCTTCGTCACAGGAACTGGCCAGCTTCATTAGCATGTGTCTGACCTATGAACCCAGGGAAAGGCCATCGTTCCGCACTGTACTCCGAGAGCTCACCGAACTACAGATCAAGAGTATGTGCTCACTCCTTTCAGTCTATTCGTCTTTGTGTTTTCTTTAATAATGTACGGTTGCTTTGGAAAGTGTTCGGAGCCCAACACTTTCTACACATTTTGTGGTTTAATGACCTAATGTGAAATTTATCAAATCCACACATGATACACCTTAATGACAAAATGGGAAAAAAATGCTTTTAGTTCATTTAGAGATGAGAGACAGAAATACCTCATGTACATAAATATTCCGACCCCAGATAGTGACGCGTCAAATTAAGCACACAGACATCCTGCCCTTTCATCGTACTTCAGATGTCTCTTGAACTTGATTTGTTGTCCACTTCTGGGAAGATCAATTGATCGGACATAATTTAGAGAAGCACACACTTGTCTTAACAAGGTTCTGTACTTCACAGAGCACGTCAGAGCAGAACCAAGCCATGATTTCCAAGGAAGTCTCTGAGATAGATAGAATCAATCTGGGGAAGTTAAAAAAAAAATAATAAAGCACAGTTTTAAACGTAATCATTGTGAAAAGGAAACACTCTTTCTGGCACAATTGTGAAAGGGGGGTCTTGGTCGAGAGTGCGACCAAGTAGCCAATGGCCGCACTGAAAGAGGTGTAAAGTTCATCTGCAAAGATGGTGGAACGTGCCAGAAGGACACCCTCCCTGAGGCACTTTATGAACCACAGCTCTATGGTAGAGCTGAGATCTTCGCACTACTGCATGAAGAAGCTGAATACTTCAAGTTCAACTTGACATTAAACATTATCAACAGTGTTGTTGGCGCTGAAGTGCTTACGTACCTTTGTAAATATTTTATATATATGTTCTCTCTAGCCAATTACGTGGTGTTGTGTGTTGGTTGATAGCAACAGATCTAAATATTCGTACCACAACAATATGTTGAGGAAGTAATGAGGTCTGAATACATACTCCAAAGAAGGTATGTGGAAAATAGAGCATGTTTCAGTAATTTATTTACTTTCATATAAAATAATATGTCTATCTTTGTTTTTGGATCAGATCCAGACATTTCCCCGTTGGAGTCTCTTACGGACACAGACCCCAATGTTTTCCTTAAACGCTACCTGAAAAAAATCAGAGACTTGGGTGAAGTGAGTAATTTTGGCCACAAAAAAAACACAACACCCGACTCCCATGAAGCCATGTGCGATCGCGAACGTTGACTTTGTGGTCACTTTTGGTCTACTTGTCCGTGTCCAGCGCTGGTCCTTGTCCCTCTGAGACAGAACGCGGTGTGACTTTTCTCTCCGCAGGGTAACTTTGGGAAGGTGATTCTATATGTCTATGACCCCGCCAACGATGGAACTGGTGAGCGGGTGGCTGTGAAGTCTCTCAAGCACGAGGGGTGCGGCCATCTCCACAATGGCTGGATGAAGGAGATCGATATCCTCAGGTCCCTTTACCACTGCAACATAGTGAAGTACAAAGGCTGCTGCTCTGAGCTGGGTGAGCATCACGTCCCCTGTTGTACACTGCCGTGTTTTCCGAACCCCGCAGATCCAGGATCTGTTCGCGTGCGTCTCAGTTCCGTGTAGGGTGAAGCTCTGTGTTACGTACAGTCTGAGTGAGTGCTGGAAATGCCTGTGTTGTTCATGTCCTGCCACAGGAGGGCAGGTGGTACAGCTGATCATGGAGTACCTACCACTGGGCAGTCTCAGAGATTACCTCCCCAAACACCGCTTGGGTGTGGCTCACAGCCTCCTGTTTGCTCAGCAGATTTGCCAGGTAGGACAACAGCACCACCTGGTATTGCTGGTGTTATGAACCTGTATGTAGTCCAGCTCGTTTTTTTGTGTTCAATTAAGTTCTGTACGCGGTTGGCTTTCAATTTGATGATTTGGGATCCATTATATAAGTGGAAGTCATTTAATACCACACTAGATTATCATCTAACCTCAGGCTCTTTGTCTTTGCTTCTTATCCCATTTGCCTCCCTTGTCTCACCATCTGGCTCTTGTCTCTCCATCTGGCTCTTGTCTCTCTCCGGCTCTTGTCTCCCTATGGATCTTGTCTCCCTCCGCCTCTTGTCTTTCGATCTGGCTCTTGTCTCCCTCGGGCTCTTGTCTCTCCATCCGGCTCTTGTCTCCCTCTGGCTTTTGTTTCTCCCTCTGGCTCTTGTCTCCCTCTGGCTTTTGTTTCTCCCTCGGCCTCTTGTCTCCCTCGGCCTCTTGTCTCCCTCGGCCTCTTGTCTCTCTCCGGCTCTCTTGCTTCTGTTTCTAAGGGGATGGAATATCTGCATTCTAAACGATACATCCACCGGGATTTGGCGGCCCGGAATGTGCTGGTGGAGAATAAGTGTCTGGTAAAGATTGGAGACTTCGGTCTGACCAAGCACATCCCAGAAGGAGATGTTTACTACCGTGTACGGGAAGATGGAGACAGTCCTGTGTACTGGTGAGCCCTGGGGAAGTTCACCCATTATCACCCATTAGTATTGCCGATGTGTATGCATTTAATGTTCATTCGTTTTACAGTACCCTTTCCTTTTTCCAGGTACGCAATTGAATGCCTGAAAGAGAGCAAATTCTCCTTCTCGTCCGACATCTGGTCCTTCGGCGTGACGCTCTACGAAATCCTGACCCAGTGTGACCATCGCCAGAGCCCGCCAGCGGTACGTCTCCCCAGCCGTCGTCTCCACGGCCACGGTCCATTTAATCAAACATTCACTCAAACAATAGTGTGTATGTTCTAATCCGCTGATACACAGTAACGTTTGTGCCACGAACCTCCCGTCGACTAGTGGTCTCGTGGAAGCAATCCCATTTCTCATTCTCAAGCGTTTGAGTGATAGTGTGGTGATAGTGTTGCGTGTGTTCGTGTGTGTGTGTGTGTGTGTGTCTATTATAGAAGTTCATTCAGATGATGGGGAACGTGCGCGGACAGATGACGGTGATGGTGCTCATCAAACTTCTGGAGAAGCACAATAGGTTACCCTGCCCCCGGGATTGTCCTCCCGAGGTAGGGCATACGGCAGAACGCGTACGGCGTTACGTCATGTCTGTTAGCGGAGTGCGCGGACGGAAGCTAACGGGGTGTTGTTTTCCACAGGTGCACTTGCTGATGCAGCAGTGTTGGGATTTTGACCCCGCTAGGCGGCCGTCATTCACATCTCTATTTGAATCCTTCGAAGCGATACGCAAGACTTACGAGCAGCAGCTTAATGTGCGCTTGGACCAAATCAGCCAGTGATTACCTCCCTTTCTCCACAGTTTAGCCATCCAAATACCTCGGCACTACGTTCAGTGATGTGAGAGTATTTCTCGCTAAACATATTTATTACACTTGTGGACCCTGATTGTAATCAGAACGACCAATATGAAATATCAGATAACGGTTAACTAGAGTTAAAAAGAGAGAATATTTTGGTACTTGTATCTATTACTCATCAATGTTATGCAACACTCAATTCCTCGTGAAAAAACAACAATTGACCCCATACACTCAATGTCTGTTGTGCCATTGATTGCTATAGAATGCTTCCTGGTTTTGTGGATCATACCTTTTGGGGCAAAATGGGTTTGACTTATATACTGTTATATATATATATATATACTCTTATATGTTATTTTACATGCTCCGCCTAGACGCCAAAAAGAATGCACTTTATTTGTGACAAATCACTCACTCAATTCTAACCCTCATCTAGATCTTTCGTTTAATATTGTGGTAATCTAACAAGGAGAACTGACTTGAATTGTATTACCCAAGATGGAAAGCTTCATGGCCAAAACCTGTAGATTTTAATTTTGGGGGAGAGGGGATTTTCCCTGGTAAAACTGCTTTCTCATTTCAACCAACACAAGTTCTACGGGCCCTTGTTTTGTCACCACTATGTTATTGGCCAGTTGTGGAATCTGCTAGGATAAAAGAGGACAAATAAAAATTGCCGTCTGTTCTAGAACATAACATAACTGAACATAAGATAACATTTTGAAAGTTATGCCATGTTAGAACATGTTAGAACACAACATAACATATAGAATGTTATGTGATGTTAGAACATAACAGATCGAATGTAAATATTCTGTCCTTGCTTGAGGAGACATTGAATGCATTGTGGATGCTCTCTGTGCGGGGTATAGATGTTTTTAGGCAGTGTGCACACTGTTCAGACACACATCTGTACCACATAAGGCATGCAACCAGAGATCTCTTTTAAGTCCCTAAGTCTTAGAATTGTGAAGAGAGAGCGACATTATTTTGCATAATGTATTTTATTGTTAAGAATCATGTATTTTGTTGGAGTTTATGTTGGCATTTATATATTGATGTGTTATTTATATAACCCCTGTATTGTGCTGTACCATATTTTCTGTTTTCTCCCTTGGGTTGGCTGTGGGGTATTTTAATAAATGGCACTTATATTGTCTAAACCAGGGGAGGGCAAACTTATCAGTTCAGGGGCCACATCAGGATTTATAGATTAAATGGAGGGCCACATTTTGTAATTTGTTAGTTATTATTTATTTGTGGGCCAGAATGGAAAAACTATTCTAATGTATACACATACAATTTATACTATAGGTCTATTATTGTACCTAAATATTTTTAATTCACATTCAGATACATAACAATTGGACTGGCATGTTATTTTGTACATCCCCTCAAAACGATGGAATTGCCCAGAGGGCGGGATTCGACCGACGTGCCTTAGTTTGCCCACCCCTGATCTAAATCCATTTGAGATGTTGTGGCAGGATGTGGGGCCTTTGGTGAATGTTCCAAAATGTTACTACAGTAAAATGCACTTTGGAATGTTGGACCACTTGTTGTAAAAGTGGAGCTGTCGAGCCAAAACAGCAATGTTGTATGTTGTACATTTAACATTACATGAAAGCCACTTGCTTTTAAACGTACACTTGCATGGCTACAACTGGGATATTATGTTGATTCTACTTGTAGATCCTAAACAATGTATTACCAAACCAGGCATAAATTGGGAGGTTAGATTTTTTTACACTGTAGGTCTGTTGCAACATTAATTTCCCACAGCAATGCAAGAGACTGGGGAAAAGCTGCAAGAAGAGTTTCTTCGCATTATTGCAGCTAAAAACGGCACAATCAACTACAGACAGTAATGGGACATAGCGTTTAAACATAGGGTAATTTGGGGTTACATACTAAAGTTATGTGATATTTCCTCTACAGGTAACCGTTAACCTGCAATTTGTTTGGTTAAAGAACTGCTAACACACAGTGTAAATAATATGAAACAGAACGGGTGGGTAAATAGCCTACTTTCCCACACAACTGTAAGTCAACTTTAAGTCCACTCTATGCCCTGAATTCTTGCATACACCACAGTGCCCTCTGCTTGTTTTGAAGGGGAGAATACTATTGTAGGCTACATCTTAACGAGGAGTGAGGCTTCATTTTCAGACATGCATTTATTCATGTCGAATAGATGACTTCTTATAATTAACTGGCATTTGAACCCGTTCTTTTTGGATGGGACAGGTGTAATTTTTTTTAAAGATATATATTTCTGTGCGTTATTTTATAGAGGGGAGGGTGTGAGAGAATGAAATGTTTTTTATAGAACGAGCCTTGGACAGGGTACCATACATGTACACACATGCTGCCGGCGTTTAGATTGCAGACATTAAATTCAAAAAATTATAATGTTTACAATGTTTCTTATTTGGGACTAAACACTAGCCAGTTGGAGAATCCTATAGTCAAAGAATCGATTGCAAGACTTAAACTGAGCTATATATCAACATTGTTTCTTCATTTGGTGCAAATGTATATTTAACCGTTTTCTTTACTCTAGCATGTGTTTTCATGTGTTTGTATTTTTTCAAACATTTCGCTGGTGACTTTCTATTCTGTATCTCTATCAATGTTTAGTAAACTTGCTAAAACAATGCAATGACAGACTCTGTGCATAATCTTTGGGGTGTTCGTTCAGCAAAAAAAAAATACTTTAACACAAACAATTTTGGGTCAATCTGCATTTTGAACTATACGTTTGACAAACTGGTTTTAATGTTCTTCTATTAAATTAACAATTTAGTAGCTTTTTGCGCGCGTTCACCCATTCAATCAAATGTGTATGTTTTCACAAATTATATAGTGATTTCATTATGTTTAACTATTCAAAAGGATAGAACCTACTAGCTGATTTATGACAGATGACGCAAGGACGTTTCATTAACCAGCGCCCCTACCTGACGTAGACGCGCGTCCTCCTCTCGACCAATCACAAGCAGAGTTGCAAGTACGGGTGTATTGTTTAAACTGCTCAAATCCCAACGTGTTGTTAGTTAGACTCCAGAGCAACAGTGATGGCGGCCGCCGTCGTGTCCGTTAGCGCAGCTGCCAGAGAGGAGACCGCAAATGCTGGGCCCACTTTCGCCAGCCGTCCTCCGCCTCACGACAACCATGACAACTGGCGGCCCAACGACCTCGGGCTCGAGCCCAGTGATGAGGAGGAAGCATCGCCAGGCAACGAGGGTCCGCGACGGGTGGATGAAGAGTTGACGACGCTCAGTCCGGATGAGATTCTGTCGCGTCTGGACCGAACCCGTCGGGAGTTTTACAACCGCCGGAAAATTATAATTAAGAGCCTGCCGTCGGATGTTAGCAATCAGGTGAGTGTGCTACACGTTGTGGTAACTTAAAAAATGAAGATGCGAATTGCGTCATGTTTGAGTTGTGACTGGATACGATTTGAATGTAACTTTAGTTTGGCTAACTTTTTGTGTAATTTGATGTATTTAATGTTTTTTTTCATGTTAAAACGTGTGATGTATGAAGGAATTGTGCTGTATACATACAAGTTGATTGGTATGTAAATAATACTTGCTGCGTCCACATTTCATTAACTCGGTCAGCCGCACTGGGTCGACTAGCAGCTGTTCAGCTAACAAACCAACAGCGGTAGATTCATTGTTAAATGTACTGCAACTACCTGCCTGTTCCGTGACATTTTATTATTTTATCAATTAACTACGCTCAATATTTAAACCGCTCATATGTGGTTTAAGTAGTGTTATCATTCCAGTTAGCTGCTGTACTTAGACTTAATTCCTTGCTAAATAAAGACCGTGCCAATTATTCATTTAAATGTTCATATCTAGTTAACATTCACGCTGATAGTTGTAAACTATTTGATATCGTTAAGTATCCGGTAATAGTCAGTACTCTATGTACTGTTTGAGGTTTAATCACCCTTTAATTGCACGTCATCGTGCGTGGTAGGTGACATAATGGAGAATTTGAAGTGCAGGGAAATCCTCGTGCGTCCAGTCAGTATTGGACTTTTACTGTGGTATGAGACAAAATAGCAACTCATGTGCTATAATATCACACGTGTGTGTGTGTGTGTGTGTGTGTGTGTGTGTGTGTGTCTGTAATTACGTTAGACCACTCGTTCAAATAGTCTGTTCTGGTGAAATACAAATGTCCGACATTACATTCGTTAGCCACTCCGGAACAAGTGCCTTTTTTGGAACATGCTTGACTCATGGGGAACGAACCGTAGACTGGTCGCGTGCCATTGTTTGCCTGGGTGCATTCTGGGAGTTCGAGATGGGAACAGGGGGGAGAGCTGTGGTGACAAAAGGGTGAAGGTGTAGAGACAACACGGCCGCTTGCAGAAAGTGCTGGACAGCATTGCGATTCGTTTGTGGAACAGGCAAAGCTTTGTGGAACCATTTGTCTACAACAGTGAATGGGCCAGTTTTCTCCCCATGGCCCATGACTTTCCTTTTATTCTGGCAAAGATTCATGTTCTAGCAAGGAGTCATTCTTATGTATGATACATACTACAATATGTAGCTCACTAAATGTTATGGCTATTCAGACATTACTGTTGTGGAAAACCCTTGCCGCTGTGTTTCTCCCTATTTGGACTTTTTAACTTTTTAAGTGGTGGTAGTATGACTTTAATACCAACTCATTAAGTTGCTCAACATATGTTATAATGGAGCAGGATCTACATAAAATATTAGATATTGCTTGCCTCATGATCCATATTTGATGTTTTGAAGAGATTAGGTTGAGCATCTATGAGCCCACTTTAAAATGAGAATTTACTTCGCTATAGGCATAGGTGTTGTCCATTTTTTAGTTTTGGTTGGTTCATGTCATATGTGATAGTTGGAAGGATGAACTTTTTGCTCATAAACCTAACAATTATAACTCCACTGCCCATTTCAGGAGGTGCATGAGCTCTTGAGGAACTACGACTTGAAGTACTGCTTTGTGGACAAGTACAAGGGAACCGGTAGGTGTCGGCAAACCTTCATCACAAAGGGACACACAGGCCTCCTGTGTTGCATGGTTGTACTGAATTACGTATTTACTTTCACCTCTACACTATATGCAATAGATCTCCAACCCTGCTCCTGGAGAACTACTGTCCTAGTTTTTTTTTCGCTCAGTGTTATTTAGCACACCTGACTCTAACAAATGAATGCTTTATAACTGGCCGAGTCTGCATGTATATGGTGTTGGAGAATAAACAACAAGTTGCTCTCCATGGACAGTGTTGGATAGCCTTGCTCTAACTATTATAATGGCTTTTGTATTCTGCATTGTAGATTGGTAATGTCATTCGGTTGAATCCTTGGTACTTCACTAATCAGGTTAATTGTCTTATTAAATTTATCAACAGCATGATTGTGTTTAAGAGCTAATTTATTGCTAATGTTCAAAAATGTATTGTTTTGGCTAGGCTGTGTAGGCTATTTTTCTACTTTTATTTAACAGACAGCTCCTTTTATTTAACAAAGCAAAATGGGGTTTAGAGTAGAACCACTGCTCAGATTTTCCTTAACCTTCACCATTCCCCATGATTTTTTTTGTTTTCGAGTCTTGTATTGAACTGCTTGGCTCAGTCAATACAAGACTCAAACATAGTTTCTTATCAAGCGAAGTCCTTGTCTTGGTGATTTAATATTGTTCAGACAAAACATAGATACTTAAAAAATCTCCATTTTGGATTCCCCTGAAATCAGTCCCTAGCTGTGCCTGTAGTCAACACAACATCCCAGTACAGCTACTTGGTGTCAGGTTCTGACATGTGCATACAGACGTGTCTCCATTAAAGTCATAACACTCTCACTGTACATTCAACCGTCCCGCGCAGTCAATACCTGTCTTCATTAGCGCATGTTCTCTCTCCTCAGCCTTCGTCACACTTCTCAATGGGGAGCAGGCGCAGTGTGCCATCAAGGAATTCCACCAGCATGTGCTGCGGGAGCGGGAGATCTCCGTGCAGCTGCAGCCCACAGACGCTCTGCTGTGCATCGCCAACCTGCCCCATGCTTTCACCCAGCAGCAGTTTGAAGAGCTTGTGAGGCCCTTTGGCAACCTCGAGCGCTGCTTCCTGGTCCACAGCGCCTCCACTGGCCACTCCAAGGGCTACGGCTTTGTGGAGTACATGAAGAAGGACTCTGCGGCCAGGGCGAAGTCTGAGCTTCTTGGAAAGCAACTGGGCTCCAGGATGTTGTATGTCCACTGGACCGAGGTGGGCTCCCTCACGTACCCTCTGCTGCACTCCAGGTGTCTCTGTGTGGACCGCCTGGCCCCGAGTCTGCTGACCGCCCAGGACCTCCGCAACGCCCTGGCTGACACTCACAGTCCCGTCTTCTGCCAGGTTGGCCTCATTTCCTAACACACACTCTGTATAAAACAGTGTACCAGGCACTTGTGAAATACTATATCAATTTGCTTTTTGGTCTCAGATCTCCCTCACAAACGTTCTGTCAAAGCAGAAACACAATTAGAGAAACTCTAGAGATTTAGAGAAACATATTTATTCAGTCGGACAGGTTTCATATAAATCAGTAAGAGAATCCTATTTAAATTATTACTCCATGAATAACCAGATTGATGCCCATCATGAACTGAATTTTATCATTTTTATTGTTACACAAAGACGAAGAAAGTTGCTAGCTGCCTCAGTGTTGGCAGCCCCAGCCAGTGTCCTGGGTTCGTTCTCTGGTACATAACATCTCCATCCACCAGCTAGCTGATTAGCTGAAGGTAGTCTATGGCCATGAACGTAAGCTGCTGCTAACTGACGCACTAGTAGTGTTTACAGTAGTCATTGGAATTTGCTGTGATTTGTTTTTTGTATTGACTAGATGCGCCGTCTTCATTTTGCGGTGACCTGCACTTATGTGGGCTGCTTGCTCCTCTAGAAGTCATCTGTATTCACTGCAGTTGTCAGTGTGTGTGCAGGTGAAGCATGTCACTCAGGTCGACTCTTGTTGATTGTTAATGGCTGATTTTGTTGCTGGTTCTTTGTGCTGTGGCAGTTGGCCTCAGGCTGCTCTGTTACTGAACTTTTTTCTGACTAGTAGGATTTGGCAGTTGTCTACAGCTATACAAAATGTCGCACAGGCGTTTCCACATTGCTGCTTTAACCTACGAATCACCGACTCATTTGGTTTGTCTTAAGATTCTCTGGTGATTTTTTTAAATATTTTTTTGTCCAGATAATGTCTTGCTGTCGGGAATCCAGATCGACAACGAATTCAACAAAAATAATCAGTTGTATTTTTCAATTTAAAATATAGTTTTTTTTGTAGTCTCGTACTATTAACAACTACCACTGCATGTTATATCAACAGGTGCTGTGTATATGTCCCAACACTGTGCTCGGTCTGCTGTATGTGTTGAGTTGTCCATCACTGCATGATGTCACCGTGTAAATGCATTCCTCTGAATCTACATTATCTGCACGGTGTGAGCTAATGATTTGGAGTAACTGTGTGTATAGGCTCGTATTTGCTCTAAATCTGTATTCACTGCAGTTGTCAGTGTGTGTGCAGTCAGACACCATGAGCTTGTAGTGATGTCCTGGTCAAGTCATATCTTAGCCCGCAGTCCCCACAATTGATTATATACCTCGGTTATATCCAGGAGGTTTCGGGTTCATATCATATCGTTTGTATACAGGATCTGTTGTACTGGAAATTATGTTTCTAGGATTAACACTTGATAAAAAGCCTACATGAACTCGAGAAACAATGTTTTAAAGTAAGCTACATTTCAGGCCCCTGTCTTGCTGTAACTGAAGCACTTTATCTAAACAATGCCACTCCAGTGGTAAGCTCTGCTGTGTTTTTTGAGTGTTTCTGGTTGGGTGGTTCTTCAGAACTTCATTTGATCCATAGTCTGATGGTTGAAAATGCCTTGTTTGCTGTTATGGGACGCCGTGGGCCAAACAAATTGCTCTGCACATCACTATGGGCTACAGTGTTATCGAGGTGTTATATTCAAAATGTAATCACACAAAATCCCTTTCGCCTGTCAAAGGTTTTGTTGCGCACGGGCAGAATTTAAAATGAGCTCTTGAATTAACTTTCCTCCGCTTCCTGCCGTCCTACTCCAGAGAAGCTTCTGGCACATGTTGTTTTGTGTGTGTCATGGCGGCTGTTGTTTTTTCAGAGTTTTTGAAGTGTTAAAGGTCGTGTCCGGGACATCTGTGATGAAGTTCTGTCCCGGGCGTCTGTAGTGTCAGAACGGGTGTGAACGGACAATTGGCATGGAGGAGGTTGACAGAGATTCTCATTATGTATGGAGCCGGGGCTTTGAGGCCTCACCTTTACCCTGCTTTCCCTGTGGCCACTCAGAGTTTCTATGGCGATGATCATTGCCGGTTTCCATGGTGATGACCACCTGACTCTCCCAAGTGGTGTCAGTCAGCTGGCCTCTGGCCCTGCAGGCCTTTCTGGAATGAGACAGCGGAGCAGGACCAAACAGTCATTTATATACCTATAGGGCACAGTAGGTCTTGGTTCGACAAAAACCTCTAAATATTGGCTTTTTTTTAAGCATTCAAAGCACGGCTGTACATCTAATTTGTCTTAACTGCTGGACAGATTAGATGTCTGTTCCTGTGGTATGACACGTTTGACTATTTTATAGCTCACTTTGTGCTAATCAACTAGGCTTCTTAATCTTTGTAGAGCCTTTCGGGTTAAGTGGCTTGTTCAAGGGCAGTATCAACACGCCTTTGAAACCATCCAGCTGCTTTTTAGTCACAGAACACGACTAGGTTCTGCCCACTTCCTAATTAATATAGGAAATAAAGGTGTTGGATGTTTTTACATGTTATAGCAATATCTGACTCAATTTTGACTCATCAAATGGCACATGTAGAATTAAAGCAAGGTGCTATCATACTGTCAACAGTTACTCCTGTGAAAAATTTACTTGTTACCGAATTGTTAAACTGTCACATTGTAACTTCACATCCTGATATGTTTTTGTGATTTTTAAGTGATAGACATTTGATCAGTCAAATTTCTATCCTTGATTTTGTTAATAGACCTGGCAAGTATTTAAAATCCAAGAAATAGTTTGGCCTATTCTGGGAAATATGCATCTGTAGTGTAGTTGTGTTTTAAGACAAACTTTAAACGTTTTAATGACACACTCGTCTCTAGTCTGGATTTGCAAACCATGTTTGCTTGCAAATGCCTCCAGGCACAAGATTTAGTACCTGTTGTTTTTTTGTTGAAAAACATACACGGCATAGTTTAAAATGTCCTACTGATGGCTTGAGCTATGAACGTTATTCTTTGGTCATTCAACTTTGCCTGCAATCCAGATCCAGCTGTTTTAACAGTATATTTACTATTACAGTTGGCCCAAGGCCAGGATGGCAGTTTCCGACGCTTTGCTGTGTTGGAGTTCTCCTCTGCTGAGATGGCTGAGGAGGCGCAGAGGACCGCTGATGGCAGAGGGGTGGGAGGAACCCGTCTCCGAGTCTCCTTCTGTGCCCCTGGACCCCCAGGAAGGAGCATGCTGGCTGCCCTCATTGCTGCCCAGACCATGGTAAAGACTCTCGACCTGCCTGTCTGCCTTCTAAATACCACAGTTACCTGTAGCCGTGTCTAACGCTGCCCTGCCCTACAGGCTCTGAACCGGGGGAAAGGTCTCCTCCCGGAGCCCACGGCCATGCAGATCCTCACGGGTCTAAGTAACCCAGCCACATTAAAGATGCTTCTCAACCCCCTCAACCAGGGCAGGAAACAAGGTAAATGAATGGCATTAAGATGCTACGGTCTTCAGGGTAAATCCCGGGCGTATGAACCGTGTTAGATGAGGTGTGTGTGTTCCCTGCAGGTCTCCTCGGTGCCGCTCCCCCCATGCCTCTGCTGGGTAACCCCGCCCTATCTGCTGCTCTGCTCCAGCTCCTACTCCAGAACCAGGCCCATGTCCAACAGGTACCTCAGCAACCACCTCAAACCCCGGTCTTTCCCCTTCCTCATGCTTCCCTCACTTCCCAGGCTGTGAGTTCGGTCTCTTCATTCACACTACTTTCTTTCCTCTACTATCAGCAAGCCTTTTTGGGGAATCATCTTCTCTGGGCACAGGTGCTGCATAATAAAGAGAATCGACTGTTTCCCTGCGTGAGTGATCTCTCTCGTGTGTGTGTGTGTGTGTGTGTGTTGTGCACATGTTAAAGCTGGGCAATATTGAACTACACACACCCCATGAATTTAACAAAATAATTAAACCGTTTACTCACTCAGTCTCAGATTCACGTGTTTAAAAAAAATTTTTTTAATCTCTCCATTTGAACCTGGTGAGATTCCTCTAGTTGCCACCTTCCCAGGTCATGTTGGCCAGTGGTTGCTCAGTAATGGGCCATCAAGTTTAAAAACCCATCTTACTGTTGTTAACGTTATACAGTCTGTCTGGGGTTAGTCTAAAGCATCCCATAATGACCATGGCCATAAGTCTGTGGGCGGGTTTGGTTTAGGATTGTTAAACATTTCACAGGAAATTCAGATTTGTTTTTTAAATCGGTTCAGATTAGTTGCTCTCGTGGGATTTGTATTCCTGTGATGAATCGGATAATGTGAATAAGCCCGAATCACTATGTCTAATTTTTATCTTTTCGCTAAGTAATTCCATAATGGGAAATTACTAATTGAAACATGTGTTTTGATAAGAGATAAACAACAATAAATTGAACGCTGCCAAATGTAGCAGAAAAAAAACAGTGTAAATAGACTTCCATTGTTCTAATGTGCAAATTAGTTTACTTTCTTGTCCACGATTAAATGGCATTTAAATGTTATTGCTCTGCTAGAATGGGGATTTTAGATGCAGTTAGAATGTGACTCTGGTCTTATGCGGTTCCGATCAACTAAAATAAACTGCTCATTTGGCTCTGAAAGGGCTCCTCAAATTTCTTAAAAATAAACCAAAATTTGAATGAACGTGTTATATTTAAAACATCTACATATGCACTATTGTCCTAAATTCTTTGCAATGGACTTCATGTAACCTCGTCCTCTCACGGCGGGCTGGGGGGAGGAAATGGCAATTAACTGTGGTTTCGCTTAGTGTCGCTAAATATCTCCTATCTAGGCGGCCTAATGTAGTCTATGAAACTGCATCTGCTTAGTAAAACTGGTATAGGGCTTAATTAAATGCATTTAATTAACCTTTTGTTACTTATCTGTTGTTGTTTTTCTGATAGCCTAGTTTACATGGGTAGTACAAACCCCCCCTGGTTGACATGGGTAGTACAGACCCCCCCCTGGTTGACATGGGTAGTACAGACCCCCCCCCTGGTTGACATGGGTAGTACAGACCCCCCCCTGGTTGACATGGGTAGTACAGACCCCCTGGTTGACATGGGTAGTACAGACCCCCTGGTTGACATGGGTAGTACAGACCCCCCTGGTTGACATGGGTAGTACAGACCCCCCCTGGTTGACATGGGTAGTTGTCGTGGAAATTAGTTAGTTTGACACTTAACAGTAGGGGTGGGCGATATGGGAAAAATATCATATCACGATTTTTTCAGGAAAAATCACGATTCACGATTTTATCACGATTCTTTTTCATGTTGCTTTTTAAGACTATTTTGCTAATTACTGAGCTGCAATACAAACAAATTATATCTCCATTTAAATAATATAGCGTTACAAGGTAACAAAACATAAAAGGGAAAAAAAATTAAAGTAGCATATTTTAATCACGTGTATATTTAAAGGAAGTGCAATGGTGCAAAGAACCACCTTCATTCTCATCCGCAGCTTCACCATCCATTCACTGTGTAACCTGCCATCCATCTACAGCATCAGATGATCTACTGTGTTATCATCCTGAATTAAATGAATTGTGAATTATGCAGTAAAAAATTTTACTAAAATAGTATGTAGCCTATTTATTGTCTTATGTAGCCATACAATACAAAATTAAAACCATGATTTTAAAATGCACAGGCTATGATATTTAAATTTCTAAAGATCGAATAAATTAAAATCAATCAAACTGTATGTCCTATTTTGATGTAATAAATGCTAAAACATTTTAGATCACAAGCGACGCGCAATCAAATGATTTGCGCATGATTGGCCGTATATATTGCAACACAGACTGTTGAAATAAAAACATTAGGCTACAGTGTATAATTTGATCATTTACATTTGTAAAATGTATTATAGTAATTACAGCCCAGTAACTAAGGCACTATAGACAATGAAACACGTATTTTACAACACAGTTTGTATATTGGTCACGGTCGGGTATATTCTGCTGTTACCCGGTAGATACATTAATCAATTTCGTTTTATATTTTCGTTCTGTTTATTTAGTAAAACATATATTTCTTTATAAACGTAGGCCTACCTCTTTTTTCTAGTTCATTCAAATTCAACCAAGCCAATCAATCTATTATCTATGTATATCTCGCAGCTTTTGTCTGCCTGAGCAGGACACGCATACTAACCGGTTGCACTGCGCAGAGTGTTCATTAGTGATGTTATGAGTGCACATGAGACCGCAGCAAATTAATCGGTTACATATATCCAGTTTCATATAGATCGGACCAAAACGCGACCAGTTTCATGTAGACCAGACCAAAACGCGTCAAGTTTCATGTAGACCAGACCAAAACGCATCCAGTTTTATATAGACCAGACCAAAACGGATCCAGTTTCATATAGACCAGACCAAAACGGTGTCCAATATAGATCGGACCAAAACGAGATCAGACCAAAACGCATCCAGTTTCTGAAAACGGGACAAGGTAAAATGCACGTATTTAGGAAAAGTCATGGAAGAACGAGGCTGTAGCTTTTCAACATTATATATTTATTTTAATTACTAACTGCAACGCCCGCGGGCATGGGCTGTTGGCGCTTCTAGTGTTAACACGCTGACATCTAGCGCACCGCGCATTGCATGTTGATACGTAGCTGAAAAAACGCCATAGATCTGCATCTAATTGAACGTGCACTGGAGCGCGATTCTACGATATTTCCGAAAAAGTGAATCGTGGAGACATTTTAATCGTCCACGATTAAATATCGTCATATCGCACACCCCTACTTAACAGGTTTAATTGCAATTAAGAAACCATTTCTCAAATACAGGTTTAAGCTTTTGCATTGATCAGATCAATCCCTATAGCAAGCTTAAAGAATAGGGTTGAGGAAAGCTTTCATCAGACAACAGGACAATAACCTTTGCTGGATCAGACTGACCTAATGATTACAACTTCTGCATGGTATTTAAAGGAATGAAGTTACGCACACTCATTGACACACCAACCTAAACAGAGATGATGGAGAACAGATGAGGTATATAGGATAATATTCATGACATATGGAGCTGTCATGAAAACCCGAGGGTCACTCCCCAGTCAAGTCGAGAGAGGCCTAATGCATATCCATTTATGGTGGGACACATATGCGATGAACAAAGACTCATATATTTCCGATTGACAGTCCATCCCAGATAAGGTAAACAGGACATCTGTTTCTAGCATTGGGCTCCTCTAACAATGTAAAGATAACATTCCGGCTTCTCCTCCGAAAGGAACCAGATTCCGTTTTTCAGAGTCTCGTGCTTTCCGTTCTTAACCTTTCTCTGTGCCTTTTAGCCTAAACAACATCTATGCGACTTACATGTAACTAAACTTCTTGAATGATCATAAAATTCCATAACAGTAGTACAGACCCCCTGGTTGACATGGGTAGTACAGACCCCCTGGTTGACATGGGTAGTACAGACCCCCTGGTTGACATGGGTAGTACAGACACCCCCCCCCCCTGGTTGACATGGGTAGTACAGACACCCCCCCCTGGTTGACATGGGTAGTACAGACCCCCCTGGTTGACATGGGTAGTACAGACCCCCCTGGTTGACATGGGTAGTACAGACCCCCCTGGTTGACATGGGTAGTACAGACCCCCCTGGTTGACATGGGTAGTACAGACCCCCTGGTTGACATGGGTAGTACAGACCCCCCTGGTTGACATGGGTAGTACAGACCCCCCCCTGGTTTAGCTCTTTTCTGTCTCCAATTCCACATAGCTAGAACGCAACACAGACAAGCTGTATTTCTGTGCTGTGCATTTCTCTTCTAGTCATCATAATTGGTGATTAAACTTTTAGTTATGGTCCGACTCTAGCATGTTGTGATGAGCCTACTCTAAACCGGAGCTGGTAAGTGCTCTGTCTTAAAGTGGTTCCTTTGAGTTGTGCCTTTGCTCGGCAGTGATGTCCTACTGGTTTGGTTTTTAAATGTGTAACTATATTCTGACTCTCTCGACTGTAGCGCCGGGTAAAGGAATGTTTAATTCCAATATCTAATGGAGTGTTTTCCGCCTGTTGTGCATCACTGTGTCCCATCCAGCTGTGACTAACCTTCTGTCCCCCTTTAGGCTGGACTGATTGGGGACAACCCTCTGGCTGCACTGCCTCTCCAGCAGGGACTCCATCTGCTGGGAGACCTACCTCAAGGTTTGGCCAGCACTTCTACTGCTGTAATGGCATGATTTAATGAAGTCTTGCTGCTTTTATTCCATTGCCATAACGTACCCCTGAACGAAAATGTGAATGCTTCATCCCATGTATAACGAACTGGGATTATATCCCTGGAATGTTCCATACAAACAACCTGCTTATTTGTGGAATATTGTTGACAAATGTATTTGTTGGTGAGCTTTGCCAGTTTGTTCAGATCATCCATCAACCTGACAGTTGTGTCATGTCAAGAAGCTGGTTAAACAGCGTGACCATTACGCCAATGTGCTTTGTCCTTGGTGCTGGTGATGAGTAGAACTGTGTAGTTGGTCTGCTGACTGCAGGAGTTTCTACCAGAGCTGCAGGTCAGAGCTGCAATCAATCAAATTTTGTTTATAAAGCACTTTTTACAACAAATGTTGTTACAAAGTTCTTTTACAAACACGCAGCTTGAATTCGACAGAGCACACATCGAATTGATACATGGCGGCTAGGATAAACTCCCGAATGTGTCAAATTAGGAAGTAACCTAAAGAGGAACCAGGCTCTGGGTGGCCAGTCCTCTTCTAGCTGTGCTAGGTGAACTTATATTTAATTGAATATTTATTAAATGCATTTTTAATATGTAAAGAGTCACCCGCTGGGTGACCAAAAGTGGTCCTGGAACCGAGCCTTGAGGAACACCAAAGCATACCTTTTATTTGTCAGAGGATATCCACACCAAATAACTAAAGTCTATCTGATGAATGAGACCTTAACCACAGGCTTGTGCTTCCGATGTTCTCTTTACCAAAAGCAACCTGTGTTGTAAATAACTTTGCGGAGATCTGTTGCATGCTGTCTTCATACTCAGACTAGCATCGTTAATGACTTTGGTGGGAAAATGCTCGCTTGTGATGGCCACATGCTCGCCCGTAGGCATTTCTCTGCTCCTGCATGATGTTTAGGTATTTGGGATATTAATATGGTTCGTTTTGTCCCCAGTTGGTGTGGCTCAATCCTTGGGCATCCAGTCCGAGCCCATGGGCTCAGTCAAGCCCCCCTGTATGGGTGTTCCCTTGGGCAGAGAGTCCCCCATGAGCTTCTCTCAGACTCCGTCCCCGACACTCCAGGGCGTCTCCATGCCCTTCCTGGGTGGGATGATGGGATCAGAGGTGCTTGCAGCACCTGGGGTAAGCAGACGATTAATATGCGGTGTCATCCTGATGTACGTTCCACCAGGGATGCCGCTGATGAGATGTTAAACTAGCGCCTCAATGTTGTCATTAATGAATCGGGGGTTCTTGACCTTCGGTCCGCTAGGTGTCCATTCTAGGAGATCCCCCAAAAGATGGAACCCATCAGCAGAGTTCCTTTGTCAACGGTCACAGCATGTTCCCCTCAGGTAAGCGATACTTGACCAGCTCTGTGAAAAATGTCTGTTGACACACTCAAACATGATATTCTATTTGGCAAGTGGATCATGGTATGACTGTTTTCAAATTTTGTTGATTTTGTGACTTTGTTTTAAACTCATGAGCTATTCTGGCTATTTCCACTGCCAACATTGAGTCACCTTCCCCTGCCGTAGACTTTATTTGAGCTCTTCCATGCCTGCTGTCCTTCACCCAGGAGCCAACTGCCGATCCCACCCTTACAGGAAGCGGTCAACGTTAGAGAACACGTCGAACCAGCGCAGCCAGGGCATCCACTGTAATTACAGCCTGCGTTACCAGGAGTCCTACACCCCAGACTACCCCCCAGTGCACCAGGTTAGTTCCCGGTCATCCACTGTAATTACAGCCTGCGTTACCAGGAGTCCTACACCCCAGACTACCCCCCAGTGCACCAGGTTAGTTCCCGGGCATCCACTGTAATTACAGCCTGCGTTACCAGGAGTCCTACACCCCAGACTACCCCCCAGTGCACCAGGTTAGTTCCCGGTCATCCACTGTAATTACAGCCTGCGTTACCAGGAGTCCTACACCCCAGACTACCCCCCAGTGCACCAGGTTAGTTCCCGGTCATCCACTGTAATTACAGCCTGCGTTACCAGGAGTCCTACACCCCAGACTACCCCCCAGTGCACCAGGTTAGTTCCCGGTCATCCACTGTAATTACAGCCTGTGTTACCAGGAGTCCTACACCCCAGACTACCCCCCCAGTACACCAGGTTAGTTCCCTGTCATCCACTAGGTTGTGTGCTGTTAATGGGACTCCTATTTGTCAAAGTGCTTGACGTTAGTAACTGGTTCTGTGCTGGTTAAGGTCACTGACCATGTGTGTGTTTCCAGTAGTTAGTGGGTGGGCTTATATAGTGCCTCTGTGATGGACTGCAATAGGAAATGCTTGCCATATTCGCAATATATATGTGGAGGCACTTTAACCTGTGCCGTGTTTCCAGTACAATCCAAACTGTGTTAAATAAGCAGTGGGATTGACTATCTTCTGCTTCTGCTCTCCCCAGGATCCTCTGGCCCATCTGTACGGACAGCAGGAGGCCCTGGACACGGCTTCTCTGGCAGGGTTTGGACAGCAGGTGAGAGCCTTAGTGCTGGGGTGTTCTGACTGAAAGCTCATAAATGTTCTCCATGGCCTGTGAGTTTTGCCGTGGGCCGGGTAGTGTGCTGTTAATGCTAATTTCCTACGGGTGCCGTTTCAGATTTATCACTCTTGATACTCTTAATCAGATTTACTTGGATTTGCTAAACCCGGAGGTGCTTTTTTTAATGCAGCTAAAGCTTCTGACTGTAGTTCACATATCTGTGCTATCACTGAATCCGCTCCATTCCTCCACTCATTCACACATTATTTAAAGCAAAGAAATTGTCCAGACGGCTGAAAATGTGCAATTATTTTTAATATTCATTAAAACAAATCCTAAATAATGCATGCCTGGATCGATGCTATGTAAAATCCCTTGCACCTTACGGTTATTTGAGGCAAATAAATTGTCCAGACAGCTGAAAATGTGCAATTATTTTTATATTTATTAAAACCAATCCTAAATAATGCATGTCTAGATTTTTGCACCTTACGGTTTGAATTCGTAAATCTGCAAACATTCTTCCAACGCATGCAAAATGAAATGTACTTGTTTTGTTTCTACGGTTCTAGGCATGCCTGGAAGTGTTTGTCTATTAAGGAATGGACAAGGCCGACTAGTCAGGGAATTGTAAATATAAAATAGTTCCTTAGTAATTATTTCCACAGCCAATTGTTGGAATTTGTCTTTAGAAGTTTGTACTTGAAATGTTACGTAAACTGTGAGGTTTAAGTAGAAATTCTGCATTTCTGGGTATATGTATAAACATTGTTTCCACTTCATAAATGTCACTTGAACCTAGGTCCCATAGTAAGAACAATATAGGCTAATCTAGTCATGCGATTTTGGCACTCACAAATGACGCTAATAAAGTATTACAAGCGCCAATGTGAAGGTCTTTGTAAATTAGTTGGTAAGCGAACAATCCGTTGTCGTTGTCACCGTGTTGGATGGAGAAGTGAAGACCAAAGCGACTACGACAAGGTTATGGCCAGACAGCTGGATCTCTGAAATGTTAAGGCTTGTTGGGTGCTAATGAGCCATATTCTCTGCTACATTAAAGTGTACACAAGTGTAACAATAATACATTGTGGAAACATTAAGTTGTCCATTATGACATAATAATCTATGTTTTGTCTCCGTAGCGACCTCCCCATCCTGACTACAGTGAACAGGCCTCGTCTCACTACAGTTACCCCTTGAGTCCTCCCCTGACCTACTACAGCCCCGGGCTGTCTGGCAGCCTGTCCTCCAGCCGTCTCAATAAGGTACATCCCCAGACAGACCAGTGGCCCACGGCTGCTTACACATTCACTCACTGTGTTCTAGCGCTCTGCCCAGAGCCCTGCAGCAGATCTGCCTTTTTCAAGGCTTTAGTGCATATTGGTAATGGCTTAGTGTCACTAAGGGTAATGGTTGAGTGTTACTGTGGCTGTCTATGGTCATACTTTGTTGCTAGCTGCATTTATGCCCCTGACCTGCTGCTCAGCTGTACAACACCTGCTGTACGACTAGATTTCTGCGCTCTCGCACAATCATGCATTTAATATTTATCCTTGTCTAATGGTTCTCTAAAAATGATCGTTCATGCGTTAGAAGCTGCAATGACTGGGGGTTCAGGTTTTTACCCTTTCTCTTGGCTTTTTGGGTTTAATTAACTTCACCACAAATTAAATTCTGCCCGTTTTTGTTAATTGTTGTAATATTAAGAATCTCTCTCTGTGTGTTTGTGGCTAATTGAGGCACGCTTTCCACTATTTTTTTTGATGAGGGATGAACTGAAAAGCTCATATTTTCGATGTGTTGATCTGCTCTTATGTACAGTGGATATAGAGTCTACACGCACTTCTTAAAATGCCAGGTTTTTTTGTGTGAAAATGAGAAAGATAAATGATATCTGAAACTTTCCCACCTTTAATGTGGCATATAACGGGAACAGTTAAATTTAAAATACAAACTGAAATCTTTGAGGGAAATATAAAATTTAAATTGTACAATAACCTCGTTAAATTGTACAATAAGTGTGCACACCCATAAATTAATACTTTTTTGAAGCACCTTTTAATTTTATTACAGCACTCAAGCCTTTGGTTATGAGTCTACTAGCATGGTACATGACACGTGAATTGGATTTGTCTTTTGGGTCATTGTCGTGCTGAAAGGAACTTCTTCTGCAGCTTTTTAACAGAAGCCTGATGGTTGTGCTAAAATTGCCTGGTATTTGGAACTATTCATAATTCCCTCCATCTGAATGATGCCACCACCATCCTTCACTGTGGGTATGGTGTCTGGGTGATGTGCAGTTTTTTAACCACATTTGCCTAAATGATTTTGGGAGACTTGATTTTGTTTTTGCCATCTTCAGTCAGGCTTGGATTTTTTTTTTCTTCGTAGGTAAAGGCTTCTGTCTTGCCGCCATAGCCCATACATAAAAAGAATATAATATTGTCACGTATAGCACACAGCCAGTCAGAAATTCATGCAGCTCCTTTAAGCCTCGTCTTTTCATCAATTTGAGTGATGTTAGGTTCTTGGTAATGTCTCTGACATATTTTCTGTCTTTACTGTTTTCCATGGTAAAACTAATGCTTTGTAAAATGTGTACTCTTCTTCTGGCTGAGATCTTTCAACAATTAGATCCCTCTGATGCAACTAACAAAATGTCAGAAAAATCCTTCTTTAACAGCTGTCCTTTGATTAATCTTCAATAGAGTTCATTTTAATTGATGGCAGGTGTGTAATGAGTTCTATTTAACATGAGTTTGAATGTGATTGGTTAATTCTGAACATCCCTAGTAATAAGACAGTGTGCACACTTTTGCAAAATTGCAAGGTTTTATTTCCCCCTGAAGGTTTCAGTTTGTATTTCACGTTATTAGGTACATTAACGGTGGAAAAAGTTCTGACTCGATTTATCTATCTAATTTTTTCACATAAAACCTGGCGGGTCTGCAGACTTTATAACCACTAACTTGTGGCTTGCCCACTGAGTTGGACGGCCTGCTGTTAGCACAGTGCCTCAGCACTATTGAGAAATTCAATGTTAGTGACTGCATTAACTCAGCTTAAGCTTGAAACCCTAAAGCTATACCGACGTGCCAGACAGGCTCTGCACGGATAAGGAAACGATCCAGGAGGCTTCGACCTTCCTCTGGGTATTAAGGCTGAACAGGGTGGAGTCAAAAGGCAAAATGAGCTCATGGTGAAATTCAACACGGCTTACATTATTGGCAATGTGGAGATGCGGTTTGATAAGTGTTAATCAATCCCACATATATTGTCATGTAGGACTTTATTATTATGCTATTGGTTCAGCTTTGCTTTGTCTCCCTAATTCTTGTTGATGGACGTTGGTGATTCCATTATCTTACATTTGAGTGTAGGCTGGGTAAACGTCTTTATTCAGAGAGGGTAGACTATCTTTAAGAAGAACAAATTGTTGTGAAACATCAATAAGAACAATGTTTGTGACAATTGCAGCTGTCAAATTAAACGCTTGGCTGTCTGACCTAGTGGCTGCTGGAGCTAGAATTAGTGTTGCAGTCACAAATGTGTTTGTTTTAAAAATAACTGAATCATTGGTGCCAAAATGATGATAATTAATCACAATTATTAATTGTGTTTAGGGACTACACTTTTTTTGCACTTTCACATTAATAAAAGGACAACTGCTTTCACTTCCTTGCTGTACTACATTCCTGCTAATGTTTATTCTTTGCATCAAAAAAGCTGGTCCTTAAAGTACATAATCATCTCCTAGCTACATTTTTATTAATTAAATTGCACCCAAAAGACAGGTTAACTAACAATCAAGTCTCAGAATGAATCTGCCCTATGCAGGAGAAGTTGCTGCTAGCCACGGATGTGGATTCAGTGAGGTAACATTAGCGACATTATTCTTCATGGCCTTCATGCATTCATCGTACTTCACTTTGCAGTGTTTTTTCAGCTGCTGTTCGGCGCAGGCACAACTCTAAAACACCCTGTGCATGCGATTTCTTCTTGCCTAACATCACTTGTCCTATTTCCAAAATACTTACAAAAAACAGATAATGATCTGTTTCGAGGGACTAGCTCTTCACCTTCTGCTCCACATTTGATTTTCCTTTTGCCTGTCTGCTCTCTGATACTCAGGCTGGAGGTGGGGGGTGCACGCACAGCCAAATATCCCCCTGCTTAGGAAGTGCAGGAAGCACCTGGTTTTATTTGCAGCAGTGTTTTCTATGAGCGGGGCATGCATTTTATACCTGAAGATTACAGTTGATCATGTTCATTTGATTGTGGGAGTAATTAAGCCAGTAAACCTCCTATTTAGAATAAGGCAATGATGTAGAGTAATTTGTGTTTTCTGTTGAGCAGTTGGGGTTTCTGTGTTCTCTGGATGTTACTGCATCAAAGTAATTGAATCACAGATGTTGTTTCTTCACTGAATGACTCTCATCACAAGGCTTTATTGACCACTTAATGTCTAGCACACGGGAGTTTAACTCGTACCCTAGAAAGGGCAGATGTCCGCTGGTTTTCTGTTGTACCTCAGCTCTTGCTGGCCCATGTGTAATTTGCATATGAGACTGTTGTAATTAAGAAATGGACCGGAGCTCTCTTGATGCCCCTGATTTAATATGGTAATGCACCAGGCGTTTTACTGAATTGGAAGATTATAATGGCTGAATTAACCTCGCCATAATGTTATGTGTTCTTCAATTACTCTATTGCGTCTAGCCGAACATAATGACCTGGGTTCCAATGATTGTAGCTGTCAAAACATCCATTCCAATTACTGAATTAGTCTTCGCGTATGAGATTTTGTAACGCTGCTCTGTTTCGGGGTTGTGCGTCTAATTTATTTGCAATCCCTTCACTCGGATTTTGTGTTCCATTGGAAGTAAACGCTGATTAATGAACTGTTTGCTTCAGCCTATTTAATTATTGTTAGTTTCCTGTGAGTTACCTGGCAGAAGATCTATAGTAATTTTGATGGTTCCGTAAGACTACCGATGCTAATGCTTTAGCTAATGGCTCTTATTTGCAACCGTGCTTCCATATGTAGCATTTACCGTCATGCTATTGGGCTTATTGCTGGAGGTTATTAATTATTGATGTTTGATGACAGCGGCCTCATTTGGACTTATTTATTTAGCATGAAATTACTTTCAGTGTACTGAAACTGTCATTGGGAGAATCCCCCTTAAGGTTTCTGCTGGTTTGTTTGTCCAGGCTGTTGGGATGCCTCCTGTGAATCACACTAACGACTACCCTTTTCTGGGGATGAAGGTCAGTACACCTCTTCGTCATTGTCTCTGTCTTTTAGTTTCGCACCCGTATTCTGTTGTATTGATTAGCGTTTCTGCCCGCCTGCAGACTCCCATTGGTGGACACAAGCGCCTGTACTCCCGTCTGATCCCGCCTCCAGAGCCCAGCCCGGAAGGAGCCTACGTGGGACAACACTCCCAGGGCCTCGGGGGGCACTACGCTGACTCGTACCTGAAACGCAAGCGCATCTACTGATGTCAACCAATAGGATCAAGGTGTCAGGATGGGACTGTGCTCCAATGAGCGTTTAGGGTTTGGTGGTCCACTGGTCTTGTGTGTTTCTGCCAACAACCTCCGGAGGGCGCTGGGGAGCAGAATGTTGCTGATCAGGACATAACTATGCCAGTCTGGGAGCTTTTTCGTGTAAATATGATTTCAGTGTGTAGTATGTAAATTAAGTTTTTTAATCTTTTTATTGGATTTTTAATTTCTTATTTTTTCCCACCAGGATATACTTTTGTTTAAAAGCTAAGAATTGTGTACGATAAGGAAATAATTGTAAAAGCAGATTTCTTTTTTTTTTTTAGTATTCCTTGGTTGGCTGAACACTTAATTTGTGTTTATTTTTAAAATATTTGCCTTCTCTTGTTTGTGCATATAGTTCATTGACCCATGTTTTTTTTTTTTTTTTTTTTTTTTTACAGTAGTGTTTAACCTCCTTTCACTATCGGGAGTGATTCTTGTACGGGTGTCAACTGTCACCATACCAAAATAACTATTCTGGAATATGCTCTTTCCAAACTTTTCCTTTTCCTCCTTCTGGCTCTGTTTTGTTCACACTGTCCCTTCATTTTGTTTAGGCGTCCCAATGTTTGTTCAATAAGTTTTGTGTTGCACTTCGAGGGCACGGTTGGGTCACGATTCGATAGTCTGGGTGGCTTTTTCTGTTCTCACCGGTCTGTTGTCTTTCCGATCTGTTCTCACAATGTTCCCTTCAGAATGTGTCCTGTGTTTCTCTGAGCTTGTTGCCTGAGTAAAGCAGTCTCCTGTATTAGCGTCTTGCTGACAACTGCACTTGTGCCGTCGTTCATTTAAAGGGTGTCGTCACCGTGCTTTCTACAATGAAATATCAGTCTGTGTACTTTCAATTTCTGGCTGCTGTCCACCCTGCTTCTGAACAGGCGTTTAATTTGCTAATGCTTCATGACTATGCTGGCTGCCTTGTGGCCGTCCCACTCCTCCTGTGGGAGGTTTAGTCATGTGAAAGGATGTCAGGATGGACCTGTGCTTCCGGTTCTATCTGAAGTCTCCCCATAATGCATTGTTCTGGTAGCCCTGGCCGAATGGACGGCCAGTCTATCTGCATGGGAAGGATTGAATGACAGCCTGGTTTCTGATTGGTCAGTGATGAATCAATGATTGTCTGTGAATGAGCTGGTTGACATGTTGATTGTGATAACCTGTTACCTCTTGACTTCTGCTAGTATACTTGAGCCTTAACTGTGAATACATTGGACTACATATCTCAGTGTCTGTGTGTTTTATTTGCTGTGTATATACTTAACATCTTGAACTTCCCCTCAAGTCTTCAACTCTCTTGTATTCTCAGTCGTCTCTTTTGGCCTCTGAGATTTGAAACCGCTGCTAATTTTTTTTCTGTGTGCTTTGCTTCTGTATGTTTGAGTGACACTATATTCCAACTGTCTGCTAGGTTGATCGACGTTCGGATTGCTCTTGTGTTTTGCGCACCTGCAATGCCTGTCACCTGTATCACCATACGTGTTTGTCGGAGATAGTAAATGTTATTTAAATTCCTATGTTTTTGGTCTCCGTTCATTCTCCATGGTTCATTCTCATTACTGTACGGCTTGTCATATGCTATTTCTCTGAATATCCGTGTGAGGGGAAAAGTCAAATTTTTCTCCAACACTGGTGTTTCCAAACAACACTGTCGGAGCAGCCGTGGTATGTTGCATTTCCATCTCATTAAATGAAAACTATGCCCACTCTGTTTTTGGATAATGTCTGTAGCCAACTGCTCATGGATACGGCACGGGCCGAATTATAATGACTGATGAGATGGAGTGAGACATGGGGCCAAACATTAGTGACCATAGCATATACACCCTCTATTGGGATGAACCATAGTGTCCAACTTCCCCTGCCTGTGGAATGTCTCAGAAATTAGTTTCACGATGTCCCTCATTCTGTTAATGTTCTGCGAGGTCCAATGTAAGACAATGCACCTATTGTATCTCAGAATCAGGTTTATTGACGATTAGAGACACGCGCTCACACACACACGGAATTTGTTCTGACTTACTGCTGCAGAATTTAGGTCACACATTTTGAAGCGTATATGTACAGAGCGAATGGAGCAAAAAACACCAGGGCAGTCTAGTGCTAGAGGCATGTTCCTTAGACTCTCCGCCGTGGGGAAGAAGCTGTTCTTGTGACGGGATGTTTTGAAAGTCCGTAGCCGTCTGCCATCGGAGATTTCTGAATAGTCCATTACATGGATGGGAGGGGTCTGCCCCAATATTTCCTGCCCGCCTCCGTGACCTGACTTTGGTCCTTAAGAGCCGGCAGCTTACATCCTATTATCCACTCTGCAGAGTCTTTGTCCTTGACTATGGCTGCAGTGTACCAGACGGTGGTGGCGGTCAGGAGGGACTTGATAATGGCTGTGTAGGCATTAATCCTCATCAACGCTGGTATTTTTTGTTGTGCTTTCTTAGAGAGAGGTGATGTTCGGCCCACTTGAGGTCCTGGGCGATTGTGTTGCCCAGGAAGTGAAAGGACTCCAATAAGTTCACAGGGGATCTCCCCAGGACAATGGGACAAAGGTCAGCCAGGCTTTTAAAGTCCACTCTGGTCGCTTCAGAGCATTGAGCTACAAGTTGTTGAGACTGCACCAGGACATTAGCTGGTCAATTTCCACCTGTAGGTAGTCTCGTCCCCATCAGAGATTAGACCAATATAGGTGGTGTCCTCTGCAAACTTCAGGAGTTTGACAGTGTGGTGACTGGAGGTGCAGTTGTTTGTGTGGACATGGGCATTCCCAAGGACTTCTGTCACTGCTTGTTCTGTCCTTAATTGTATTTTCAAATGCCGAGCTCTGAGCAGTCTGTCCGGACAACAGCCTGTTTATTTGCGCACTGGTCTTACTGACCTGCATGTCCACAGGTTGTTAGTCTTGATCTTGGTTTTCACTCTCAGTTCCCACACAACACCGTGGCTCTGCACATCACAAATCCGTCAAATTAGAATCCCTGTTTTTTTTTAAATAAATGTAT
The DNA here is from genome assembly GCA_029465975.1 of Dallia pectoralis. Lineage (NCBI taxonomy): Eukaryota > Metazoa > Chordata > Actinopteri > Esociformes > Umbridae > Dallia > Dallia pectoralis. The sequence continues at coordinate 8,328,640 of CM055752.1, read as the reverse complement.
GAAAAGGGGCAATCCCACGAAAGAAAGCCGCTATTGCTGCAGTGCTAACACACTATTTATTTTTTACATGCAAAGAACCTGATGGCAGCCGCTGAGATATAGTCCGTCCATGTGGCGATGGTTTTCAGGTCTTGTCACTCCCACGTTTACCTCCGTCATGTTCATTGTACAAACAGTTGGCACGGAGGCGGTGCCATATTTTACTCGACATGTTGCAGTCATTTTGTGTCATTTAATAAGTTGTACTGTTTCCATCAGCCTGTGTTGGGACATCCTATCCCATTCATCCCCATGCAAAGGCTCAAATAATAATCTTGTTACCGGCTTGCACAGTTCTCCAGGTGGAACGTTGCCATGGATGGAGCCAGCTCACCTGAGGCTCCTGTCTGTTCTCATCGGTTTGGAAACGCCGCCCCGAACCGTAAACTGATTGCTGGTTGTTTTAATGGCTCTTTTCAGTACTCTATTGGGTTTTACAATACCTACAGCAATCCGCAAGTAAATACATCGGAACTCCTGGACACACGCACGTAAGGTTTCCAAGCAAACTGTCATACAAACCTGCACAAAATTCTGGTTTTAGGTCTCGAATTATTTAGGTTATAATTTCAGAATTATCTAAATTTTCTGCCATTCATAAATTCAAATTGGCCACCTTGAAACCACTGCAGAAATAAATCAATAATGACGCCATATAGATTTAGAGTGTGTGTTAAGCGTCATGCCCACTGCATAGTAAAGGGGGATTATTCTTTATATGTTTTGGGTGGATGTGCCTTGGGCTGCCAAGCATATCTCCCTAATACACAATACAGTCCTTGCGAGTTGCGAAGATAAAAAAATTGAAAAATGTCAGAATATCCCCCACTCCGGTTATTGACTGGTTGACAGCCTGACTGCTCTTCTCCAAGCACTAGCTCTGTTCTACAGTACGCTTGGTGTCTCCAGAGACACTCCGAATTTGGAGATTTAACGATAAATTGTCTTATCAATAAATGCAACCGCCTTGGAATTCATGTCTTCGTACTGAGGATATTTCCAATATGAGATAAAAAGACATCTCTGTGGAAGCACTGACGTGAAATTACAAAAAGGAAAAGCCTCCGATGTCGACAAGCGTTTTGGCTTTGCACAGCTCTCCCTTTTTATACAGTCAGGCAAAGGCAAAAGGTTATGTGTTGTGTTAAGGGAATCTCACCGGGGAGAAAATTATGCTGTCCACTGTAAAGAACACACACAGTTTGTTTTCTGTTGGACTTGAAAACCCCAAGGTTGTTCAGTAGGTGTTCCTGTGTCGATGCCCTTCACCCATCAGGGCCCTGAGCTCTGCCTGTAGGGATGTGTGCTGGTCACATCTAAAGGCAACAGCAGCTATTGGCTGGAGCACTGAGGTGAGACAAATTAGATGCCATTTAGAGGCAATGTGAGTTTTATTTCGGCCACACATTTTGGCCGGACACTCTTTTCATCACGTTTAAAATGGAACGTTCATATTGATTCATTGCAATTACTGTTTAATTTTTTGTACTGTTTGTCAGCCAGCACGGTTACACATGTTCTGTCCTTTATTGGGGGAAAAAATGATTTGTGCACCTCAGTTTGTATTGTTATATTTGTTGTAGAGACTTACAATGCCCCTAATCTCTCATTAGATGCCTGCAGTCTTTATACCCAGAGTGCTCTGGGGGGAACCACAGAACGCAGCATTGTGGAAGGTGTGTCAGGCACATTTATATTACTGCCTTTCATATTTCCACCCACGCAATCACCCTGCACACAGTTGCCAATGAATGCTGCAGAGACCTGTGATTTTCCGAAATGCAGACGAGAGATACAAAAAGAGCAGAGCGCCGCACGCAATCGCTATCAGCGGCAGAACAGGGTTCTCTGTCTCAAACTACATTTACGTGTACGTGGTGTTTCTCTTCTGAAGTGGAAATTCTGTCAAATCGTGTTGTGGACTCTGGACCAGTGTGAAACACAGTTGCGTACATACATTATGTTCGTTATCTCAGACACCTCTGACCAGATTTCTATTACGTTTTGGTGAAGAATCCCTATTGCAACATAGATCTGGCATTTACTCAATTGTACCGATTGGCCTGATGGTGGTGCTATAACGAGTGATTGAAAAGCCCAATTGTTCGATCAATGTCATGAAATTTGGTACATTGGTTTCCTTGAGACCATGAAGTCGTTTTTTGCCATTCAGAGCATGTCCCTGAATAAAACATCGGCATGAAAGTAGAAAAAATTGGCCGAGAGTGCACAATGGAATATTCTTCTGAATACCGACGGCATGGAATTGCTTTCATCGTGCAGTTAGCATTTACATGGGTGCGGTCTGGCACATAAACGCTTATAAACAACCTGAAACGATACTTTCAGGCACAATGGTGACTTAACTTTATTCAATGTCACGATGTCATGGAGATCTAGCATTCACATCAGTCATCTGATTGTCCTTGGGTGATCGGTGCCATTTCGGTTGGTGACAACATGTTTACTGGTACCTTTTAGTGGCACCATATTTCTATAGACAGGCATTTGATCATTGAGTGCATGACATCACAATCTGCAATTGCAGTTGGATGTTGGATGTTTACATACACCACAGCCGAATAGATTTAAACTCGGTTTTTCACTGATATTTAATTCTAATATTCCCTAAGATCAGTCCTATTTAAGTCACTGGGGTTGGTTGGACATTATTTATACTTAACGTTATATGGAGTTGAGTGTTTGAGTTGGAACTGTTTGAATATTAAGTCGCTCTATTCATAGTCTTAACGTCATGTCATGGGGACGCCCACCTGGCGGGCAAAACAAACTGCTCATTGTCCGCCATTGAATGATGACTTTTTGATTTCAAATTGCCAGATAGTTGCTGTTATATGGGATGCTTTAACGGAAGAGGAGACAAGTCTGTGTTGTCTTTATACAGAGAGGAGTAGGTTATGGATTTGTGCAATTAGACGTGCGGTTGTCTCTGGCATGATCGCCATAGGATGGTAGCTGTCAAACAAGTACCTTCGTCTTCTAGCGAACATTTAATTACAGGTTAGTCATCAAATATCCCATTAGTGTAAATATTGTATTAGCAATGATTGACGTCTATTTATCTGCACCAATGCAACCAACTCCTGGTTAATGCAGCTAGCTAAACCTGAAAGTTTATCTTATGTAGATAGTTAAATGAAGAACAAAGAAGTTATTTGGTGTGATTTAGCAGACATTGGGTAAAACATTGATATTACCAGTAGGCTTATGTCACACGATTCTGTGTTATACTGGCTGCACTACAAGTTACATTAACCACCCATTGAAGCAACTGTAATTAAGATGAATTAGCACTCAACTTTGCTTTGACAAAGAAGAATATTTTGTTCTTCACCTCTCAAACGACTTGATTAATGACCCACCCGGATCGTAAGTACAGATAGCTGTCTGCACTTTTATATGCTACATTTTTGGTAGCAATATAAGAGGATGGATTCTCCACAAGGTATATACAAATGTCCCCAACGTTCAGCTCCGGAACGTATGCCACTGTTTCATGGTGTTAAGAACTCCGGGTGCTGTGTATGGGTCACAAGTGCCTTAGATCTGCAGTTTGTTAGCATACCGTTGTTGTTCGTTTTTTTGTGAGGTGATCTAAGCATTTATTTCATTTTGAGGTTTTCAATCGTTGTTTCGTGTTTGTTCTGACAATAAATAACACAAATGTAATATCGGTTTTGCGCGTGGCTTTTCCCGCACCACAGCCATCAAGTTCGCGACAAAATACGAATAAGAAACAAAAACGTGGTCAAAAACATGGAGCCGACATCACTGACTGCAGAGGAACAGAACGACACATACGGCTAAAACGTCACTCCGGCAAACGCGATTGTCTGAGATGAAAGCGCTGCGTCCGGGCTTGGTGCGGGACAGTGGCCGGGTCCCAGAGTACAGTGGCTTGGTCATAGAGGCGACAGGTGTGGAGATCAGTGAGTGAACAGCTGTCTGAGTCAGGAGCATGCAGGCTCTAGAGGGAAACCGCGGAAAGCTTTCATGTGCAAAATGCACCTCCGTTTTTATTAACCACGAATTCTCGTTAGTCATCTTCGTGCCGGCCAATAGGCTACGACGGGATATTACTAAAGAAATTATAGAGGAGAGCGTTATATCGACATCAACGCGACGGTACAGTCGTGCTGCTTTCTAGTTTTCTGTGTGTAACTTGAGGGGCAGCCATGTTCCATATGGAAGCTACATCAGCGTCATCGGTAGCATGACATGCTAACGGTGTTTCAAACTGACACCGGCTGTAGTACGGCGATTGTATTGTCACAAGCCAACTTTGTGTCTAGATAATAAGGATCAAAAGGGGCATGTGTTTGTTAGACGTCATGATCTGTCGGCCCCTGGAATTTGCAACCGACTGTTGGAATAGGGGGTTGTTTCCGTATAATGTAGCCTGTGGGTCATAAAACTGGTAAAATCAGTGTTCTAGGTAGACATGCCTTTCTTCTATATCTTGGTGAGAACACATATGTAATGTTGGGACAGATGGAAGGTTTGTGGGACGTTTTTGAAGACATTCATGTTGCAATTCCAATACGTAACTGACTCTCTTTCCTTTTTTCCCCACACTTTCCCTTGACTCGACCGGGTGTTTTTCCACACAACGTAACTGCTGAAATCTTACACAGTGACCGAGTGAGTCGCCAGCGGGAAGATTAGCCTTGTTGTCGCTGTTACTGGATCTGGATGTTCGATATCAACGCCAACCTCTCAGCCCTGTTCGCTATGGCCTCAAAAAGCCGGCAAATTGAGTTATCCGGATATTTGAGCCATCGGTTGTGCTTAGCCGGTCCTAAATGTGAACCGTCTGTCTCCAGGTCATCCAGAATACATCATGGCTCACGTCTCATCGTCTCCTGGGCGTACATGCACATGCTGACACCGCAGTGTGGGTTCAAACTGAGTTTAGACCGGGACGAAGGTGCCTAATGGACTAGCAGCGAGTCACAGCACGCTAACACGAGCAGAGCACAGTACTCCCCCCCCCCGACCGCAGTGCTGCAGAGAAACGACGAGCACATCGTGACTACGGCGGTGTTACGGGTTTCGGATCAAACTTGGCAATCGGAAATGCATTAGCCAGCCGACAGGACGCTAAATGTAATACATTGTCATGCAGGACCGCTTTCGCGTAGTATGATTTCTCTGACACCACAAACACGCCCCGCGTGGATAAATGACCATCGACCACCCTTTGTCCTGCACGTGAACGGCCACAGAAATACTAATCTTTGCACCAAACGAGGATTCCCTCAAGCGGGCCCGGACGAGAGCACACGGCAACACAAAACATGAGCGGGCCAGGCCGGGCTATTCGTCACTGTCTTGAAAGAGGCGTGGATTAATGTTTCATTGGTCCACCGTAGAGAGGACGGAACCTTCAAATTCCACTATTCCCTGGTGCTTGCACGACGCCCCTCTTCTGTCTGGGCTGGGACCGGGGCCATGGGGACACTGGCAGGGCTTTTCTTGGCATGAAATGAACAGTGTTTGTGTAGGATCAAAGGCAGACAGAGAGAGCCTTCATTTACCGATATAGCCTCAATATCGATATTCCAAAACATCAGGCCCCCAGCATGCACAGATTTCTTTGAACAAGCATTCACTCTCTGTCTCTCACTAGCTAATTCAGTCAGTCACTCACTCACTCACTCACTCACTCAATCTCTTAGACACACACACACACACACACACGTACTCAAACACACACTGTACTGAAAAGGACTGTACAAACGGTGCTGAATGTGTTGTTTTTTCCTTTTCAGCAGACTGCATTACATTATTGTTCTCGACGTGAATTTAAATGCAGGGAGCTTTTCGTAAGTGCTGGTCAAGGTAATTCAGTCATCCACTAAATGTATAGAGCGGCCGACTCAGTGGAGGAGGCAGTTTTTCATTCCGCCCTGTAACTCACACGTCCCCCGTTCACGGTTGCCTAGAACCAGGTAGGTCTAGATATCAAAGTGCAAGATGTTGCAAGGCAAAACGAAGGACTGGACAAAACCCACAACCGGGCGTGGTAATTTAGAATGCGTTCTTATTTACACTGACGGCCCGGCATAAGGCTCAAGACTGGCTGTAGGGAGGGAGACCGGGGTTAATCATTAAAAATGTCAAACGGACTGACAACAACGGCAGAGGAATCGAAGCAGAAACACAGAGCAAACACATGTTCGAGCAAATCACAAAACCAAATTATTTTATGAAAAGCAACCTATCACCGTGGCAGCTAGGCAGCATAACACAGCCTGGCAGCAACAAAAACATGGCAACACAACACAGCATAACACAGCATGGCAGCAACACAACATGGCAACACAACACAGCATAACACAGCCTGGCAGTAACACAACATGGCAATGCAACACAGCATAACACAGCATGGTAACACAACACAGTGACTCAACATGTCAATAGAACATGTCCACACAGCATGTTGACACAACATGATTGCAGCACAATGTGCCAGCAGAACATCATGTCAGGACATGTGGGAGCAACATAACGATATTGTAACACTACATTATAGCAACACAGCTACATAGTAACACTACATTATAGCAACACAGCTACATAGTAACACTACATTATAGCAACACAGCTACATAGGAACACTACATTATAGCAACACAGCTACATAGTAACACTACATTATAGCAACACAGCTACATAGTAACACTACATTATAGCAACACAGCTACATAGTAACACTACATTATAGCAACACAGCTACATAGGAACACTACATTATAGCAACACAGCTACATAGTAGCATTACATTATAGCAACACAGCTACATAGTAACACTACATTATAGCAACACAGCTACATAGTAACACAACCTTATAGCAACACAGCTACATAGGAACACTACATTATAGCAACACAGCTACATAGGAACACTACATTATAGCAACACAGCTACATAGGAACAGTACATTATAGCAACACAGCTACATAGGAACACTACATTATAGCAACACAGCTACATAGGAACACTACATTATAGCAACACAGCTACATAGTAACACTACATTATAGCAACACAGCTACATAGTAGCATTACATTATAGCAACACAGCTACATAGGAACACTACATTATAGCAACACAGCTACATAGTAGCATTACATTATAGCAACACAGCTACATAGGAACACTACATTATAGCAACACAGCTACATAGTAGCATTACATTATAGCAACACAGCTACATAGTAACACTACATTATAGCAACACAGCTACATAAGAACAATACATTATAGCAACACAGCTACATAGTAACACAACCTTATAGCAACACAGCTACATAGTAACACTACATTATAGCAACACAGCTACATAGTAGCATTACATTATAGCAACACAGCTACATAGTAACACAACCTTATAGCAACACAGCTACATAGGAACACTACATTATAGCAACACAGCTACATAGGAACACTATATTATAGCAACACAGCTACATAGGAACACTACATTATAGCAACACAGCTACATAGGAACACTACATTATAGCAACACAGCTTAATAATAAAGGGACAACATGTATGATTTTTACTTTACTTCTAGCATGTTTGCATCTATTTATGCCGGTAGACATCCTGAGTTAATGTTTTAAGTTATAGTTTAAAATATTATATTTTAACAAAATAGATTTGAGTGTATACGATATTTCGCATTTTTAAACTTTCTCGCTGTGACTTGTAATCTCCTTATACTTGCTTTAAACACAGCACAATTCTTCTCATCATAAATCACCCAGAACTAGTTAATACGATTCTGGTCTTGTTTGGTAAGGGAAGACAGGAAGGAGATACGGTGTGTTATCGTTAGAGCCTATACTAGAATTCTATTTGTTTTGTGCAATGCATTTCTGTGAATTATTTTAAATATTTTATTTAAATGTTATTGGGTAGATTTAATCAACTAGCTATACTGAATACTTGAATTGAATCAACAACTAACTATTTTAGACCATTCAGGATTTTCTTAAATGGAGTCTATATCTATTCATAAATTAATTAGCCCTATAAATATAATGTATTGCAGGGATAATATTGATTATTTTCCTCGCAAATTAATATCTCTCATATAATGTGAGTAACACCCTTTGCGATTGGTTACATTGAATTAATAATTGTACCCGATAATTTATGACCCATTAAAGGCTTGCGATTAGCTAATAATTTTCCTTTCTTGACAAAGATTCGTTTTTTTTTTTTTTTTTTTTTTTTTTTTAAATCTGCCAGTCTCTCAGCGCTTTCTTCCCATATCTCTGATCTTTATACAAAGTGCTTTTTTGAGGACCACAACCACAATCCATCATGGGCACATTGATCAAATTGATGTTATTGATGAATTAAGGTTGTTTGTAGATCAGACAGTAGCCAGCAATTGTTTAGGGTCTCTCTATTGCTTATTGAGAACAGGCTACACAGACAAATAACAAAGATTACATCAAGTTTAATCCATATGTCTGATAATAGCACGCTATAATATTACTTAACATCGACTGCAGACTGGATTTGTCTCCTCACCCGTTATTGGATATCGACTTGTCCACATCTAGTGTTGTGAATCATTTCATAGGCTCAGATTTTGTGATGACAAAAACTATTATTTTATGTAAATCACGAGTGACTGAGTTATTGGCACTTACGCATTAAGTACAGACCATAGAACCTGGTTCAAATCAATTTTCCAATTACATTTAGCATACATATAGAATGTTCTCTGTGTTTTTGCTTAACAGACATTTACAGGACTCCCATAGAGATGTCCGATCAGGCTGAAGTCCTGGCTCTGGCTGGGCCACTCAATGACGATCACAGACTTGTCCCAAAGCCAGTCTTTGTCTGGTTGGAAGGTTAATCTTTGTCTCAGTCTGACATCCTGGAGCGAGTTTTTATCTAGGGACTGGTGCTTAGGTCATCTTTCCCTTGATGCTGAATAATCATCCAGTCCCTACCTCTGAAAAACATCCCCACGGCATTATGCTGCCACCACCATGCTTCATTGTAGTAATGGTGTTGGCCAAGTGATGAGCAATGCTTGGTTTAAGAATGATAGTGGCACTGTGTGCTTGGAGACCTCCAATCCTGAAATGTTTTAATACCTTTCCCCAGATCTGTGCCATGACACATTCCTGTCTTGAAGGCCTACATTAAATTCCTTTGCCTGCATTACTTGGTTTTGCTCTGACATGCACTGTCAACTGTGGGACCTTATATGAACAGGGATGTGCTGTGCCAAATCATATTGAAATCAATTAAATTTTTCAACGCGTGTCCTCCAATGAAGTTTTAGAAACATCTCAAGAATTATGAGTTTAATGCCAAAGATTATATGCTAATGTCAATAACATAAATAACACCAAATATATTTTCAAAAAAGAACATAATATAGCCTATGGGCTAATGATTTGTCCTTTTATGAGTTGAGAGGGAGCAAAGAAATGTGTTTTGTGTTTTATGAATGTGTTTTATGAGTAATTTAAACATACATGTGAACAAGCGTGTCTCGAGACATCTTAAGCTGTTTCATTTGAATGTCCCAACAAATCTTACACCCAGAGAGGTCTCCAGACAAAGGTGGTGGTTGGCCTAAATAAAAACAAATGAAAGGCCATTATCAGTGAGCAGACAAACTCGTAACTGGATATGTGAATATATATTACCAAATAAAAGGGTACGAAGCCGTGATCAATAAGCTACTGCAGACAAGAGGATAACATGACTGGCCTCAATTACATGAACGACAGAAGGTTGATGGGCTTAAGGATACGCTATTCAAACACTTATCTCGCTTTGAGAAAGTGGGATTTTAATCCCTCGTGCACTGTTAGGACAAATCCAATTATGTTAAAAGCGGTCAGGGAGATCTAAGTTATAGCTAATAGCAAATAGCAGAACGGACACAACAAATTGGCTGCCCCATATTGTGATAAATGGCCTATATCAGAATATACGTTAAAACGCCTTGCCTTTAGCCTATGGGTACACCTTTGACCACGTCATGCCTAATAGTAGGTGCACCGATGGCAGACTCAGATCGGGCTATTAAAATGTAAGAATCATTTAGATTGATGGCCTTTCAGGGATAATTAATGCGCTTGGTCAAAAAGGATGACGTCGAAAAAAGAACGCACGGCGATTGATAACAAGCATTAGTAAATTGCAACATCAATTTATTAATTGATTGATATATTATTAAAATATTTTTAGGTCAAATTTATAACCCAACAAGGATATATTGGAGTGAAAAGAGAAAGAGAGAACGAGAGAGAAAGCAGAGAGAGAGAGAGGGTGAGAGAGAAAGCAGAGAGAACGTGTGTGTGTGAGAGAGAGAGAGTGAGAGAAAGCAGAGAGAAAGCAGAGAGAGAGAAAGTGTGTGTGAGAGAGAGTGAGAGAGAAAGCAGAGAGTGAGAGAGAAAGCAGAGAGAAAGTGTGTGTGAGAGAGAGTGAGAGAAAGCAGAGAGAGAGAAAGTGTGTGTGAGAGAGAGTGAGAGAGAAAGCAGAGAGAGAGGGAAAGAGAGAGAAAGCAGAGAGCGAAAGTGAGAGAGAGAGAATGTTTGGTAGGCTGGTTATTGAAAAATGTGTCGTCAATCTGAGGTGCAGTCGTGATAATGGACAGACAACCGAATGCATGCATTCAGGGACAACAGTTTTCGACAGTAAATGCTTTTTCTTGTGGCTTTTGATTATGTTTTGTTCGGATACAATAGCCTGCCAAGAAGCGAAAAGAAGCAGAGAAAACGACATGGGTTTTGGATGCACGCACAACCACAAGTCCAACGGCAACCGGAATCATACGCATATCGGACACGTTCGTGGTCTGAAGTCAAATTCCGACTGACACCGTCGGGTCGCAGGAACCCTATAATAAACCCTATAATAAACATTATTATGGGGGGACCGGTCGAGGCGTTGGGCTCCGGGCGCGCTGCTCTCAGCTTCTGATGTTCCAAATGCGCGACCGTCAATCAGGCGACTTTATTATGGCTCCAGCTGGACACGGAGCGATTACCGGCGAGCCCTGACGGACATGTGCAGCCGGGAGAAGCGATAACAGCCCGCATTGCACGGGAGCAGGCGCCCAGTGGTCTGTCACCGTGCCATAAGGCGCAAATAAAGGCGATACGCTGTCCTGTAAATAAGGGATCCGGTGCGCAATGGGCGACAGTAAGGCGTCAAACTTCAGCAGGAGCACCCGCGGGTTGCTCTCACATATCGGCCGGATGTTTGAACGACGGACGAGTCTCTGAGCGAGGAGGAAACGCGTCTTGCAATTAGATGGGATATTTAATTGGATATAGCCACGTAGATAGATAAAGGCATCCATGTTCCGGGTGTATTTTGTCTCTGTCTACCCGGCAGTGCTGATAATTAAAGATTGAAATTATAGTATTTAGAAAATTAAAAAAAAATCCGCTCAAGACTTGGTCACTTTTTAAAGCCGATTCCACCATTGGATATATACGAATAAGTGCCATGGACCTTAACCGTTTGATGGTGAATGAGCCATAGTACTATTTGTGTCAATAGTTTATATACAAGGTGTGGGCTATTTCTCCGTTTACACACTATGATGGAAGTGCCATCACCGTGCTCGAAGAAGAGCCTGTCCCTGTCGCTCCCGGTTCCCCGGGAACAGGCGACCCTCAAACCCCCGCAGCATCTCTGGAGGCAGCCGCGCACTCCCATCAAGATCAAACACCGGGGATACTCGGACAACGACCGGCACCACCACCGGGGGATCGAGCGCTCCGACGCCGTGGACACCAGCGACCGACCCGGGCTCAGGAAGTCTCGGATGTCCTGGCCGTCCTCGTTCCATGGCACCTCAAACACGTCCATCGGAAATTGCATTGGAACTAGACGGTATGACGTGAATCTAATTTCCAAACATGATGATATAATTATGGAAAGCAGATATACGCGTAAATAGTCACAATGGGTGTGTGGTGCTATGTATTATAGTGTGCTGTACCTGAAGGGTTAACTTATATTAAGTGCTCGCATTGGGCGGGGAGGAGCGTGGGTTCTTGGTGGTGATGCGCTATGCGTCTTGGGCATGTCAAAGACCATGAGTATAGAGCGCCCAGAGTACTGTGAATAAACCCACACAAAAACAGGAATAACACGATCCTGTCTAATAATATGAGGTGATACATGGAAATAACTGTGTAAGAGTTGCCCGAGTATCTCCACAAACCCATAAACACCGAATATATACATGAAAAACAACGGTGTTGTTCACTACATCAATGGAGCACTGATGCACATTTCAACTTAAGTTGTGAGAAGATACAACTTAGTGGAGTTGGCAGAGGGCACCCTGTGCAGGGTCATGCTATTTGTCCACATGGTGGAGCTGTAAGTGATATAGCTGAACATTTTTAGAAGCTCACGCTCCTGACCTTATGTCCTGTTGAGATGTGATAATTGAACCCATAATGTCTGCCATGACAACACTCTCAGCCATTTTGAATTTGCTTTATTACGCCTAAATCTTTGGGACAGAATGACAGATTTTCTCTTAACTTGGCATGTGGCATCCACGGACATGGTTCTAATCATATTACAATATGACTAAATATAGATGTGGGCGGTGTCTGACACATAGATATCAACAAATCAGGCTTACGTATTCCTATCTTAACGGGACTTGGTAAACACATTCCCAACACTGGCTGGAGTGCACGTTGGTAGGTCACTACATGGTGGCACAAAAAAGGCAATTTTTATATCTCCTAAACGGTTCGACATAGATTAGGGAAACCTGGCATTTTTAGTTACACTGTAAGGCGTGGTTGGGTTTGGACCAATTGTGGTCACCGTTGTATTAGAAAAAACCTTCAATCAAGCCCCTCAGGCCGGCGAACCTGCAAATGGAATGAGACAAAACATTTTGACCTTCAGCAATCAGGCATCATGTCTGAATGTCTCGGTAAAACAAAATCAGGCCTGATTATCGCTGTGCAATCAGATTGAAATTGTCAGTAAACAGGTTCGAAAAGTCACATCTGCCACGATAAAAAGAAATTCCTGAACACCCAGGAAAACACAGAGTATGTGCACGCATTTGGTCACTTGTTTACACTGTATACATGAAATATATTACATGTAGTTCTGACATTCCTACTTTTCTTCAGTTACTGGATCAGGTGGAACGGCACAATTTGTCTCTGCGCGAAGATCTGTGATGAGGTTGGCGGAGACTGGGTTTCTAGGAAGGAGAGTAATACGATCATATATGCCTAGTTAGCCTACTAAACAGGAAATACAATTGTACTGGGCATGTGATGCAAGAAGCAAATTACTCCTCGAGTACGCAGCTCTACACTAGCAGGCCATCTGGTCGTAGCCCTGAGAAGAACCAGGGCATATGGGTGGTGTTATGTACAAGTGTCTCAGGGGGCAGAATGTCAATAATTTGTGCCGACTTTTCACTTTATATAACCTGTGGAAACAGCTACCAAACTACAACTGACCATGGTGTTTGTGTGTGATTGGTTGTTTATGTGTTGAGGTGTTGTAAGACTGTGTGTACTCTGTGACTGCACTAAAACGGTCATTCACAGCCACTTCTCTCCATCACACACACACACACACACACACACTCTTGAAATTGTTCTTGATATACCGAATAATATAGATATCATTATGTTTCATGCATGTATTTTAGACATGTCAAACTCTGATGACCACCACAGGACATTGCCCTAACATAATGAAAAATTAAATCAAAATTGGAATATACATCAATTAAATTTTCCTCATACACTTTTTTTCTAGGGGTGTCAACGTTTTTATCATGCATGTTTCTGACTGAAATAATAATTACTTTTTACATTTTCTCTCAGTTAAAGGCTATATTCACATCCTTTTGAGTGATAAATTGTTCTTTTCACAATACTTATTCTGGAGGGCATTGTGTGAATATATATATATATATATATATATATATATGCACATTACATACATTTGTGCTGGCATTCACATACCTCCATGAATTACAGCTGGAAATTTAGCTGGAAATCCTGTATAGAAAGATTGAACCCATGTTTTTCACAAACATAAACTATGTAGATTTAAATATCGAGGTGAATACCCATCTTTTCTATATGAACAAATTAGAGGTCACCACCCAGGGATATCTTCACACTGTCTCTTGACCCCCACATCTCATTCCCTACTTTTACACCGCAATAGTTTTGTGCCGGGTCAAACACACCTTAGCCTCGATTGTTAACATTGCAATTGTTAATTTGTGACAGTTAACATGTATTTATGTGAAAACAACCAGAACAGCCCAACAGCCAGAGCTTAGGCGAATTTAAATCGTTTGTGCCTGTCCTGTAATATTGCATAACGTGACCGTCTAGAGAAGTGTGATTGTGCAAAATCTATAATTAGCTCTGCAAGCAGTTTGTCCATTTGTGCAGCATCTCACCATCACACCTGAAGACCCTCCCCTCAATCCCCATCAGAAAGAAAAACGTGTCGTTGCGAAGTTCACTCATGTAATGTAAGTAACTCAGTTTGGTCGGCCAGGATATGGAAGAGCTAGTCTCTTGCCTGCCCACCTTGTAGATCTTCATTCATCCATATTTAACTTGTTATCTGACAATCTCAGGGGCAAGTCTTCACAAACTTAGAGAAAATGGTCTTGAAACTACAGCACACTGTGCGAACCTACCAGCTGTAGAACTAGCATAAGGTTCAAAGACTAGAGTTGTCTAGTCCTGACAGGAATGTGGTTGGATGAGAGCTGCTCTCTACAGATTTTGGTAGGACAAGTTTAGCCTTATATGGTTCAGCAGAACCTCATCTCAAGCTCTCTGCATTGGCTTGCACCCCATTTGGCATTCGTTGCTGTTATTTGACACAGGGAAGTTGCCATTTTTCTTTGTTTTAGGTCGGTAGAAACCCACCCATCAATTGATTGCCTATGTCAGATATTAGTGAACTTATTATCAAACTAGCCAAGGCCATTGGCAAAGTTCATGTTGCAGGCTATGTCATAAATCAAGTTTATGTTCAGGGCAATGTCATATTTCAATGTCATGTTTCACACCGACTTAACCACCTGGGTCCCTGTTTCATTGTCTTTGGGCTCCAGGTAGTGGCAGTGAGCATTGGGTCTCTGTTTCATTGTCCGACTTAACCACCCACCCCCAAAGAGTTGCGCCTGGGTCTCTGTTTCATTGTCTTTGTGCTCCAGGTAGTGGCAGTGGGCATTTGGTCTCTGTTTCATTGTCTTTGGGCACCAGGTAGTGGCAATAGAGACATGTTGTTCCGCTAACCGCCCACAATGGCTGCATTTGTATTAGCATCATGAGAACACTAACAGCAGGCTGCCACACTGAATGGCCAAGATTCCTCGTTCTGCACGGTGTTATTCATTTTAGAAGCTGCAGCAGGTGTGCGGTGCTCCTGAGTACAGGTCGCCTCAGGCTGTCACATTCGGTATCCCGCCCCAGCGTCTTTGCAGAGCTATAAAACCCCGTAGGGCCGGAGCTGCAAACTGAGCAACTAACCGAATGGAAGGTTGAATTATGAATCCAACTTTGATTCCCTGAAGGCTCGAACACGATTCTGATAGGGGCGGCACGGATGGTGGAAACAGTATGCTGGTAAATGTAAATATGTGACAATGGATTTGCCCGTATGTGTGGCAGAAGTCTCGAGCATTCATTTTGCTGTCTATGTAAAGTGGTATGTTGGACACAGATTTATGATTCTACTAAAAAGGAGGAGGTAGAAAATTGGGTAAAAGTGCTATGGACAGACGAAGCGAAGTTTTCGGTTTTCGATTCACTAAGATGAAAATTTGTGACAAGCAGACCCAATGAAAAGATGTTTGATTCCATCTGTCAAGCATGGTGGAGGCAATGTGATGGTCTGGGAGTGGTTTGCTAGTGGTAAAGTTGGGGATTTGTACAGGACATAAAGGGTCTTAAAGAAGGAAGGCTATCACTCCATTTTGCAACGCCAAGCGAGATTGCAGCCAATTGTCTCCTACAACAGGACACTGACCCGAAATTCTATCTTTAATGGAGTGTTCAGCACAGTCACTGGATCTCAACCCTATTGAGCTGTTGTGGGAGCAGCTTGACCGTATGCTATGTTAGAAGTGCCAATACAGCCAATTCAACTTGTGGGAGGTTCTTCAGGAAGCATTGGATAAAAGCCCTTCAGATTACCAAAAAAATGTAGATGTAGAATATCAAAAGACCGCAAGAATGTAACAGGTGCATAAAAGGATTCTTTGACATAAGCGTTTAAAGGATGCAATTATTATTTAAATGACTAACTAATAATTATTTATAACCTTGTCAATGATATATATTTCCTAATCAATTTGCCAAATTTCCTATTCAAACTCATCTAATGAGTGTTAGGGTTTAAATGAGGACATTTCTATGTGACCCGAGACTTTTGAACGGTGGTGTATGCAGTCCAAAATGTAAATATACTGAGATGTTTAAACTGTGTCGCCCAGCCCAGAGTTGTGAACCTCCATTTGGTTCAATGTACTTGGGTGTTAGTGAAGCTTTTATAACAGGGATGCACGTGCCCATGGGCTGACTGAACATCTGTTAGACTTTAAACACCGTTAATGTTGTTTGTACAAAGGCTGTCCGTGCTTGTATAGGCTCAACACTTTTCTGTGTACCTGTCTGTCTGTCTGTCTGTCTATCAGTACCAGTG